>NW_010589381.1:143710-164616 GCF_000705375.1 Tinamus guttatus | reverse complement strand
CCCGCGCGGGTCAGCGGCTCCCGCTGCAGAGGTGCGAGCGGGAGCGAGACGCGCTGCGTGAGGATGTGTCGTCGGAGGGGTTTTCTTCTTTTTCTTTTATTGCGCTTCTTTATTTGACATTTTTCTTGGCGGAGCGTTCGGCCCCAAGCGAGATACGCGTGTGGCGTTGTTGTCGTCGGGCACTTTTCTTTCCTCCCTTTCTGTATCTTCCCGTTCATGTCGGTGCTGCGGGCTCTGCCCCCGGCTCGGTGGGACGGGCCGAGGGTCGCACCCCGAGCCGAGCGCAGTTCTCGTGTCCCCCTCAACATCGAGCCCGCTCGCTGGGAAGAGCCCCTGCGAGCAGGAGGGAACGCGCGGGGGGCAGCAGGTGCATGAGGAGATATCCCACATCCGAGCGGAGCCGCAGCGGAGGAGGCTGTCACGCTCCGAGGATAAGCACCTAACTGGGAGCATCACCTGCGTCGCAGCGAGGCAGAGCGCGCAGTGGCAATCGGAGCCCTTGCCAGGGAGGGGAAACCGGAGGTAAAACCCTGGAAGTGTCCTACTGGGCCAAATTTTGGTAATCACCCCCCAAAAAAGTTAGTAAAGGGAGAGAAAGCTCTGCTGAGTTGGAACTGTGAGTGGCTTGTCCTGCTGTCACAGGACTCGGGGCTCAAACTCTATTTGAAAACAAACCGAAGGGAAGCGGCTTCGCACACGCAGCAAATCAGCCCCGCTTGGCTATGTGCATTTAACTCTTCCCTGCCACTTGGGTTTTTTATGTCTCTCTGTGAAGTTGTCGCAAACCTAGTAATCACCACTTATTTTGTGATTGCCCGGGTATCTTAAAAGGAAACTTCTTAAAGGGGAACAACTTGCCCTGGAGCTCTGCACTGCTAGTTTCAAGTTGTTTTATTACAATTGCTGCTGCTCTTAAAATACTGACTGTGCTCTTAAAATATTAACGACTGAGAGCTGAGGCACCTGGGAGCAGGTTATTCTCACTGCTGAGACATTGGGCTCTGAAGCGCGTGGGAGCTTGCGATACCGTGGGGAATTGCGGCAACCCCCAAACCCCACTGGCTGTGGGTGCTGGACTGTGCCGAGAAGTTTTCAGCCATTAATACTATCTAGTTTGTCTTGCAGCGTTTGGGTTTTGCTCCGAGTCGGGCGGCCGGAGGAGCGACGGGCTCCCTGCACGCCAGCTCACCGTACCTGTGCCTCCCGCTCTGGCCCCTTCCGTGAGGTCATCCATGGCCTGAATCCTGGGGATTAGTCCCGGATTAGGCTGTTGCAATTGATCCCAGGCTCCTTGCTGAGCAAGAGGAGCGCGGTGGGTGCGCCGGGAGCCAGGGCTGGAGCAAAGCAGCTCTTCCACATCCCTAGGGAAGGCGGCCGGTGAACGGAGGAACATGTTCGGGCTCTGGGTGTGGGAGGATGGGATCGGAGAGGAGCAGCCAAGGTACTGACCACTGCCACCAGATGCTGCTGTTGTCACTGGTACGGAAGATCTTAAGACAGCGAGAGGAAGAAAGGAAGCAACTTACCCTTTTCTGATATTCACTGTTTTCTTTCTTTCTTTCTTTCTTTTTCTTTCTCTCTGAGTTATCAAATGTCACTTGCTTACGCAGCATGGTGCAAATTTGCCAGTGAGATGAAGCCAAGTATAAAATACATTGACTTGGCTGCATGGAGCAAGCGCAGGTATCATGTTCTGACCTGGAGCATCAACGTGTGTCCGGGTGCCGAACGGGAACCAGCGGTGCCGTTGCTTTCAGAAAACTTCTGTGGCCTTCGCACAGGGCTGGGATAAGGGCTCACTAGCAGCGCTCCTAGGAGCTTTTGGAGTGTGTGACAGCAGGAGCTGTGTAAGCACACGTGTCCCCTCAACCAGGCGAGCCCTTTTGTGTGTGGGAGTTGGAAAGCACGTGCAGGTCCCCGGCCCCTTTGCCCTGCTCAACCAGGGATGGGTCACGGTGGCATCTGCCTCTGGATGCTTCTACTTCCCAACAGCCGGGGAAGGGGAGGATGCAGTGGAAAAAGCTGGAAAAGTTCTCATGGTGCAAAAGTACTCCTGGAGGCCCTTAGGGTGTATTTTTCGGGGTGCCAGCTTGCTGCTTCCCTGCGCTTTGCTACGGGCCAAGAAGCGGTGGGGGCTGAGCCGGGCAGACCTTGCTGCTGTTGCTGCCTTGGAGAGGGATGTTTGGGTTTGCCCTCCAAGTCGGTGCTGCAGTGTGCTGGGAGTGTGTCTGCCCGTACAGTGAGAGCAGCAAAGGCTTACGGAGGGACTTCAAAGCCCTTTGACTTAAAGGGCTTTTTTTGTTTGTTTGTTTGTTTTGATTTATTAATTTTTTGTTTAAGGTGGGCGACTTCGATTATTTCGCGGGTAGACAGAGTGATGGGGCAATGAGTGCAGTGGCACTAGATATAAACAACAGAGACTGTGAGCGAGGCAGTGGTGGTGGTGCCACTGGTGCCGATGCTGTGAGCTCCCTCTGAGGAAATTGTCCTCTACCAGGGAATGACTCTGTACCCTTCCAGCTGCCTCCTGAAAATTTGGGCATATTCCCCCCTTCCTTCCCACTCAGGTTCATGCAGACCAGGCTCTCCTGCAGTATGAATGGTGCTGCCAGCTGGAGATGCGACGCTGCAGCCCCTGTTGCCTTGGTCCCTGCGGGGAGCTTTAGGTAGTGAATTAACCTCTCTCCACTTTTCCAGCAGGAGCAAATGCAAATACAAGTTCTCCTTGTGGTGTTCTGGCAATCAGATGTGTTTGGGAGGATCCTGGGTCTCTGTACAGGGCAATGATGGGGGGGTGGTAGGGGAGCACCCGGCGTGAGAACCGTGAATTCCTTGCAGAGGAAGCGCGTGCCGGGGACCCGGGATGCTGCAGTTCTCGGGGACCTCCCGCATCTCCCGATGCCTCTGGGCTTCTGTGCCTGTGTCCAGGAGTCATCCTGTGTCCATAGCATTTCCATGGGAGTCCACAGCCCCAGCGAGGTCTACGTCCCAGATCTTTCTGCTTGGGCTCTGTTACTTTACCTCTGCATCTTCCTTTAAGGCTGATAAAGTGTTTTTGTCAAATTACTTTGCCCAGGTGCCATCCTGAATTATGGATAATTAAAACCTGCCGTTCATGAGAGGATTCTCAGTTTGCCAGCCAGGCTCTCGCTGTCTTTCGAGAGCTCTGCTGCAGCGGCACCCGCCTGGCTGCCGTGAGCCTGGGGCCGTCTGGCAAACGCCGTTTTGCAGAACATGCTGCTTTGTTTTGACTTTTTCCATACATTGTAAATGGCTATGATAAATATTGGCCCTTTTTCAGTGTTGCGGAGTTGTTTCACCATTCTGGAAGATAAAATACTTTCTTTTCCTTTTTACATTCTAAGCTGGTTCTGTTTTGAAGTTACATGAATCTCTCTTTGGAGACAGAGGATGCTGGTGGGGTGAAAAAAGTGTATGTGCAGAGGAGGGAAGGCCTTAAACCATTTTCTTTAGGAATAATGGGGATCCTTTGAAGACCAGGCTGACTTGTCCATACCAAGGTGTCTGTAAGGGCTGGTTTTGGATAGCCCTATTGAGGGCCTGACCCATGGAAGTCCTGTGCCTTTGTAGCACCAAGAGGCTGAACAGGATGGAAGGATTGCAAGTGGCTTTGATTTATTTATGATGCTTCAAAGAAGCTATAAACGTTGGATGTACATATATCTTATAGAGTCCTAGCAATGGAGGGAATCCATTAACATCTCTCAGGTTATTCTGTGCCGCTGAGCTTGTAACAGACATGAGAATGAGTTTTTTTGCACCCATAATGGGAAAAACATTCCTGTTGCTAACTTGTATTTTGCATTGCCTTTGTAGTGGAGCATCTCATAGTGAAAAAGCCTGGTGCATGGGAGCGCTGCTCACTCCAGCAGCGTGTAGCAGCGCGGAGAGCAGCGCGGAGCTGCGCGATGCTCTGGGGCTCTCCTTTGCTGGCTGCCGGTTGAGGACAGGCAATGCTCGGTTCTCTAGTTGCGGTTGTTGGCATTGGTACAGTGTTTCTGAGGCATTTTTTTTTTTTAAAAAAAGGCAAAAACACAAAAATCCCCCAAACCCTCACTTCACATTCTGCCTTTGCATTACTTGCGTGCCGGTGCTCACTTGCGCAGGGCTGGGTGGAGGGGAAGTCTCTGCTTCTGCGCGGCGAAACGCTCTGCGGTGGGAGCGTCCTCCCGTCAGGGGCAGCATTGCCCGCCCCTACCTTCAGGTTGTCCCTGTTTTAATGAAATGAGCTCCAATTTTTTTTTACTCTAAGTTGGGTTATATCTTCCAGTCCAAGTGAAGCGTATAATTGTGTATTTCTAGCAGCTCTACATTGCAAATAAGTTATTGTGCTGCTAATGTGTTTGCCTAGACAATTTTCCATCCGGTGACGATGAGGCTGCTGGTCAAAGCGGTTGCGTATGCCTTTTTGGTCCCTTCTTTATGGCTTATTTTGTGTTTGAGGTCTGCGCATAGCATTAGCTTTGATACTGTTAGCCTCTAATCAGGGTTTGAGCTTATGCTCGGGGATGCATGCTTTGGCTGCAGGAGGGAAGGGGAAAATCTTGCAACAAAACTTAAGCACATTGCTCCAAAGGATGTGATGGTGAATGATGTTAAATTGCCTGTTTTCGCACTTACATGGCCAAATTCAAATGCTTTGATTATGTGCATCCCCGCTATGTCTTTTGTTCCCCTGCATCCCGTGAGGGATGCTCTGCTCTGGGGAGAGGTGGGGTTGCTGCTGCGGTGCGTGCGGGCTGCGTCTTTGCAATATTCCCCAGAATTGCTCTCTTTTGTGGGCGTCTTTGGCACAGGCTGCTTGACCTTTTATGATAAAATTAAATCTCTCCCCGGCGACTCTGTGATTTCCATTCAGCTCTATGGCTGAGACATCTGTTAGGTAAGTGTTAAATTCGGGCTCCGTACCAGTAATGGTTATTATAGAAAGATAACTTGAAAATGAAGTTCTACTGGCCACCATGCGCCACTTTGGAGGAAATCGGGTGACAGTGTGGTCACAGAGGGCCAAGTTACCTGAGCTGTTGAAGTGAAATGTAGATTTTCTTCATTGTTTTTCTCCATTGCTCCCGATCCCAGGACTCGGCTATTCTCAGAGGACCTCGCATCCTCCCGAGAGACGGGACCCTTGGCAGCAGCATCGGGCCCTGGTTTGCAGAGGGACCCATGGTTCCTCAGATGGGTCTGTGGGTTCTGCTCCATCTCTGCTGCAGGAAGTGATGAGGACACCTTTAGCTGATGAGCTCCAGCACATTAGCAGCCGATTGCAAAACCCACCGATGACTCAGGCTTTCCCTCACTGCCGGGGTTTAGGATTTGGCAGGGAGGCTCTAACCCCATCTTCGGTGGTTGCCTCTGTGCCCAGCGTTCCTCTCACATCCATAGGGAAAATCAACAGCACTTTTCCCACATCTTTGCTTTGGTGGGGCGGAGCCGGGACCTTCTCACATGTTTGTGGTCAGGGCTGAAGATAAGGACTGCTGTCCTTCTCTGTGGGACCCGAGTGCTAGTCCTCTTTTTCCAGCTCACCTTGGGGGACATCAGGCATTTGAGGGTTATTTTTGTGAATGAGTCAAGCTCTCCTGATGGCTGAGCATCTCCTTAAGGAGACTTGCCCTCTGGAGAGGTGTATCTAGAGCCTGAGCATCCCAAAGGGCTTGTGGAGACATGAATCTCAACCTTTCTACCTATGAAAGAAGTTCTGCTTTCTAACCTGATCAACCTAACGGTTTATTCTCCTGACCATCTCCTCCTACCCCTTGGGAAGGCGGTGGTAGCAATGAGTGGCTCGTTATAAGATATTAAATCATCTGAAAACTCGGAGATGAGTGGAGGATGTTTCTAGGGCCCTGGTCTTTACCCGGGAGCTGAGCGTGGTGCAGCCCTGGAAGAGGTTACATGTTGACGAAGGATGAAGGACACATGATCCCTACCCTCCAAAAAGGGGCTAGGTGTCCCAGAACCTTTAGCTGGAAGGAAAGAAACTTTTGACAGTGTAGCAGTGATTTCATTTTGTAAAAACTCAAAAGAAAGGTTTTGCGTGGAAGACCTCGGCATGGAATAACCCTGGTCTGTCCCTGCATTTGGACTGGGTTCAAAAAACGTGGGCATGTCACTCGGAGAGGAAAAGGCACATACGCTGAGCAGGGGGAAAGAGACGTGATGCACAAAAGCTGTAGCTTGGTGCAGCACTAGGAACTATTTGTTTCCCCTGATAGGATCCTGCTCTGTTTGTCAGTGTTAAACTCAGGGAGGCAACTTTTTCTACCCCGCTCCAGCCCTAATGCATTATCTCACCACTAAATAGCATTAAAAGGAGAAGAAGAATGTGCTGTTAAAAATATCAAACTTTTGGGACTGGTTGGCAGACTTTGCCACTGATAAGCGTTGTTGATTGAAGATCAAACAGCCCTTGAAAGCAGAAGAAAAACCTTCCAGCAAGAGGCAGGATGGATCTGACTGTGCAGCCAGACAGTGAGGTCACTCCGGCTTCAATCTCTGTATATTTAGGAAGCGGCACTGGAGTTATGGTCTGGTCTCCTTTACCCCAGACGGATGTTGGCAGCATGTTGGTTTTAAACCTGATAAATCTGTTAAAGCTGAGAGCAACACTTGCTAGATGCCAAGAAAACCAAAGTCATGTTTTCTCTGCAAGGTAGAAGCCTTTTTTCCCCCTCTTCCTTTAAGATGAAGAGTGTGCCCAGAAGGAAAGCCTGCAGGGCTAAGGTGATGTGAGGCTAGGGACACGGTTTTTAGTTAATTGACAACCTGAATTTCTGTCAAAGTGGCAAATTAATTCTGGGTGGCTGTCTGTTTGCAAACCAGATAGTTCTGCTGTGGCTCTGCCAAATTGTACGTGTGGAGCATTTAACTGTTTGATTTAAACAGACCAGAGTGGAGGCTTTTGAAAATTATTTTAAAGCAGGTTTTCGCTTAAG
Source organism: Tinamus guttatus (assembly GCF_000705375.1). The sequence goes on along the minus strand of NW_010589381.1, from coordinate 157,657 downwards.
AGTTGAGCTTTGAAGCAGAGAAAAATATTACTGACACAGTCTTCTCAGCTTTGTAAGTTTGCAGCCTCATAAGTTAGGTGGTTGGGAGGTAGTTATGTGACCTTCTTTTTTGAGGAGACCAGACCCCTGGTAGGGATAACAATACGTAACTTAAGTCATCTGTGGAAGTAGAATACCAAAACTTGTGTGAAAGTCTAAATGAAACAGATACATGTTTAAAAGAGGGGACCTCTGGTCATATCTAGTTCAGTGTCCTGCCTAAAGTAAGGCTAACTTTGAAGTTGGATCCAACTTAAGGTCATTTGAACCAAATCTTTTCCTTGTTATATTAGCCCCTGCTGTAAGTAACTTTTCTTTTTCAGCATGTTTAAAACCTTTGGCTCAATTCTGCATCTGTCTTTGGATATGAAAGTGGCTTTAGTAAGCCCTGGTAGGGCAAAATGTCCCTACTTTGGTGGAGCTTTGGAGAAGGTATCTTACCAATGGGAGGTGATGATGTTTCTGTTCTCCCAGTGCCGTTGTATTTCTGAGTTGTCTGGATACAGCTTGGAATGGAGATTTCGACATTTGTGTTTAAAATGATTTCGGTGGTACTTTCTGGGACTGAGATTGCAGGAGAGAAAAATGTTGATATACAGTCCATACCAATTGAGAGCCTTGGATTTGCTGTTGCCACACAGTGCAAGTCACAATGGTGGTGGGTGCAATCAAATGCTGACTAGGAAGCTAGTCATAAAAAGAGATTTAGTTAGAATTAGTAAAATGCAAAATGCTTTGTTGCTTGAAAAATGTGCAGTATTCACTGAAATTTAGAAGCACCTCCTGTAGGAGCAGGGAATGCAGATTGCAGGCTTCGGAGCTGGCTTTACTATTCATATTACAGCATAGGCTTTCATTTAGTTTATTAGTTTGGCTGGAAAGGTCACAGTGAAAGTTTGAGAGGAAATTAGAGTAGAGCTGGGAACAAGAACAACCTAGTGCAAAGTTACCAGCATCTGCAACTCTTGCAGCTTTCCTTTGCCTTCCATGGCAGCGTGATGCTACTTTAACCGTGCAGCTTCAAACACCAAACAAATGTGATAAAGAGCACCCTCAAATTCAAATGTAATCTGTTAGGGTCTTCTACAAGCCCCTAGAGAAAGCACTCAGTCTGGAAATGTAAAGGGGATCTAAATGTAAAGATGAGATTATCGGTGTCAAAATATGCTGGAAGAACAGTCAAATCCACGTTTATCATGGAAGCTTATTTTTAATTTGGATCAGTTAGATTCATTTAAAGTCCTTGTATTCAGAACTGTCTTCCATGAGCTGCATTTTAAAGCCTAGGTCCAGGTTTTGTTAGAACGTACTGCTCTAATTTTCTTGGAAGTGTGGATTTCAGTATCGCTTGTCATGTGAAATGGTCTTATGAAGTGCTGAAGCTTCATTGGAGTTTTTCATTTGTCTCCTAAATTGGGAAATTTTGGAGAGCGTTTTGGGAAAGGCCTTGTATGGCTCTCTGGCTGCTCGTATATTAGAGATGGGAAGAGCGAGCTCCTACATCTCGAGCCTTAGCAGGTGTTGGTTGTTGTTGCACCATGAGAATGGCAACAGTGCCAGCTTGGAAAGGATCCTGTCTTGGCAAAGAAATGCCTTGAGAGCAGGATATCTCCTGGCTTAGCACAGTTGTAACAGGAAGGTCATGTAGCCTGGAGATTTCTTAGCTGCTGTTATGGCTCTTCCCGTCACTAGACCATCAGGTCAGAAAGCTGAGGGGAGCAGGTGTCCTCAGATGCTGTGAAATAGGGCTGGTGGTTCTGGTCCTGCTCTCAGGTGTTCACATCATGACTGGGGTTAGATGGAGCAGAAGAAACTGGGGTGCTCATCGCTTTTGTCAGAGCTGGAGCCACCAGAGAAGCCAAGGCAGAGGTCGAACTTTCTTTGGGGTTTCTGCTGTATTTATTCGGGAGCTTAAATGCAATCTCTCATTCTGCCAATCCAGCAACATCCCGCCTGAATTGGCTTAAAAATAACAACACAAAGAGAAGTCTGCAATTGCATATTCAATGTTTCTGAGCACAGTTGCTGCATTTGTCCCTATTTTCCCTGAAGTGGCCATGAAGCTTGGCTGGGAGTACCTGGTTAGCCAAAGCACACCTGCTTCTTGCCTGAGCCTTGCTGAGCTTCTCAACAGGTCAGCAGGGCCAAAAGCTGCTCAGCAGGAGTTGCTCAGACCCTTGTTCTGCTCCCCTTTTCTGTTGCTTTACAACATTTGTATGTGGTTCAGACTTAGAATCATAGAATCACAGAATGCTTAAGGTTGGAAGGGACCTCTAGAGGTCATGTAGTCCAACCCCCTGCACACGCAGGGTCACCTAGAGCACGTGGCACAGGATTACAGTATGTTGATGAAGCAGAACACCTAGTCTGAGGAGCAGAGGTAGCTGGGATGGACACAAAACAGGAAAGCTAAGTTCTTCGATCTTTGTCATTGCTATTCCGGTTTTGGTTCCCTTCCTGGAGGTTCCCCTCTTTCTCCCTCTTGTCAAAGCGTCGCTTTTGTAGAACCCGGCAGCCTGGGGGCTGCTGTGGGAGGCATCTCTTTGCTCTCGGGCTTGTTTCTGATACTCGTTTTCCTTGCTAAAATCAATTGTTTCTGCCAAAATCATTTGGCGGTGTTATGTAAACCTAGAATCACAAACTAGCACTCTTAACATGGGTTGCTTCAAAATGTGCTGGATCAAATTCCTCCCTGTGCTAACTCTGCTGACACGGGGCGTGTTGTGCCAAGGGCAGCTTTGGCTCAGCAGCTCGTGGAGGTGAGCAGCCACCAGCAGCTGATCCCGAGGGATCTGCCCCGATTGTTCTTGTCATGGGCAGTTTTAGTGGGAAGCATGAATAGCCCTCCAAAGTCGCTTGGGGCTAGGATTTAAACTGCTGCTAGAGCACAGTACCTGCACGTCAAAGCTTATTTTTTTGCAGGAGAGTCTGTGTTTCTCATCGTTGGGTTTGTGGCAGTGTTGGATGTGATGTATGTGGTTTCTCACCAGGACCAGCAAATATATCATTGCATCTGCGCCCGCATCTCTGCACGTGGTCCGGAGCGAGGGCTTGCTGCCTCTCCCTGCGTTCCCCTGCAGCCAGCAGATGAGAGGAGGTCCTGGAGCATCTTCATGGAGAGCACTGTGCTCCCATAGGGGCTGCTGCAGGGACAGCTGTTCTATGCCAGGTTGTGTGGGCCCTCCTCTGGAGCACACACGTGCTCTCTGCAGCCACAGCAGTGGTTGTTTACCTAGGAAGTGCTATTAGCAGAGACCTTAATGAATTTCTAAGTGCTTCTTAATGCGATTTGGCAGGCAGAATAAAAAAAGGAAGAGAGCCACCATTGCCGTGTGACCAACCTCCTCCCCGTGAACCAGGAGCGAGTGCTCTTTGCTCCGCTGTTCATGAGAGATTAAAGAGATTAAATCCTGCTGACTTGGCAGGTGATGCTGATGAATGTTTGGAGGGGATTAGGATAAATCTGTTTCTCCTCCTGATTTAGCTGAAGATTTGAATTCATTGATAAAATGTGCCCAGGTTACATCTCTGAAACCTTGTGAAAGACTCTGAATCTGCACAGGTATAAGGGAAGGCAGAATTTGTCTCTGGAACCAAAAGGCTAATGAATTAACCTTTACAGGGTTGATGAATGCTTAGAGAGCTCTGTGTCTATTCCTGTCTCAGTAGCCAATTAATCTGCAGTGCCACAGAATTAAAGGAAGACAAGGCTGGATACTTGGCTAGGAGAAATTGGCTTAATGCCATTGACCTCAACTGCAGCACAGCTGCATCAGGCTCTTTATTAACTGACCTTTGTGCACAGGGCACTGTGTTTATGTGCGACTTGAGTTTTAGCCAAAAATGTGCTCTCTCGAAGTAGAAGCCACACTTTTCAGCGGGAAGGGCTGTAGCTGTTGGTTGGAGTTCAAAGGCTAGATTGAACCCATGCTGTTTTGGTTTCCTGGTTGGTTGTGTTGTGTGGTAGCCTTGCTCTAGGCCTTGAGGTGAAAGGGGACTTTCTTGCAACCTTGGGCATCTCTTGGTGCCTTCTTGTATATCTGCATGCATCCAAAGGCACTGGCATGAGGATGGTGGGACTCCAGAGAATGTACCTGAAGTTGGCTTCAGAGGAGCATCAAGCCCCACGCTATCTCCTTTTGGGCCAGGGAACACTGCTGTGACTTGCTTGTCTCCTGTGCTGGGCATCCAGCTGGGGCTATAGGAAAGGAACATGGCTCTGTATACCTCTGAGGCTATTCAGCACAAAATGCAGCAACAGAACAGAACTGAACTTTGGTTCTCTGTGAGTAGAAAAAGTGATTACTGCCTTCGTTCCCCCTTCTCTGTCTGGTATGCAGGTGAGTTCTTGAGGAATGGAAGATCTCTGGGGATATGCAGAGAGCACAAGGGATGCAGAGAAAGAACCTGTGTTTTAGAGCATGGAAAGGAGTGGTGTCTAGATGACATGCCTGAGACAGCTCTGGGTGTGCAGCTCTTGCAGAGGAGGACGTGTTGAGCCTGGGCTTGCAGCCCTACCAGCATTGTCACAAGGTCATGGTAGGCAGGTCTCCTTGCAGACCTACTTGATGGCCTGCATGGTGGTGGCCAGTGGGTGCTGACAGGGGCCCTGTTTGGGGTTCTTACCCTGTGGTTTCTTATCCAAGAAGGGCTGCAAGTATCTTTGTGCTGCTTAGCAAAGCTCACCAAAGATGCTCATGCAGAGCCGTTCTTGGAAGCATGGAGAACCTCAGAGCATGATGGACTCAGCATATGAGTTTGTGATAACTCAATAAATGTGTGATGACTCTGGAGGTGCAGAAGCCAGCTGCTGCATTTGGTGTGTGTACGCCCGCTTCAAAGGCAGCCTGCTGCAGCAGCTAAGGGAATCCAGCAGAAGTTGGCTATGGCTATGAGGCTCTTTGCTCTCTGTAATTTGATAACTCCTATTTCTCATGAAAGAGCACTGTTAGTGTGAGCTCAGGCCAGGTGCAGTTATCTCAAATATAATCTGGAGTTATAAACTCCGCAGAACAGGACTGAGGTTGGAGGGAGTCTGAGTGGTATCACAGCGTATGGAAGACGAGGGCTGGGCTTGTGTCGTGGTTCATGCAGAGCTGATCTGCTTGCTTCCTTGGAGGTGCTTTTGGTTTATATAGCTGCAAGAGCCATCATGATCCACTTCAGGTCATTTCAAAGGCTGGATGGATGATGAAAGCTCGTGGTAAATCACAGCCACTTATTATTTATTTTCAAGTCCTTGGAAATAGTGTAGAGAAAACGCACTTTTCAGTGGGTTATTAGAATTATGCTGTTCTGGAAAATAGTGGCAAAGAGGATTTGAAATGAAACATATTTAAAAAGTTCTTTCCTAACTGTCTTAAATTCTTAAGCCAGAATGTTTTAAAGTGTCCTACAGGTTCTTCCTCATGTTGCTGCACAATTTGTTGTTTGCTGATGACCGTGTCATCTTAAAGAAGAGCAAAAAATGAAGTTAAATTTGTCCAGACAGTTGGAGAAAATATTTAGCTTTTTTTTTTTTTTGGTGGCCATGATTGCTTGCTTCAAATAAAGTTACCTTTGTATTTGCTTAGTTTAACTGTGAACGGGAAAATAATGGCTCTTGTAACGTCCCTATTAGAGGAGTATTGTTTTAAAGCACTTCAGGGTTGCATTATTTTAGTGCAAAATGAATTCCTCCTCTGGAGCAAATAAAACCCAATCAGGCTGTGTGCTGGGAGCTGACAGCTTGATGTGAGGATGTGCAGCATGGACGGGTCTCCAGGGGCCAGCTGGAAAATTTGGTTCTTGATGTAATTCTTTGTGCTGCTCTTCTTCCCTCCTCCCCTTGTTCACCTCTGCGAAGAGAAATGGCATCTCGCCCTAGCAAATTGGTTAAAGCACTTACATTGGGGCCTGGAATTAACTGGGCAGCGTGGCGAGGAAGCCTGCGGCTCTCGCTGACCCTTTGTGTCAGTAGCACTAACTGGAGGAGGAAAGAGTCAAGCTCCAGAGGAAGAAATTGGGTTGCTGATACATTTTAAGCATGGCCTCAGCACATTGCTAAATACGCTTTGGTGAAGCATCTTTTATTTTCTTATCAGAGCAACTATTTATAAGTAAGTATGGCCTTTTTTTTCCTTTTTTTCCCCCCTCCTTCCTAGCCCTCCTAACTATACATGCATTTGCACGCACATGATAGCGTGCAATGGGAAAGTTCCCTTGCGTAGGCTGGGCCTGCCTGTGATGGTGCAAATAGCGCATGGTTGTGGTTGCAAAGTGCAGCCCGTGTTGCACGCACCGGGCTGTGCGCCTGGAGGTCTCTGTGCACCCAAGTGCAAAGCCCGTCCAAGAGGCCGCTCGCCAAAACTGCAGGCACCCAAAAGGCAAGCGAGCCACGGCCCCTGGAAATTTGGCACAGGTTGGCCTTCAAGCAATATACAATGAGATAATTTAACAAATATTAGGAGAAAACATCTGGTAGCTCTGCTGTCTGTGTGGCCATTGCAAACAATCTTTCAGACCTGTGTAAATGTTCAGTGTAGTAGCATACATTGTGGTAGGAGACTTGTGCGGTCAAGGCCACCTGCTTGCCTCTTTTCTTTCGTATAAAGCAAGAATAGTATTTTGTTTTTGTTTTTTTCTTCCTTTTCTAAGCCCTAAGTGAGGCTTTTAAAGCATGACAAGGAAAAACCAAGATCTTTTTTGTGCAAAGGTGTCAATGTTTTATTTTAAGCTGGAAGTCTCGGGTGGTTCATTATCTTTAAATTGCAAGGCGTGGAGGGGGAATGGCTCATGGGCCCTGGTGGGGTCGAGCTCCCCAGCGTGGTCAGCGGCGTTTCCCGCGCAGGGCTGCGCGCACCGCACCGGCGGGCAGCTCGCGCAGAAGGGCTCCGGGTGCTCCGTCTTATCTGGCACGCAGATTTCCTGTGCTGGACGTGATCAGTTACCTTTTTGTGTCCCTCCCCGTCCTAATGTGAAACGGAGATGGCTGCTCCTCGCCTCAGGGGGATGGGATGGAGTGGCTAACATCCCCCCAGAAAGTGCTCCGAGCATCGCGTGTATGGTGCAAAGGTGCCTATAGGGTGCAAATTTCCCATATTGCCTCCATGCGTGCTGATGTGTGTTATCCGAATGGGAGCGTGATGCTGCGCAATGTGTGTGCTGAGAGCACTTGGCATTTCTGGCGGGGGATTATTCCTAGCCAGCCCTGCTGCTGAGTGCTGGGCTCTCCCTGCCCTTCAGCACAGAGGTTGCGCTCCGAAATCATTAGGAGATCATAAGAAAGCGCAGGTGTGATGTAAATGATGAAGTGTGATTTAGCCTGTCTTTAGCTCCAGAAGGTCTCCAGGGACTTGCACGCTGTCAGCATCCTACAGCTATATAATGCAGAGTCTGATGCAGTCACGGGCAGTTTGTGTCAGGCACTACGTTTCAGCGGGATTTGCTGCAGAAGAGCCTCAAAAATAAATGGGACTGGTCAGGTATCCCCAATGGGATTGCAAAAATGGAACTTCAGATGCCTGAGCATCCATTCTGCTTGGGAATTCCCTGAGTGCTCTGCTCAGCTCGTTTGTGAGATGTTCCCCTGAAGTGCAAGGCACGTGGCTTATGGTTTTACCAAAGTCATTCAAGCTGAGTCGCTTGAAAAATTCAGCGAATCCTATTTCTTCCTCCCAGTGACCACATGCTTGGTGAAATTTTCACATTCTTCCTTCCTCTTTTTCTTTTTCTGTCTGCAGTGTCCTGCCTTCTTGTACAAAACGCTGCAGCAGCGCGCAGCTGCCTCCAGGCCTGGGGCGGGCAGATGCTGCCCTGAAACCCTTGCCAGGGCACAACTGCGGCTAGCAAGATGTTCTCTCTTTAATGTGTTTTCTTATGGTTGTTCTCCTTTTGGAAAACTGGAGAAAAGAATACATTAAAGAAGAATCAAATTCCTTCACTTTCACACCAGAATCTATGCCGCTTCCACCGAAGGGCTGGAAACCTAATTTTTGGTGATCATCTAGTGTAGGAGCATCAGAGCTGGGACCCAGATCTATTTTGATGGCGTTTGTGTCAGGAATCACTTGCCCGTCCTGATATATGCAGGATACATATGCAGGACTTGATCTAAAAAGACTCTTAAAGCATAAAACACCCAAGATGGGCACTTATAGGAGATTATTGCTAATATCTAGCCTTGTGTGTTGATTCAGCCGGAAGGCAGCAGCAGCAATTTGATTTTCCTTGCAAGTGCCCTCTGCCCTCATCTCTGGACTGGGGAGGCTGATGCTGTTGTGGCGAAGGGTACCTGGTCCCTCTGGTCTCCCCACGCTCCTGGTCTCTCCTTTTATCTTGTCCCACTGTTGTACAAACCTTGCCCGCTGCATGTGCAGGTGGGAAGACAGCCCAGAGACGCCTGTGATTCGGTCAAAATGTGGTGTGTGACATGGGCTCCTCTGCCCATGTCTTGACACAGTGTAGCTACTAGTTTTAGTCATTTTTTCTCTTTTTTGGCAATGGGGCAACATTTATTTCCTCTTTGCACACACTGAAGCTGCATATTCCTTTGGCCAAGATGGGGATGTTGGATGATGAACTGCATGCTGAGTGGAGGGTCTTGCCTGGAGTTATGGGTGGAAAAGCCTCTGCTTTTATCCTTTTGCCACTCCTGCATCTGCACTTTGAAGGTGAGCGCGTCTTTCCAACAAGCCGCTTTTGATGGCGAGTTAAACTCTTACATTGTAATTTCTTTCACTATTCGCTGTTCTGAGCTAAATTAGAATAGAAACCTTTTCAAACTGCTACCTTAATAAAGTATTTAGTTAATAGATGATGCATGGCTCACAAAGCTTGCATGAATCTGACATGGGGTATCATAATATTATGATATTTAACAGCAAAACCTACTGCATTATCAGCTTACCTCTATAGCACGGAGGAGGCAACAGCTGAGGCATAAAAACTAATGCTTCAGTATGACAGAGCTAAAATTGAACTTGGCAATTACTGCGTGTATGATTCACAGTATTGTGAAGTGAAGCTACTATATAAATCAGCTCCAGTAATCATAGGGTTTAAAATTAGTCAGTTACTATTAACTCCGCTAGTGTTAGCATATGTTGAAGAATTATAGAAGTGAAAGGTATGGAATATCTGAAGTACAGGTTTAAAGTAAACCACTTGAACAAGCTCCCAGTGGGAGGATTTTAAGTTCATGCAGCAGTAAGGTTTTGGGTACTCTGACAAAGGTTTATGGAACACATTTAATTGCACATTGCAGTCTAATCTTTTGAATGCTTAACATCCTTTCGAAAGCACCTTTTCATGTTCCCAAGACTTTCACAGTTCACAGAGTGTGGAGTGATGATTGAATTTAATTTTTTCTCCCTTACAGATTTTTTTTTTCTTCTCTCCAGAGCAGCACTATTTAAATAGTTTGTGCAGCTCTTGAATGCCAGGCATAGAAAAAAGGAAACAGCAGGATAATGTTTTAAAATCATTATGGGGAAGTGAAAGGCTGGTCTGAGCAGAGAACAGAAATTAGCAACTGCCGTGGTTGCTAAATTTTATTCAATACAAAATTCATGGAATTCACTGCTGAAAAAAAATGATGGAAGTAAAGTTATTTGATAGGATTCCAAATTATGTAGGATATACAAATATTTTATATGGGTTATACAGCTGCATGCATTTGAATATAAGAGAGCTGGACCTGGAAAAAGCTGCACTGTGGTGAGATAGTTGCTTTATCATCTGGTCCTGTTCCCTTTCTCCTCCAATTAATGTTTTCAATTTAATCTTTGAAATAACACTATATTGGACTTGGTGATTCGTCAGGCTTTGAATATACTTGGATTTTTAACCTCCAAATGAGGAAGGGAGAGCTGGCTTGCTGCAGGGCTCATACCCCTTGCTATGGCCTTCACATGTCATCTAGCAGATGTCTTACTACAGCCCTACCTGTCATATGTAGGGGTTCGTGCTTGTGACTTGTGTGGTACTGCTGTCCTCGGGTAGCTTCTAATGAGGCGCGCACAATATTTAGTGATAGGAAGAGGAAAGGGAAGAGCCCTCTTGGATGGGGCAGCCCGGCTGAGTGTGGTGCTTGCTGGTACCTGAGGGATGTGTGCTGGACTGTGCTTCATCTCATCCCAAGTGAAACGTTCATGGCTTCTCCCTCCCTGCATCTCCTCCGGGAAGATCAGTGTATTCTGACACTTTCCTGGCCTGATACTTTTCCTGCTAATAAATGTAAAAATCTCTTCCCTTGACTTCATCCACGCTCCAGGGTGATCACCGTGTCTTTCCATGGTGAGCCTTCAACCTCTAGCATAAACACACACATATTTTTTGTGTTTTTCTTTTATTTCTTCCTCCCCACTTGCCTCCCTTCCTGCCCATGTTGTTTTGCTCCGTTACAGACGCAGCTGGTTGCCACATAGGCAACTTTTGTCTCATTCCTGCCTCCAGCAAAGCAGAATTTTTCAGCAAATCTGGGCTTTGTTCTTTCTTTACTTTTAGTCCCCCCGTGTGTCCTGATTATTTAATGCAACTCATTCAACCTGTGGTTCTGAGGATACTCAAGCCCTGGTAGGGAAGTATACTGGATGTCCTCTCTTTTGCTCTTTTTCAAATGGAGCAATAGAGCGAGCGGTGGCAGGGACAAGACCGAATCTCTTGTCTGGTTTAGACACGAGTAGAGCGCAGGAAAATGCCTCTGTCGTCCTTGCAAAACACGGGCAGATGGGATGGAGAAGCTGAAGTTAACATTGAGGATTGCTTGGGTGCTGCTGGGGACAGTACCCGGACCCCATGAGAGCAGCCGTGCTGCATGATTTGGACCCACGGCTGCGAAGGTCACTGTGCTCAGATAAGACTGTTTTCGTGTTGAGAACTTCATAATTTGGAATTACACACTGTTATTTGTCTCGCCAGCAGCAAGGTGGTATCTTGTCGGTCCAACCTTGCTGTGCTAGACTAAAAGGCTTGCAAAACATAATTTTCAATCGACTGATTGTAAATTCCCCATCCTGTTCTGTCATCCCCTAGTTTCAAGCAAGCTTTAGGAAGAATTTATCAGGATGCTTAGCACTTCCACTGAAACTACCTTTCTGGGGTTATGGAAATGCTCTGCAAACCAAAGTCACAACTGCGAAAGCAGGAAGCGTGCCTGCAAGCGAGGAAAAAGCTGTCACTGGCATTGTGAAGAGAGGTATAAATAGGGCATTGGGTTAGAAAGCAGGAAATCTGCGTGCTGCGGGTTTTACTTGGAATTTCTTCTGGTGACCCCAGATAAGATTGTTAACCCTTGTCTCTGCAGGCAGCTGTACGTGCTCGCGCGGGGGCTCTGGCGATGCCTCTCGGGGCTGTCTGCGCGGCTTAACTGTTTGCGAGCATATCCCTTCCATCCATCACGGGCATGCGGTTTTCATGCCTCGAGAGGATCACCTTACCCAAAGGAGAGGATTTCTCAACATTTCCTGTACAGCATCATGTAGTCTTATCCGCAGGCTGCATGCCCTGGGGTGAGGCGATCTCGTGGCAACGAGGCTGAAAGGGGAAAGGGGAGCGTGTGGGGCACAGTTTGGGAGGCCATTCGTCCGGCTGCCCAACTTGGTGAGGCCAATGGCCAGGAGTGTCTTTGACATGAAAGACAAAATAGCTCTAATCAAGAGGCTTTTCTTTGACCCCATGGTAGACCCATGGAAGAGCAAGAAGGCCTTCCATGTGCCCAGGTGGTTGGAGGCCTGGGGATGAGCAGAGTGCTCCAAGGCTGTTTTACCTCCGGATTCCTGCCCAGTCAGTGGATTCCTCCGGATTCCTCTCCAGACGGTGCTCGGGGACAATAGATGAAAAAGGGCAACCAAAGTACCCCATGGTTAAGATGAAGAGCAACCCTGCCATGATGCCTAGGGACTTAAAAGCAGCACAGAGGTAACGATAATGCTGTGAGAAAGGGCCATGGCCTCTCTGACATCGATACTTCCAGTTCCCTGGGCTGCCAGATGCTGGTTCCAGTGTGTAAATAAGTCAGCGTGGTAGTTGTGTCTTTAATAAACAGGCACATGGCTGTGCTGGTTCTGGCTGTTGCAAGTTATAAATTTGGCTTATGGAGTTATTTCAGGCTCGTGTGGTCTAAAATTGTCTCTCGCCCTGAAATCACATCTCTCAAATAGAAATAACAAGCTCTGGGCTCCCTGGTCCTTGTGCACTTGCACTGGCTGAGTGGCCACCTCCTGGGGTGGTGGGGGACACAGCCAGGCTGACAGGAGGGCAGGCAGGGAAGGCTCGTGGAGGGCATGGGATGCAGAGCCAGGAATCGGGAAGTTTCCCATGCTGCTCCCTGCTCTGCAGAAGTTAGTTGTGATCTGTTACTTAATTTTATATCGTGGCCTCTGTTCTCTGAAGCCTAAAAGGGATGAATGTACCCTACTTGGACACTGAAAGTTAGTTTGGTGGAACAATGTGGAAGGATGCCCATGCTTCTTGCAGTCTGCTTTCCTTTACCACATGTGCCTCCTTGCTGCAAATCATGAGTGTTTCTAAGGAACCTTCCAAGTCAAAACTGGGAACTTTGTGACTCTCTACAAAAGGCGACTTCTCTGCATTTGACTGTTACCCCAAACTGTGCAAGCTGAGGGTTAAGTATCTAGAGAAACGCCCGTGCTGCTCACAAGGTCCTGTGCTGTTATATATATGCTGCCCTTGCTGTCTTGGAGAATCCTCAGCCTCGTCGTCTCCCTCCCAGGCACGCAGATGCTCGCTTTGCGGGCCCAGCTCTTCTTGCCTGATGTTTTGCTTCCTGTGGTCTCTGCGTTGCTGTCGAGGTACTTCCCCAAACCTCCTGCTTCTACTGGGGCTGTTTGCATGACAGGTGTTCACTATGATAAAATGGTGATGATAGATAAGCCTGTCTGCCCTCCTCTTCATCTCCCTCTCTTATTATCTTCCAGGTGGAAGGTAGGGGAGGGACCACATCTGGATATTATTATTACTTTATATATATGTGTGTGTATAGATGTTTTATAACTGAACAAGGTCAAGATATGTAATCTGGAAAACTTCTGGTGCTCACATGCTACCAGACAGTCAGAGCCTGTGTTTTGACATAGTTTTGGATAACCGCTGAATTCCCACATTTGCTAGAATGCTGCAGACGTTGGAACTGGAGGCTGCCAGGCTTGTCTGGGGCGAGGATACAGAAGCTGGGTGGAAAACCCCCTGGGTTGCCAGATATCCTAGTAGGCATGTTAGACGTAAAACAGCATGTGTGTAGAAATGACTCACCTGTGAGCAGTGGTGCTGGATGGCCCATAGAGATGCTCTTCAAGCCAAAGGCAGCTCCCTTCCCATACTTGCTGATGTCACCAAGCTTTAAGACAAACGGTAAAAACCTCGATAGAGTCTGGAAGTTGGGAGCGGAGCTCCCTGCTGACCTCTTGAGCTGGAAAGCTGCCCGTCTCCACGGAGTGCAGGATGAGGATGGAAAGGCTGGTGCCATGTGCCCAGGAGGAGCTGGCTGCGCTCACTGTGGTGTTCAGGGCTTGTCGGGGTGTTGCCTACACGGCAGCTGCTTGTGACAGTGAACTTCTCCGTCCCCATGTAGGATGGGGTGCTGAAGGCCAATGCATGGCAGAAGATGTGGGCAAGGGGAGCAGATCCTGTAGCAGGGGAGAGGGGGCGAATGGAGATTTGGAGAGCTGGGACCAGTGTTTACTTTCATTTTGTGTGAGCTGTTGGCTGTTTTGTAGCACTTTGGGGCCTATCCCTTTCCTGCTTTTTATTTCAGTCTTTCTGACGGGGAGTTCCCTGACCCTTGGCTCAGCAGGGCTCAGGATGGTCCTTCGGTGGCTCCCAGGGCAGGACATGGGTGGGAGGCTGCAAAAAACACCGTGGTAGCAAAGCTCATCTGTTTGGTGCTTCAGAGACACCCACCTCCTTTCC
>NW_010589381.1:84996-143689 GCF_000705375.1 Tinamus guttatus | reverse complement strand
AGTCCTAAGCAAGAAGATTTTTTTTTTGTCAGCAAACTGCAGAAAATTCTGCTTTTGTCTCAATTGAAACAAAAACAGGAGGTGAGTGTCCCAGAAACTTCACTGTGCACAAGCTTTAAGTGGCTGTGGTTTTTGTTTCTAATCAGCTATAACTATCTGATGAACCGTTTTTGTTATTTTTTGTCTTCTATTTCTTTTCTATTTTTCTCTCTGCAAAGGAAAACAGAGTTTTTCTGGATCGTTTTGTCTTTTTGCTGTTGCCAGCCCTCGGTGTCAGTGGCCGATATTCACGCTCCGTGCCAGTGAGCGAGTCCATGGACCGTGCTCTGCAGCCATGCGCAACTGCCCACTTTGAATGTCATCTCCAGGGAGAATATTAAATAACTCTGAAAGCTTTTCTGCATTAGTGCATGTGAAATGCATCACGGGCCCCATATTAATATTGATTGATGGATCTAACATAAGTTACAGGATCGGAATTTGGGGTTCCTGTACTTTCTTTGCCGTGTGCTTACCTTCTGTAAGATACTACCCCATCTTCCGAGATACCTGCTAACGCCAAGTAAATGTTCTCATTTCTGTGTTCCTTTGCACCTACTGCTCCTGTTTGCAGCCACTTGCTCGCTGTAATGACTGGGGACTGGTGACACAAAGCAATAGATACTGTCAGAGCCAATTCCCCAGTGTTTTGGCAGCTGACAGTTCCAGGCAGTATGTGTTTTTAATTTGTGTCATTATCCAGATATTTTGGCTTTTGCTGTTGCGGGTGTTTTGAGTTTCTTTTGGAGCTTTGCAACATAATGGTTATTTCCAAGAGCTGGATGTTGAAGTAATTACTGTGACTGGCTACAGTGAATCCTACAGCACTGAATCGCTTGAAACTAGAATGATGGGACTGCTTGACTAAGCTAACATACAAGTATCGAGAGTAAATCCTAGGGCAGAGAGGAAGATGAGTTTGTAGATCTGCTGTAGTTAGAAATCTGGAAGTATGTGGCCTTTTCACTATGCTGCTACGAAATTATGGTAACAAGGTCATTGCAAGCACTTCACCATCTTGCAAGCATTGATCTTGTTGGGAAAGGGTTTAACAGCTTTTCGTGGCTCATGAAAGCGATATGCTACTGGGTTTGTTTTTCTAACATGAAGACTTAATTCTCTACAGCCTTGCACAATCCTTAAAATATTCTTACAGTGACAGTAAGAAGATACTAGTATGATGAGGCATTGACAAAGATGCCTAAGGCTTACCTAAACCTGTGACTTCATTTTGCAGGAAATGGATGGAGAAATGAGCCTTAGTTTAATTCTTCTAACACTTGGTTGTGATTTTTGCACTGGCCTTACTCTGGAGAAGATGTGCTCAATATAGCCATTATGTACAATTGACCCCGAAGGAAACTCCGAAGCGACCATTCAATCTGTGGGAAGTATAGATGATGTAATACTTCCTCTCCAGTTTTGTCGTCTTGTTAGTATTTCATACTAAAGCAGGACTCGCTTTTGTAGCTGAAACATAACACACCAACATCTCCATCCTGCCTTCTGAGTTAAAAGATAAAGACCTAAGGCAGCTCTTTCTGCTGACTCAGTTTACCTTCATCCTTATGGGCATGCTGCCGTAACTGGTATCTCATTACAAAGAAACACACCTACGTGGTATCAGACAAAGGGAGAACATTTCTGATAAGAATAGAAAGGTAAAATCCTTAGATAAGGTTCCCTTGAATCATGAGACACCTCTGAAAATGGCTTAAAGGTTTTCAAGCATCGTTCTCGGTTAATGCAAAACTGAAAGTCCTTCTGCATCAGAACAGTAGCAGATGTCAATTGAAGGACGTGCTGAATTAGGGTTGATCCCGTGTGCCAGGGGAGCAGGCCAAGCTTGTCACTGTCGTAGTCATGAGGTTCCTTTGCAAATGTCCTCCTTCCTTTTCACAAATTGTTTTGTTGACAGTGTTATATTTTACTGAAGCCGTATGCTGGAAGGAACTGCCTAAGGAGTTGCTTTTTTTTTTTGTGGCTGAGTTCCAACCTGCTGGATGCTTGCAAACAGTTCCGTTTGGTTCGTGTGTGACTGCTGCGCAGGTGAACGGATGAATGAAAGTTTATTTCTTTGCGTATTTGCAAGAAGAAGGTTGGAGATGACTTGAATGAGCAGTCCCAAGTGTTGCTCTGCAACCTTGCAGCAGTTTTACATCAGGGGAGGTGAAAGCAAAGTCATTTCCTGGAAAGAGAAAAAAAAATAGTTACATTTATTAGTTACACTCATACTGGTGACCTTTTGCAGAGCTCCTGACATAGCTTACAACTCCCATAAACTTTGCTGGCCTTTCGTGGGGACCCTTGCACCAGTCCAACATCTGTTGCTGTCAGCTGGGATCGTGGCTTTGCCAGTAGCTCGTGGCATTGGTAGTGGTAACCGGCAGGTCCAGTCTGGCTCTGTGACAGCAGTTCTCTGTTTCTTCTGGAGCAGCGACTGGGTATGCTGCTGTGACAAAGCTTTTCTTAAGTGAAATACTACTTACTATAGCAAAAATGCATTTAAAAAAATGAGTGATAATGAGAACAGCACATCATGCATACCTAAATTGTCTTGCTTACTAAATATTTGACTATTTTTACCTCTGCTTGGTCTCATCTCCCTTACAGTCGCTGAGATCTGAGTCTGGCTGACGCAGCTCTGATGACTCACAACTCTTTTTTTTTTCTGGCTTCAAGTGCTGGGTCTGTATAAAAGCTACTTTTATGATCGTCTTCCATCCTGTCCTAGGCGAGTGACACATTTTAATTCTTTATAACCTACTCTGTGATATGTTCAAGTATTAGCACTGGCACAATTTGTGTGCCCTTTTGTTCTGCGATCTAGAAATACATCACTGTCTTGCAGTTACTTTTGCAGTTCCTTCTTGAAGCTGGAAGGACATTTCCATCTGAGATAGATAGTCATATAACGGACAAGCAGTGTTGTTCTGCTGTTCACAGTGCGCCCAAAGCACTTGCAGTCATTACAATTAGGTTATTAGCTAGCAGCCTGGATAGGCCTTAACCACCTTCCTCCCATTCTGTTAGTGCTCTCGAAGGCACTGCAAGCAAAAATGCAAGATCTGATTCTTGCGATGAATTTTCAGAGAGGATTTGGTGGTTTAAAGACCATAATCTTTATTCTTTTACAGATGGCATGTGGTGATGGTGGCCCAAGGGCCTCGGAGGGTAGTACACCCTCCACCAGCTGATGCCAAGTTCTGGTGTTGATTTAACTCTTGGGCATGTGTTTTTGTTGTTTATTTGTTTATTGTTGTTGTTTTTTTCCAGTGATATTGCTAATTTAGTAAGCTTTTAGAGTGACTGCTCCTCTGCCTCGTCAATAGTAGCATAAATTCATGACTATCTTTAGACTGGCATATGAGCATCCACATCAGGGAATTTTAGGAGGAGGAGAACATAGTTTCTAAATGGATGCAAATGAAAGGACGCAAAAACTTGTGCATGGGGAGGCTGAAAGTTGCCTGGGACTGTGAGACCTGGTGTTTTACGCTGGCTTCTCCTTGGTGCTTTGTGTTGGATGTTGAGTCAGCTGGGCGGTTGATGTACTGTCACCACCAGATGACATGAGCAGAGCTCTGTCTTGGTTACCAAAGACTACAGAGAGCAAATGTATTACTTATTTATGCAGCCCAGATCCTGGTGTGACTGAGCAATGTACAAAAGCAAAAAAGCAGGTAATTAGAAGAGAGTCGCACTTGGTGACCCAGAGAAAAGTGAAAACTCAGGAAGAAGATAATTGTTAGCGAAAGAGGAAAAACAAAGCAGAAAATGGTAACGGTGGCAATTTGAATGAGAAAATGAGTTTCCAAAGCAAACTAGCTCCTGGAAATCGTATTAGCTCTGACAAATACACAACTCTAGGATTCTGGAAATATCACAGCAAACATCTGTTCAGGTAAATAAAGAAGCTGAATGCAGTTTCTGCTTGAAAATGTGGCCTGTGCATCTCTTTAGGGCGAGCCTGTTAATACAGGCTGCCTGTTAAAATCACTTGCTATCACTACAGCGCTGACAATTATAATATTCTCTGTGGTTGGAGATTATTGAACACCTGGCTTCCAGCAGCATTAACAGCAGTGCGTTACAATAACCACTCCTGTAACAACGGTGCTGTGGATAACGCGTGCGCGTGGCTTTAAGGATGATAGATTACCGAAGAATTGTTATGTTTATGAGCCCTCCAGAACGGGCAGGATTCCAGTAAATTCATGTCTGGATTCTGCGCTCATTTGCTCACTGCTCAATCCAATTGTTTCTGGTCAGATTTTAAGTCCAAGCGGATTTTGAACCTCAGGTGGTTCTTGAAAATACGTCTTTTAACAGAGAGGTCTGGCTAATAAACAGAAAATAAAGTAAAGACTCTGTCCAGAGACAGCTTTGACGGCACTCAGCTGTGCAGAGGTGCTGATTGGACATCTCTACCTTGTAGGCAGTTGACACAAATAAAGTATGGCTGTAAAAACAACTTGAGAAGGAGCCCTGCTCATCTGGGAGGCCTGGGAGGGTCAGGCTGGTGTTGCTGTATAGGGTGTTTTGGGAAGGCTCTGCCTTTGGGAAGACAACTGGAAGTGGATTAGAGACCTATGTGCTCTTGGGCCACGTGGGAGCTCATGTGCAGGGTGCCAAAAGCCGCCCTGCTCCTATGTCATCCATGGGGTGAGGACCTGATGCCCGCCTCTCTGTGCGGTGGGGCTGGGTAATGCCTGGCATGGCCGTGGCCACTGGTGTTGCTGGTTTGGGGCAGGAAATGGTGTTTTGGCTGGGTTGTCTCTGGCCTGGCAACACTTGCAGGCTGAGGTGGGTGTGTAGAGGAAGGTGATTACTACAGGCCGAGTCGGTTGCTCTTCCAGGGCTTTGCTCATGTGTGAGGCTCATCCATGTGGAAAGGAAAGGAGTGGCGCAGTAGGGTGGCTGCGCGTGCGCTGCACGGCCTCACGCAGGAGTCTGCTCGCCGGAGCCATCTTCAGGCCCTCGCTTGGGTGGCACCTTGTGCCGCAGCCTCCTGCTTCCACCAAGGTGAGGCAAGGCCCAGTGAGAGCCATGACGGTGACCAAAGCAGGAGGGAATTCTAGTGTTTGGCTGTTCTCCAGGAAACCCTGACTGCCATCGGGGTTTCCTGGGGGTTGGAAGGCAGATCCCGTTCCCGGGTCTGCTGCCCTTCGGGCAAGTATCCACCAAGACCCTCCGCCCTGACCGTTGCCTTTCTTGGCACTACGGTGAGTGGGGAGGGAGCAAGTTGAGGCTTCTGTGCTGGGCTAGGATCGGGCTGGCGCTGATACCTTGGACAGCTCTTGGCCCGCCCACGGGAGCAAGAGAACCCACATAGGAGAAATGTGGAGAGTGAGAGGTCTTGGCCTCCTGTGGGTGGACTCATTGCATGCATCTGCCACAGGGCTATAGGGTGCGTAGGGGACGGACCCTGCGGGAAGGGGGAGGGCTCTTACCCACTTGAAGCTGGAAGAGCTCCTATTTCATTCTCATAGTTTTCCATTAGAAAGAGTAGGTTTATTTATATACCTTACCCAAAGCGTTCTGAACACTTTTGAGGCACTGATGTGCGTGGAGGGTAGAGCAGGGCAGTGAGCCCCTCGTCCGCAGGCTGGCAGCCTTGTGTTGTGGCCAACTCAAGGCGTCATCCATCACTTGCCGAGTGACCCATCAGCGCTTTCAGTTAATTCTGGTGACATATTTATAGTGCTGAGATCGATGACATAGGTTTCCTTCAGGACGTGAAGGGATTTGACATCAGATTAAGTTATAGACTACCCTGTCGTGGCTAGATCAATGGATAAAGTCAGGCAGGGCCTTGTCTACATGCAGATGGCGGGGAGGGGTTAGATTTAAATCAGCAAATGTCAGTATAATGGCTGCTTTTCCCACCAAGGGAAGAGGAGGAAGGGAAAATTTTCCATCATTAATAATTGAAGTTTAGGGAGGGGAAAAATGAACATATCATACACCACTCCTGCAGATAACGGGGCCCTGCTTCTGCTGAAAATTCTGTCTGGCAGCTGAGTGCTAAAAAAAATATTATGATTATGACTGTGTTTCTGAATTGGAGATGAATCTTCTGCAGTCATGGAATATTTTAACCAATGCCCTTTTGTATTGGAGCTGAAAATACTATTCGGTGGTGCAAAAATGTCAGCAGAAAAAAAAAATGAGGACAAATTAGTTGGAAATGCAAGGTGGTGTAGTTTGCCAAAATGAGGAGGGAAAAAATAATTCTGGGATGGATTTCTTCACGTTGGGTGACTAGAACTGGACCCAATACTCCTGCTTTGAAAATGCCATCTGTTATATAAGTGGTATTTTCTTATTCTTAACACATATATTTTATTCTAATAGATAATATGGGTTATATTTAAACTCACTAAGGTTTTCCCTTTGGCTTGCATTGAGAAAAGTCTTCAGCCAAAGGGCTCACCTCTGTTTTTCTGAGTGCTTAAAGTTTATTCGAACTTGCCCATGCTGGGGGCAAATACCGTTTCTCAGGCAGCTTTGGTGGGTGTTGTGAGATGCAGGAGGGCCCCTGCAAGATGTCACTGGGAAAAAACCTTGCTGAGCTCGCAGGCTGGCATGGCAGTTGTGTTCCAAGAAGTTGTCGCTGCCCAGGGGGTAGCAAAAGAATAAGAAAAGGGCTTGTTAAAGCAATGCAAATAGCAGGGGCACAAAGCAAAAGCCTTGTTTCTGCAGGCTTCAGCGAGCAGAGTTCTCCCCACTTTCTCCTTCTTTCAGTGCAGGGGTTTGAGCAGCAACACTGGGTTGCACTTACAAGCCTTGGCTTCGTGGCCTGCTGGCGGAGGCTGCTTGCCCCCGTCATGTGTCTGAAGTATTTCGCTCACTTTCTCGTTGCTGTTGCTGATTTCTTCAGGCTGCAAAGCACTAGAGGTCGTGGTGCTCTGCTGTGGATGCTGGTGCTTGTGAGCTTGTTCGGGAGCCAGGAGCTCAAATCCAAGGAAGTGTTCACATCACAGCAGCTCGTCTAAAGCAACCAGGAAATAGTATATGGAGAAAATAAAATTTTTTAAAAATAGAGAAATTATGCAAGAATTTCTAATTAACTCTCTTTGCAGCTGATAGGCACGAGTCAAAGGCATATGATTTATCTCCTGTCAGTAAAATCTTGGTTAGAGCTGCTGCTTTCAGTACTGCTGTGTGGGTGTGTGGCTCCACTGTGTAGTTAAAGGGTGTCTGATTTATCACCTGACACCAGCCACGCTGCTCAGAGCTCTTGTGGCTCTTTCTGTTACAAGGCTTTTGCATTTGAAGTTGGCTAAAAGCACCAAACTGGTCTCCCTTTTCATATTTGCAGCTCCTATCTGTTGACTGAATGCTTGATTTGCAATGGTCTTTAGGCCCTAAGAGAGCTCAGTAATAGTTAACTGGGTCTGCACAACATTTCAGGCTTACAATTGACGTAAACATTTTTCAAGCAGGAAAAGATAAAAAAAAAAGTAGGTAAATGGGTAAGCTGAGACCACGCTTTAGGAAACCACATTAATTCCAGGATTGTTTCCTAGCTTTGTGTGACTTCACTTATGCTTGTTGGCCTCAGCGGAGCTTAGATTTTCAGTGCTTTGAAAATTAGGTTTGTTTTATTGTTACCAAAATGATGAGTAGTCTTGCACAAGTTGTATATTGTAGTGTAGCTAGAACTGGCCCATGCTCCGTCAGATGTTAGTGTTGCTGGAAAGCTTCATATTCTTTTTATTTTTTATTTTCCTGATGCACAGATTTCAATGGAATTTAAACATGATCCAGTCATCCCAGATACCTACATATGCCAGATGCTTTTTTTTCCAGATGTCCACATGGAAACTCGTGGGAACTCCGTGTTCTTTGCATGTGGAAAGATGAGCCAAGCTAAATTCCACCCTTCAGTATCTCTGGAGATTTGCAGATGCCACCTCGAAGTTATGTGTGGTCATGTTCTCCTGGCTGGTGAGCTGGTAGACTCGAGAGGAAAGGATCAAGTCTCTTACACTTGGAGTCTCAGATGCTCTGAGAAAAAGCAGATGCTGTTAAAAGGGGAATTGAGTTTCTGCTCTTCTTTGTGAGCCCATCCTCAGCCAGGGCTCCTGCCATGTGTGGAGTGTGCTAGTGCTGGAGATGGCTAGACATAAAGTGGATTCCTGAGCTCTTCATGAGCTCAGAAGGTCATAGGAGCTTTTGGGTAACTCATAACCTTCCTGGGTTCAAAGCAATCTGCTGTCAGGGTTCTCTGTCAGGGTTAGTGATGAGTACTGTAAAAGCTGCGGTTGGAGAAGGGTGTGAGAAGTGATTTCAATGCAGTTCATACCGTGTGGGATCCACCACCATGTGAAACTGTCACACTGGCATCACTTTAACCTGTAATTGTCATTCAAGTTTGAGACAGTATTTTGTGATGTGTACGTTTTTGAAGTTTTCAATATTTTACAGAATATACTCCTAAAAATATGCCTGTAAACTTTGCTGTTTGTTGTATCAATAAGAGGATCAGTCAAAACAAGCTTATGGACCACAAAAACCTCATTACATAATGTCTGGAAATACAAGTCATTGGTTCAATTGAAGTAAGAGATACAGTAAATTATGAGGCTCAGGATGGAGGAAACTCTTTTAAGTGTGCTTCGATTATCAAGCTCGAAAAATCTGCTAACCCAGTGCTGAGTCGCAATTGTCTGCGGTCACCCGGCGGGGCTGGGTGTTGAAGTCGTTATTTTCAGCTGAATCAGTTCTTGGATGAGGCCCCCAGAAGGCCCTTGGGGAACAAGGACTATTCCAGAAGCTTCATGTCCTTGCTATGTAAAAAAACAAAGATCTTGGGGAGCCTTTCAGATGGGCAGGGGCCCCAAAGGGCATGGAGGAATGAAAAACGGGCAACTTGTTATTGATATGGCTTAGGGGTAGAAAGAGTCAAAACCACATGTGTACTTGACAGGGAATGTTTTGTGTACTTGTGTAATCAGTTGGTGTGAGAATTAAATCACTTTCTTCTTCTTCTGTGCCATTGATCTTGGGATCGTTAGCGAGGAGTACAAGCTGTCATGCTGACACGTTCCGGTGCCTTGCAAAACCAGCCTGGAGAAGAACATGCAGCAGGAGACGCTTGTA
This sequence comes from Tinamus guttatus, assembly GCF_000705375.1. Next base: position 134,542 of record NW_010589381.1, on the reverse strand, counting down.
TTTGTATGAATCAAAGATGACTGGTCTGAGCTTGTCCCCAGCCTGTGTTATTTGTAGGGGAGAGAAGACTGGAGCTGGAAGACTCTTAGAAAATGCAGTGAGCAAGCTGCAGGAGACCTTCCAGTTGCGGTGGTTGGCTGTGGGACAGTAGGGCAGGAGGAGCGCGGTAGCCTCTGTGTGGTGGTATGAGGAGTGAATGTTACAGCAGCTGTCTACGTGTAGCCATAGGTGTGTCATGGTGCCTAGGGCAACCCTGTGTGTGTGTGTGTGTGTGTGTGTGTGTGTGTGTGTGTATGGAGCCTGTTGCATGGGGAAGCCCTCAGCAGCACAGTCCTACAGCCTCATGGCCTGGATCATATGGGGCTCCCTTCACTGCATTGTAGGTTTTCTTCTAAATTTCATTGCATGTCTCTAAGCGCTGCCTCTCACCCCATTTGTGGAGGTTTTCTGAGAGTCCACTGAAAAATCTAACCAGTGACTTATTTAAACATTTGCTCTGTAAACAGAATTTAAATTGAAAATTTTAAGGAACATTATATTTTTAGGTCGAAACAGTGTGTTTATTTTTCATCATCCAACTTGCCCAGTGTTTACGGACATCCTTTCTGAGCCTGCTCCCAAGGGATGCAATTGCCACCCCAGGGTGCAGTTGGCAGTGCATACAGTGCTCATGGCCGTGCATGTGGGACTCTGGAGTTACCTCCAAGGTGATCCAAACCGCCACCTGCCTCGGTGCAGAGGCTCCTGCGACCCAAGAGAGGATCGAGTCCTTGCCTTGCTTCAGCCCTTACACGCACAGAGTTGCTTCACCCGCTCATCCCTGTTGCCAGTGGTGCGACAGGTCCAACCTCACGCTCTTCTGTACCACGGGTGCCAACACCAGAAAGCGGGGCCTGGTTTGCTGTGCAGTGCTGGACACTGGGCCCTGCCCTCCCTGCTGCGGCGGCAGCGCCTGCCTGCGGGCCAGGCCGTGAGGGAGCAGTGCCGGGCGCTCTCCGCTTGGCTATAAATCTTTTCTTATGTAATGTCTGATTTGCGCAAACTGGAGCGCACTGCTTCCCTGAGGCCGTTCGCGCAGCTGGGGAAGCACTGCTTCCTCTGCGCCATCACCCCCTTTCTGAACATCTCACCGTTCTGTTTTTTTTTCTGTGCTCAGCCACGTGCCAGGTAAACAGAAGCAGATGCCAGACATGCAGCTCCGCGCGCTCCAAATCAACGGGCTTGCCGGGGGAAGTGAGCACAGGTAGTAACTCCACGCACAGCCGGGGCTGGGTTTCTCCCACCGCTGGGAAGATGAAAGAAACAATAATATTTTCAGACTTACTGTAACTCGGCTTCAGTTTCTTCTTTCATTAATTATTGTTTTACCATGTTAGGAGCCTAGGGAGGAAAATATTAAACATGGGCTTTGCTGAGTGCTGTTTCAGTAAGTAAATTAATTGCAGACAGGAAACTTATTTGCATGGATCTGCTGTTCCTTGACGTGCTTCCCAGCACCCCAAGGTCAGCCCCGCTCGTGAGACATTTCACCCCAGGGCATTCTGGCCACACCTGCTTGCAGCTCCTGTTTGCCAAGGTGTCATCTCCATCGCCTCCCTCTCTGGGTGGTGGGGAGCTCGGAGGCTGCTTGTTCCTCTTGCAGCCTCCCCTCTGCAAGCGAATAGCCCCGGCTGTCCTGCGGCCTCTTGCTGCAAGTGGGAGCTTTTCTCCAATGCTGGGGAAGTCTTTCCGTTCTGGATGATTTGTCGTGGCAGGCAGCTGGGCGGTTTTTAGGCTGCACTCTCCAACTTTGGTCTCTTAGTTGTCCTAAGCCCTCACTGTGCTGGTACCAGACAGCACCTTCCTATACCTTTTTGTGGGCAACCAGTGCAGCAGTTTCACGTCTCAGTGGTGGCCTGGGCTGCTGAATGAATGCCAGAGTCCTTTTGTATACCTTATTTCCCAAACGAAGGGTCCTTGCCCAAGAGCATCATGTTGCTTGTGCCCTGGGGCACAAATCCTGGGCCTGTCCCAAGCAGGATGTCCCCAGCTGCCCTGGCAGGGAGCAACAGGGGTTTGATGATGGACAGGCCATTTCTTGCTGTGGGTCTTTGGGCAAACTCCTATCAGAAGACTTCAAGCCATATTAGCTTGATGCTTCAAGCAAGTGCCCCTTTTTTTGGGTGAGATGAGGGTGTTTTGGAGCAGAGCAGGTTGGCGTGGGCACTGCTGTCATGGCACAGGAGGTAGCTCTGAGCTCCAGCATGCTCCATGCCTGGAGTGGAGACTGCAGTGCCTTCAGGACACTTCCTGCAGCTTTCTGCAAAAGGCTTTTGGAAGAGCTCATGGGCTCCTCCACAGGTAGGTTCCTGCTAGAGACCTGACTCAGCTGTTTTGCGGAGGGTGGCATCTTGCTTGAAGAGACCTTTTCAGGATCCTCAGGTTCACGGTGACCAAATTTTGGCCCTGTGCTGCTAAAGCATGAGCCTGTGCAAGAGGAAGGAAATGCTAGGTGGGAAAACATGTTGCTCCAGTGCTCTCTCCTGATCCTTTCGGCCCCACATCTGTCTTTGCTGTGCAGGGGTGCAGTCACCTAGCCATACGCCACGTGCCTCCCCACGCACAGGACTGCACCTGGTCTGCTTCGGCCTGGCTCTCAGAGCTGAGGATGTTCCAGTGATGCATTTACATCATTTTTGCAACTCAAAGTTGGTGTTTCTTTGTCAAGGAGGAGAGCCCTGAGGAGGATCAGATTAATGGCATGCAGCATGTTCCCCTGGGGAAATAGTCCTCCCTGTCTTGAAAGCAAGTAAGCAGAGCTGTGTTATGTTTGGATCAGAGCAGTGACATCTCGGCTACTAAAAGCCATGGTCCCAGGTGTTTATTTCAGGAGGGGCCTTTGCAGCCTTTTACTCTTTTGGAGCCCGTGAACACAGACAAAATTAAAACCACCGAACTGCTCCAGCTCTGCGCTGTTTCTGTCAGCTTTGCCAAGTAACTGAATTTCAGAGGGTTGTAAGTCGTGCGTATATAAAACAGTAGATCTCGGTAAGATAATCAATTATATGCAAGAGGAAACCAGAACTTTTTCCATTGGTTTTATCAGATATTGTGGTCAGTCAAGGCAATTCAAAGTAACTCTGAACCCTCTTGCGTTCATTCTTGCTATAATCGCTCCATCTCTGTTTACCATATTCAGTTAAAGTGGCTTGTTTGCTACATCCGCTCCGCTGCCAAAATAACCTCATTTACTCTTGCAACGGCTCCTGTTGCTGCCGCTGTAGTGTTCCTGCATTGCAAATATATTCTTGGCCGCGGTGCTGAGGTTTGGGATATATTGTTCTTTGAATCCTGCAGCAGAGTCGATTGGTTGGCATTTTCATTCACTCGCAAATAACATTTGAATGACAGGGCTTTTTTGGAAGCCTGGGCTTTGCTCTAACCTGCTGCAGAGTAGAACAGGGTCTTAGCTTGGCTGCTTCCTTTGGGGTTTTTGCTGTTGTTGCTGTAGTTTTTTTTTTTTTTTTAATCATTTTTACAACTTTTGTGCTCAAACAATAGGGTCTTAAAACAAAAACAAACAAACAAACCAAAAACAGAGTGAAAGTAGCTGCTTCATGGAAAGCTGGGCCCCAAGTTGGCAGGGGTTTGGTGGAGGTGCAGCAGTAGATCAGAGGCGGCTCTGCCTGGATGAGGTGCAGCCATTAGTGAGCAGCACCAGCAAGCAGCCTGTGGCTCTGTTGCACTGCGTGGTTCAGTTCGCTTCCTCTCGCCCCTTGCTTTTGCTTTTCCCATGTGCACCGAGCTGCAGGGATGGCTCTGAATTGCACAGAGGACTGGTGGCATCCCCTGCATAGAATCACAGAATCATTATGGTTGGAAAAGACCTTCAAGATCATCAAGTCCAACTGTAAGCCCCTAGCATCCTGCATCTGTACCAGTCTTTTGGTCCTGTGCATCCCCACCAGTCTGCATGTGAATTGGGAGAGTCCTTTGCTGTAGTGAACAGTCTTAGGACTCAAATGGTGACAGCGATGCTCAACAGGTGGGGAAAATCCCCCAATGAAGTTGCATGTTCCAGGTGTTCAAGCATGGCTTTCCTTTGGTTTGGCTCACATCTCCTATTGCTGGAGAGCTTTCCTTTCTGTGGAGAGCCCCCCATCTCCTCCCTGCTTCGTCATATGTTCTTCACCATTCCTGGGCAGTCTCTATTTTGGTTCAAAAAGTCACCAAAATTCAAAACACTCACTTCGTTAAAAGTAGATTCTTTCCTTGCCTCCTGGCTCAGACTGTCCCCTCTCTCCTGACTTGCTCCTGCTGGGAGCGTCTGTGGGGCTCGGGCATTGCTGAGTACTTGGCCCTCGTGCCACCACCATTGGGCTCTTTAGAGCACATTGTTGGGTCTGTGTGGTCCTGCAAAGGGCCCCCAGACCCAGGGAGGTTTTTTTGCCCAAAGTGCTGGAAAGTCAGAGCATCGTCTCCTTGAAGCTCGGGAAGCGGCTGTGGGAATGTGGGTTCCTGGGGACCCTGCAGCAGGGACGGATTTGCAGGGCTCCCCAGCTTCTCCTGTGTCTCAGGTCACAAGGTGGCTTAGGACCCCAAGATGAACCTTCCTGTAAACACTGCACTCTGCAGTGGGTGGGTAAAGGTGATGCATCTCATCTGCATAAATATAAAGTCAGAGGTGAATTTGTCCTCCTTGTTTTCCTCTAAGCACTATCTTCTGTTTTTATTTATTTATTTATTTATTTTAGCCTGGCCGCCGTGTATTTGTTCTCAGTGATCAAAGCCTTGACGGTTTCACTGTGACTCACAGCTCCGACCCAGCCCTGAGGGAGCAACACATCGGAATTACCGCGCTCGGAGATCTGAAACCGAAATGGTGCCTGCGCTTTCGTTTGCAGAGGGTTTCTTCTTTCAGACCATGCGTGCATTGGGCTTTGCCAGAGCATCTCCAAAAGCTTCACTCCTGCACTGTGGATGTGTGTGATGTTCCCCATTTTATACATTCCTCATTTTACTCCTCTAGAGGAGTAAAACATCTTGTCTCCTATGAGCCACGCACTGCCCTTCCAGTCCTGCTGGGGTTTGAATTTCTGGGTTAAAATGCAGTTTGACTCTTGCTAAGCTGTGCTCTTCACTGGGGGGTTTCAGGGAAAACGTGCTATTTCTTACGTGGACTTTTCCCTTCATTGTTGTTCAACTCTGTTGCTTTTAGTAGATCATTTTTTTAAATGGAATTAAAAGATGACCTACTACTTGATGTAGTTCTGGTGTTATGTGGGAGAGAATAGAAACAAATTTCCCCCCAGATTAATGATTTCATAAGTCACTACTGAGTCTCTTTTCTTTTGCTACTTGTTTAAATGGGTCTTCTCAGTTCCTCTTCCCAAAGTACACCCATGTTTCTGGTGTCCTCTACTACTCTGGGGCCTTGGCTCCCATCCTTCTTCCCTTGTGCTCCCATATCTCTTTGGGAAGGATTGAGTGAAACTGAGTTCAGAATTTGAAGCAAGTTAGTGCTCACAGTCTGGATAGCAGTATTAGGGAAGTTTCTGTATTATTTTTGGGCCTGTTATTTTTGCAGTCTGTCATTTTGTTATTGCTGTGGTTTCAGGAGAGGTTTTAAGGCAGGGGTTGACATGAAGGTTGGTCTTATCTTTTCATGTCCAGTTAATTTAGAACCTGCTAAAGTCTAGAAGAGTTTCAAGCAATTCCTTGGAGCTGCTACTTTGGGTTTGTCAGCATGGAGTTTCTCCTGCTCTGCTGTTACCTTGTGCTTGGTTAGGTGGCTTTGATATTCCCCAAACCTATTTGTTATTTAATTAACCTAAATAATATTCTCGACTGCAAACATTGTTTCCCTTTGTATTTTAATTTCCAGGTCATTAATAAAGCTGCTCAGCAGCAGGCAAACCTGGTTAAACACTTCTGTCAGTGTGGTGTTAAATTATTTCCATCATGAAGAGTGAGCACCGTGTTTAGTCTTCTGGTGTTCTTCGTTTCCCCTTCATTAGCATCAGGCCTATGCACCATGTCATGCTGGTCTAAACCCCAGCTTAGTTAAACTGATGCACAACTCTTTGGGAGCAATTCACTCCATTGCAATTGGGGTCAGATTGATATATGTTTAAGTAAGTCAATTCTTTACAAATTAACTGTCTTAATATGAAATTTTAAATTCAACGACTACATCAATTTAAGTCAGTAGAAGAAAAAAACGAAAGTTTATTGAAACAGATCAAACTCTGAAAAGAGAAGTAAGTTCAAAGCTGTAGAACTTTCTCTATAGAGAACTTCACGAAGAAATCATGGAAAGTGTCAGTGTGTCTGAGCAGCTGATTCCCCTGTAACCTCTTAGTCTCTGAACTCTAGCCGTGGGAGAAATACCATTTCCCTTTCAGAAATGTCATGCTGTTTTGCCTCCGTATGGCATCACTATGATCTTCAGATGTCTTATGGGTCTGTCTTGTCATCACCAATCTTTCTAGCCCTAAGATAAGATTTAACTGTTTTGCACACTTGTGCCCTCTCTTAGGGCAGGGCTAGCGTTTGCTGCCTCTCCTGCCGAATAGTTGATTTTACTGGGTGATTTCATACCCATGCCTTTTTCACAGGTTTCCTTGGACCTCTTAAGTAATAACATTCATAGGTTTCAACTTTTGGCAGACAGAGACTGTTTTCTCTTTGTCTGACATGTTGAAAAGCCTGTCACCAATGTCTTGGTCCTCCCATAAGTATCTGCAGACTTCTCCAGTCGGTGCTTAGTCTTCTCTTGGAGAACTTAGATTGAAATCACTGAAGATTCTCTTACCAGATACATATGTGTATGTATATATATATGTATTTCCCCTATTTAGCTGTTATTTGAGATTATGCCTGAGTTTTTGCTGGGCTTTGTCCAGAGATAACCAAGAGGCTAATTCCCACTAGGAATTTCTTCTTTGTACACCTGAGGTGGTCATAGCCCTCCTGAGCTGGCTGTCAAGAAATGGGCTTCAGTGGCCCCACCAGCACATGGTACCTTTTTTCCTTTGGGATCCATCACCTCTTCTGCTCATTTTGTCTCTGACACTCGCCTATCTTCAGTGTTAAAATACATTTAGTGCTGGTTTCTTCCTCCAGACGTGCCTGTGGTGTGCCCAGCTTCTGCATCTCTGCCACTCTGCTCCCAGCCCTTCCCTTCCCTTTTCCTGGGATATCTCTTGCAGTGTTTGCCCTTCTTTTCAGGTTGAGGTATCTCTTTCCAGTATTCCTCAGTGTAGAGCTCAGCTCTGGTAAGCTCCTCCATCTGAAGGTGATGGAATCCATGTTTTCTTGTAGCTTTGACCTAGTACCTTAAGTGCTTTGCTTGGAAAGGAGAAGTTAAAGATGATCCTGGTGGCTTCGGACCACGGCAGCTTCCCTCTCCTCAGCAGTTGTGAGTGGCTTGGAATTGAAGAGAGAGCTCGCCTGTTGTACATGTGCAGCTGAACCACGAATATAACGTAGGTGCTGGAGGGATCCTGGGTTGCACTCAGGTGTGCCCGCAGGAGACACATTCTGGCAAGGTGGGAGGCTGTCGGCAACTGCGGCCACTTTGGTACCGCAAATGGCACTTCCATGTCCTCAACAAGCAGAGGGTAAAATCCGTTAGTGATGTCCGTGTAAGCCCACGTGAATCATGCAGGTAATGCTGTGTAAAACTGCTCCTTGTCTTGCCTTTAGCAAGCATTGACCAGAGAGACCAAGTCAAAGAGGAAACGTCTGCTTGGTGGTCTCCTCTGTGGTTTTCCTCTCCTTGGAAAGCCCATGGATCGCAGCCATTGCTCTAGGAGGGATTTTAAGTGGAGGACCAATGCGGCATGTTGGAGCGTGGGGGGTCCAGTGGGAATTTCACTTAAAAAGCAGCTTTGCCCTTTTCCCTGTGTCAGCAAGAGTTAATGTAGAGCAGGGCAAATAAATCCCCTCCAGGCAGAACCTAGCAAGACCCTATTTGTGAATGTATGAATAACAGTTTTGTAAATATTACATCTGAATTTATGAATGATCTGACACTGACAGGTAGAAATGAACTGTGATTTTATTGCGTTAGATTTAGTAGGTCAGACATACATGCCACATCAAAATGACCTAGAAAACCTTTCTAGGTCAAAGTATTGCTTGAAAAGGTGTCTGTTTTGAGGGCAAGGCCATGAGATTTCATGCTGACTCTAACACATTTTCCTCTAACCCTGCAACATGCATCTTCAGGGCACGACAGGAAATTTGTCAGCTAAACTGAGAAGAGAAAAAGGAATGCAAAGAAGGTGTGTTTTAATTTCTTCATGTAACTAGACCTTTTACAGTCATTCGCACTTTCCTGAGCTGGGATATTGAATGCCAGGACTTCAGGTGGGTGTCTGCAGCCCCAGCACCACTGGGCACCTTCCTGCACTGCTAAAGGCTGCCCTTGGGTGCTTGGTGCATCTGACAGGAACTGACATCTTCCAGGCTACCTTTGTGACCCTAAATTTAACTCTTGCTCACTTTTTAATTTTTTTTTAGCCAATAATGCTATTTTTCCCACCAGAGAGGATCAGGGAAAGCCAATGAAATGACCATCTTCTCCAGAGAGATGGTATCTGCTCCAAAAGCAGTGAACCCGTTGGCTTTGCTTTGGCCCCTTCATGCACTCCTATTGCATCCTTGAGTAACCAGTTCCTAAGCAGAATGCAGATATAAGGGCAGCACTGAGAAGAAGCGAGGAGTCCTGTCCGTCCCCCTCGCCCACCGTTGCACGGCCCGGGGCTGTGTGCTCCGGCCTGGCCGCGATGGGCCCGGCGCTCACCGTCACCGTCACCATCGCTGCGGCCGTGCCGTCCGCACAATTACCGCTCGCAGCAGCCCCAATGAAAATGTTTGTGGAAAACAACATGTGCATAATTAAGGCTTAATGAGCCCTTGTCTGTTTGGAATCTGCAATTAGATTTATAATAGAAACTACTCTCAAATGCCAAATAGCTTTAAAAGGAGCTGAGATGAAAGATAATTTTTGCCACAAGTCTATAGCACTACTGTAATTCTGTGACCAGGGAAGTGCTGTGGTGAAAGCTTTGCACAAGTTTGCATTGGATTTGTCTTATCTGCTTGCTCCCCTATCTATAAAGCTGCTGGTCTTGCTTGTAACTGCTTGGAGATTCTCCGAAATTCAGGACAAACTCCCTTTGTTTAAGTCATTAATTAGTTGGGCAAAACTGCTCTTTGAAACATGCTTCAAACATCACACTAGTGTTGTAAAGAGTAATAATAACAATATCTGCAGCCAAGTACTTGCGGTGAGGCAGGGGCTTGTTGATCAAAGGTGCCTCTTTCTGACCAGCCCTGTTAATTTTAATGTGGGTGTTTAACTTTTTAAGGTGCGGAGACTTTTCAGTGCAAAGGTGTGCTGCCTTAACAGATGAAACGGAGGTTGGCATGACACATGTAAACATGTAAGACCTTGCTTTGCTGTAGCAGAGAATGTTTGCAGCACTAAAATTCCCTGTAGGGGTTAATAAGGACTTAGGATGAGCATGAATGTCTTGCAAAAAAATAATAATTAAAAAAAGGTAGTACAACTTCTTAATAATCTGAACTGGAGGTTGGGAAGGAAGTGCTCTCAAACTCGGGTAGGGTAAGCAGGGCAGACGGCGAAGGTGATGGTGTTATGACCCCCGTGTTCTTTAGGTTGCGCCTGTGGATGCAGAAGAGCAGTTTTCCTTTTGCAGATCCGCCCCAGCATGGTGCTTTGCAGCGCTGTGCAGGGACGTTGCTTTCAGGGGTGATTTTACATCCCGTGTGAAGCGCAGCGGCGTTTCGGCTTTGCAAACAGCAGAGCGTTGTGCTTCTTTGCTCTCGCCAGTGGTCACGGCGCTGGTGCTGCTTTTGCGACTTGCTGCATTGACTGTATTTGGGCCACTTCTTGCACCAAGCTTTCTGCAAAACTGCCTTTTTTTTCCCCTTCCATCTTTCAGGCTTCTTGGATGTTTCCCCAAATGCCTTGGAGCAGGCGGAGCAGCTCGCAGTCTCTGGCACGGTTTTGGACCACGATGCCTGTGCCATGCCCTGCCTTCATGCAGCCCTGGGATGATCCTTGGTCAGGGAAAATCTCAGACTCTTCCCTTGCCTCTGCAGCAGGGGGAAGCCAGGTACCCAATAGGAGCTCATTGCCCTCGAGTTAGGGCATAATTGTAGTTTTTGGTAAAAGACAACACCTTCAGCATGGGACAACACCTTCTCCATCTGCTGCAGACCGTTAAATATTTGGGTTTGGGAAGAATAACATGGCTGCGATGCTGGGGAACTAAAGCAGATTTGCTGTTACTCTTTCTTGCCTGTTTGCATGGACCAGACCCAGCTGATGTTGGACCTACCTGGACACTGCAAAAAGTGCTCGGCAAGGATCGTCCCTGTCCCAGGGACTCTGAGCTAAATATGGCAGGGAAAGCGCAGTGAATTATATTACTCTATGAAAACCTAGCACTAAGGACACTTCCAGTTTTCCAGGTTGTCATTTGATACCTTATAATCCTTGAATTTTTTCCTGTAAAGGAAAGCACATTTTTCCATTTTTTTTTCTTTCTTAATAGTGAGCCCTTCAAAACTTTTAAGATAAAACAGCAAAAGGGGTTGCAATTTGCCAGTGCCTTTTTGCAAGTCATAACATGCACCGCTGCAAGAGTTATTTGCATCCGATGTCGAGTTGTCAACCACAGAAGGTGGGTTTTCACGGGCGACAAATATTTGCATGTTGGAAACTGCTAACAAAATGATTTGCCAAGAACCTCTGTTTTTTTGTTTTGTTTTGGTTAGTTGTTTTTTTTTTTCACCCTTCTCTCCCTCCCTCCTGCCCGCTCGCTGGTTTTGCATAACTCTGCACTGTCTTGCAGGAGCCTGTGGCAAATCGTTTCTTCCATCCTGGCTTTGCACTTTGCAATTGAAGAAGAAAAACATCTTGACTTCTGGGCAGCTAATGGGCAATTTTTGCTGTTTTTAATAGGAAGAGCATCACTAAATAAGGAAAGTGTTTAGCAAACGACCTGTACGTGCTTGCAGATGTCTGAGTATAGTGTGTGCACCAGGAGCCCTCCTGTAAGATGGTCTGCAGGTGGCCACAAAGTAACCTTGCCCAGAGGGAATGAACTTATGTGGTTCTTTATTTATTCCTATCCTTAAAGTACAATTTAGTAGAGGTTTTGTTTTGTTTTTTGAGCTGTTACTTAGGAGGCACTTGGGAACCAAGGCCTACTCCCATATTGATGGCAACAGGACATCAGACTCAAAAGCTTGAACACATTCTCTTAAGATATTAGAAATTTTCAGCAATTTTCATGTCACTCGCTTGATGACATTCTCCCTGTTTTATATTTATGGAGCTGCAAGCTAATTGCAACCATTGGGATGTGATGGAAATGTATCAGAGCAAATTCTGTCCTCTAGCTGCCGCCCGGAAAACCTGCATGTTGGAAAACCCAAACCCTGGCACGTGATCCAGCTCTAAGCAAGAGCCACAGTTGGACTTGCAATTAGTAATGTATTTCTTTGAATATTGTTCTTCCTCGCTTGGGCTGGAGACAGAGACGTGAATGGATGGGTTGGCCTCGGCACACTCGGTCTCTGCAGCTCCCACTGCTTCTGGGAGCCAGATGCGAAGGGGTTAAGCAGGACCCTGATCTCTGCAATATTTTCCCGCTCCAACTTTCTGTTTCTCATTTCCATGACAAAGCTGGGAGGAAGAGCAGAATAAGGTACAGAATTTGCAGAGCAATTTTAAGGCTGTAATGAGAACAGAAAATAGTAGGGGGAGAAGAATTGTAATTAGAATATGAAATGTGGGGAAAAAGAAATTAATCTATTTCCATGTCACTCTTAAGAATAAACCCTGCTGCTCCCCATAGCTTTCAGTGGACGAGACTTTCCCTTTTTTTTTGTTTTTTGTTTTTTGTGCAAACTTGAACTCTTTTGCAGTCTCTGAAAGGTTCGGGGAAATGCGTTTGAAGCCCTCGTTCCCCCCAGTAATGCAGTAGCGGTAATAGCGTGCAGTGTTCGCTGAAAGGCAGCCCGTCTCCCTGGGAGGTGACTATCGACGTGCTGTCCCAGGCACCACGTCTGGAAGGGGATGCTGGACATGTGCCCGGGATGAGCCCTGGGCAAAGCAGGGCCACCCCACTGGGGTCAACCCGCGTCGAGCTCAGGATTGGACATCTCCAGGGCTGGAGACTCTGCAAGCTCTCTTGTCTAATATTTGACCACCCACATGGCAAGAAGGTTTTTCCTAACATCTAAATGGAGTAACATTTTCCCTTTGGATTTCATTTCCGCACTGCTCCTGTGGCTGGACGTTCTTCCTGGCTGCAACTGAAAGCCAAGCAGAAGTTGGGGGACAGTAGCAAATGCACAGTTTCTAGCCTGGACAACAACTGGTTATTTTAAAGCTCACTGTTGTGGCTGTGTTATTGGAATTGCCTTCCTCTATGCGGTCCCTTTGTGTTTATTGACATTAAATTTAATCTTCCATTTCTTTACTGCAGTGGAGAGCTGTAAGCATCTCACACGAAGACTGTTGGTGTCTATTAGATGTTTGGCCAGCCTGTATAATTTCTGCATCACTAGTGAATTTCATAACTTGCAGATCACTTACATTAGGAACCGAGTAGGTTTTTAGATGGATATCCCTGATCCGTGATCACTGTCCACATTGAAAACCAAGCAGGTGTCTTTTTGCTGACCGTAAAGAGGAGCTTCCCGTTGGTTGCAGGACAGCTTGGGTTGGGATTTTAGGAGATTTTTGGTGAAGAAGGGCATCAGTACTGTTCCTTTAGTATCTTTTTTGATGGATAGTCTCTATCTTGTCTCCAAGGACCTGCCAATACTTTTTGGCTCAGTAAATCCCAGTGGGACATGGGTAATACGATAACACGACAGGTGTTTACGACAGTGGGACTCGACAGAAAATAAAAAAAAAAATGTGAAGGTTTTGAGATCTTATGGGTGTCACTGAGGCTGTTCCTGGTAAAAATGCTGCCAGTTTGTCTTCTTTCTTTTTTTTTGCAAAGTTGAAAGCTGAGGTTTTCATCTTGGCTCATGCTTCCCAGCAGCGCTAAAGGGACAGGATGAGATTTGCAGTAAAACCGTGCAAGTTGGCAGTGCCACCCGTGTGAAAGTCGCACCTTCTCGGCAGCTTGGCAGGCAGCGGTGTTTCCTTCAGCTCCATCCTTTCCCGTTAACAAACATTTATTCTCAGTGTTTGCATGGAGCCGAGGACAGCCCAGCTGCTCCGTGCGGGCTTGGGTGCTGATGCGACGCTCATTATCATCTTCCTAATGTGTTTGCAAGTTGGGAAATAGCGTCGTGCTGCAAAAATAGTAGAGCAAAGTGAGCCCAGAGAAGCAGCTAAAACAGAAAGAGCTTCTTAGACCATCACCTTCATGCAAACTTTGCAGGGCTGCCGTGCAGAGCTGTTTTGCTAGCGAAAGTACTCTAGGGCTGCAGGTCTCCGGGCAGAAGAGCAATAAGAGGATGGCATTTCCGAGGAATTTCTCCATGATGAGCTCGATGTTGGTGTTGCTACCCGGCGTTTGGTGAGTATTTTCTTGCAAGCTAGATGCACGATGACGTGTGCAAGCAGGAGAAGCGGTGCTTGCTCTCACTATCTCTTTGGTTTCTTTAGGCTTTACCGTGTGGATCAGGTTTAGGGCATCAGGTTTGCAACCAGAATTGGCCCTGGAGCCAGGCATGGAGCCGGAGCGAGCCTTTGTAACTCAAGGAAAACATTCAAATGAGTGTTTCTGCCATCAATCCACATGTGCTGATGTTTTGAAACACTTTTTGCTGCAAAACAATCCCAAGAAGATCAGGGAGCACTTTGCTGCCCTCCTCTACTGCGCTGGGACCTACACAGTGAATGTTGAACTATAAAAATATCCAGATGGGAGAATTTATTACAAATTTGTTTGCCCCCTCGTAGCCTAGAAGGAAAGAAGAAGAAAATTAATAGAAAAGAAAAATTGAACCATCAATGAGGAAGTCTCAAAGTTTTCATTGCATTTCCTAATGCAATGCCTTCCTTTCCAAATGTTTAAATGTATATATTTTTGCAGGGCAAATTCCTGATTATTTCAGTGATGGGCAGAACTGTTTCCCCACTGAAATACTGTAAATCTGCTCAGGTCTGCTTCCAGGAAAGCTCTGGCTGCTTGATTCAGCTTTGGCACTGAACTCTGCTGTCTCGAGAAGCGGCAGCTTTTACATGTCAGCCTGTGCATGTGGCTGGTTGATGCAGAGCTTTGGCATAGCCAGCTGGCCCGTTGGAAAGAGCCATACATTCCTGTGGATGCACATGGCCTGTGCCAGGATGACTGCCCGTGCCTCAGAGACCCCCGCGGTTGCTGCAGTTGAGGGATCCGTGTCATGGCTACGTGTGATATGGCCGTGATCCCAACATGGGTGGTGTCTGGATCTCACTGTAGCACCCAGGTACCTCTCAGCCAGCTGACAGGACAAACTGCATCCTCATACAAGAGTCCATCCTCAGAGCAGGGTTCACCTGGACCACCGCTGTGCATGGTCCCGAGGAGGACACCTCTTCAGCCAGCAGCTGCTGCTCTGCTGCTACTCTCCTCCCGCAAAACCAACTGTGCTTTCGCTGCAAACCAGAGGATGAAGGCTCAGGTCTTGTCTTGCAGTCTTCTGCTTGGGCATCACTGCTCGTGTCTTCCAGTCACGGGCGCCAGGACGTGGAGCCAAGGTGCAGCAGAGCACCCGTGGGGCCCCTGCTGCTCCCTGCCTCCCAGCCTTTCTTCCCTGCCATCAAGTTTAAAAAAATCCTCCGTCTGCACAGGGATTTGATCCTGCTGCAGTCACCACTAATGTTAGTTAATGAATGTTGCGATACCCTCTGCAATTTAGCTTTTTAAAATTGGTTTCTTCCCGTATCCCTGAGGATGGGGTGGCAATTAGGAGGTGTCTTCACACTCTGGAGTGGAGCTGCGCTGCTCCCATTTGCCTTCACCAACTTCACTGACTCTGATGGCCAATCCTGCGGCACGCAGAGGAATGCAAGTGTAATTAATAGCCTACCATGGAAATGAAAATCTTCACCTGCTCTTGTTCGGATCTCTCTTTTATTGCTCGTACATGGAGCATCTCTGTTAAGGCAGAAATGGTTACAGTTTCATTTGAGAGCTGGGGAAACAAGGGGTGAGCAGTCTCCAATTCATCATCGGGCTCATAAGGGCAAGAGGGTAGTCTCTTCCCCTTGTTAAGTGTACACTGTCACTTACAGCTGGTACCTTCATCCTTGTCTCAGGAGTGTTTTATGGCATATCCCATTTTATTGCCATAATTAACTTGTGAACTTCACCTCGAGAACTGCCCTGGCTATCCTTTGAGCTGGAGACAATTCTGGAGGGCTTTTTTTTTTTTTTTTTTTTTCCATCTGGAGCCTGAGCAAGTGAAAATCTCCTGCTCTGGCTAATTAATAGGAAGAGTTTTGTAGTTCTCCACAGGGTTTTGTAGTCAAATAACTGGATTAGCGGTTCCAAAGGGGATGAAGGCGCAGGCATGTTGTGCAGGGGCTGCAGGAGCACCGTTTAACTGTGCATTTACTGTGCCCAGGTCAGGCTGCCTCTTGATCCCTGGTAGTGAGGAAGCCTGTCTTGGGGGGGAAAATCCTAGGAAGGCAGGAGAGGAAGAAGAGGAAGTGAGGGAAAATGCACTTGCTTGTAACCAGATTTTCCAAACAACGGAAAACCAGGCTGTGAGTAGAGAGCCTGGTTTCCTGCTCCATCCTCCTGGTACAGAAATGCAACGCGGTGCTGTGGGTAGGAAGCCCAGCGCTGCTCCTCCTTGGCTTCCAGGCATCTTCTCTTCCTTTTCACTCCCTAATGAATGGGATTACTTCTGCCTGGTGTCTCTCCTCTGTGTGACATGGGCACCCTGAGGTGTGGGTTGGCGCTCTCTCGGCCCCTGCCCAGGAGCTGCTCCTCACTTGGGTTCTCCCACCCTTGTGAGGACGTTCAGGACCGTTTCTCTCTAGGGTCAGCACAGCTCTTCCAACCCTGTTCACTGAGGAAGATTGCACCTTAGGTGTCAGGACTGGAAACTGTGCTCTTCATGTACAGTCTAGGGATGACCTTTTGGATTGCAAGGGTAGGTGTGCTGCCATTGGTGATTAAAGAATACATAGGTGCCTGGAAGAGGATGAAGTGTGAGCTGCCCATCATGGAAATGCTCACTGGTGAGAATAGACTTTATAAAGTTGGTTGGTTTAGCGAGAATTTTAGCAAGAACTTGGTTTGGATTAAGTTATTGCTGGGATAGATCTGTAGTTTTGCACAATTTTGTTTATTTGTTGCTCTTAGAATGACTTGTTCATTATTTTGCTGAAAAATTAACGTAAGTGTGCTGTGCTAATGTGTGCCCTCACAATAGTTGTGATGTGTGCTCGTACGTGCTGAAAAGCACAGCTTGCAGCTCCACATTAAGGTAGTCTGAATTTCTTTTATTCTTCAAGAATTCTGTTGAATTCTTTCATTCTCTTTTCTTTCATTCTCTTTTCACCAAACAAAGCAGTTCTACTTTGGTTTAGCGTTTTGTGTTCTGGCAAAGGCCACTCTTAAGGGAAGTCCGCTCTCAGATATCCAAAAGGCAGTAGAACTGGAAAGGAAGTTCTCTGTATTAAGTTTTCAGTTCTCTGTGGCAATTTTGGATGGTTCCTTATTGAGTCTGTACAGCACTGAGTTTAGAACTCTTCTGTAGCTTATTACTACCCCACAAGCATCAAATACCGCTAGTAGATTAACCACAGTCTTAAAGGACAAACTCTAGATTTTATTCTGGGGGTTCTCATTTCTTTATATGAAAAGTCAGGAAAGTATTTGGGATCCACGTAACCCTGGAGCACAGATGTTGTTTCACTAACTAATCTCTCTCTTGTCTTTCCAGTTTGATGGGGAGAACATGTATATGGGAATGAATGAGAATGCCCAAGAGTTCCTATCAGCGAGTCAGGTAAGTGCCACTTGTCTGGGATGCGCAATGCGGTGGGTGAGACTCCTTGAGACGCTAGGGCTAAGCCAAAGTGTGGATGCTAGAAGCTTTCAGTGAATCTTTGCTCCTGGGATGAGCAGGACCTTGGGAAGGGTCCATGGAGGAGGTCAGGACTTGGTGCCAGTGTGGATTCTGCTGTCCTCTGCTGCCAGGGAGCGGTTAGATAGTTGGGTGCTCGGAGATGGACATGGGTTCATGTTGGTACTGCTGCATTTCACCAGGACCCAGCTCAGCCACAGCTCTCTAGTGAGGCTCAGCAGTGTCACCTCAGCATCTTTGACTACAAACGGAGACACAGCAACTGGTGTTTCTAGCAGCGACAAGGTTTCCTGGTACTGCGTGGAGCTCAGTTCTCTCTCTTCACATAGAGTATTTCCTGCAGCTAAATAGCTTAATGTTTAGCTGGCTCTGGGAGAAATAGGAATCAAAGTTTTCGTGTTTTGGAACTACCAACCCACACGTGGAGGACCAGAATAGTCACGCTCATTCTTGCAGATGCTTGAGCCATCAGGACTCTGACTGGACTTGGACATACGTGGAACACAAGTGCCCATTCAGTGGAGCCCTAACCATATATAGTTAAATTAAGTATTTGTTTAAGTTCTGTCAGCAAAGCTGGGACTTCAGCACATGTTTGTGCGTCTCCCTGATGGGGAGATTACAGATGGCCCCATGTGCAGCCCTTCGAGATATCCTCTCATGGTGGGAGTGTGCAGGGACTTTAGTGCCTCCTCCAGAGCAGCCTGATGACCCACTTGCGGGGACACCATCCCATCGTGGCCTGCTGCCTCCAGAGGAGAATTAATGTTTTTTTAAGCTTCCTGTTTTGGAGCTCTATTGGGCCGTAACTGTGTGGGGCTCTATTGACCACAGCCACTGCACTGTGGTCTGCACTGGCTCCTGTTGTTTGCAGACATCAAAGGAGAAGCAGGTGAGGGTTTTCGTCCCCCACAAAATGCCCCTGGCTTCCTAGTGCCCCAGGAGCAGATGTCCGCTGTCCAGGCTGAGAATGCGGTTTGTTCCTGCTGCTGGGGCTTGGCAGTTTCCATGGCATCAGGAGAAAGGCTAGTGAATCATCCATTTTGTATCCAAATTAGATGTGCAGGACGATTTAAAAATATAGAAGGAAAATGGGATAAGAAGCTGTCATTGGCTTTCCTAGAAGTAGACTGCAAGGATGGGTTGACTCTCTGCTCAGGAGAGATTTGCCTTTTGGCACATGGTCACAGATGGAAAAGCAAAGGGGTTGTCCTCGGTGAGCGGGATTTCCTCCGGTGGGAAGACACCTTCACTGCAGGTTATGTCCTTCTTCCTTAGTCCCTGACACCATTCTTCCATTTTAGCCTGCAAAGCACCCAGACAGTGGTGGGAATTCCCTTGTTCCACAGGACCCACCTGGTCCGTTTGGCCACAGAGTCCCATTACTGCAGAGTCAGGTCTGAAAGGGCTTGAGCGTGGCAGGACCTTGACAAAGTGCTGAAGATGCATTGAGATGTAGAGGAGCAAATGGTGCCCGGGGGGCTGTGATGGGGCTGTCCAGCCCCTACTTAGTCCAGCTTTTCCAGGAATTATAAAATCCTTGCTGCAAGACGGCCCGGACGGGGGGAATTGCCAAGCGCTTGCCTCACCTTGGCGCCAAAAAAGCCACTTGCTACTTCTTTGTAACCGAGCGAGAGGGACAAGTGTATCTGCACTAAGCTCCAGGGCACCAAGGCTGAAGGTCTCAAAGGCCTTTTGTAAAGCCCTTGTTCCCCTGTAGCAGCCTCGGGTTTGGAGCATGCAAGCAAAGTGGAGGCAAATATTAAGATGTAAGCTGTGTCTTACTCTACAACTGTTACTAGGTATTATTTGTGCTTGAAACCTCCCACGGGCTGCTCGCTTTATCTGCCCATTGGGCAGGTGTAAAGGTGCCGACGCTGGGGCTGCCAGCTGCGCAGA
This sequence comes from Tinamus guttatus, assembly GCF_000705375.1. The sequence goes on along the minus strand of NW_010589381.1, from coordinate 115,576 downwards.
GACCCCCGGGCTGGCACAGACCATCCTGGGGCTGAACGGCAGCCTGAGGGAGCCACTTGTGCTCCCGAATCCCAGCGGACGGTGTTCCTGCAGCATCGGGCATCCCCTGTCTGCGGCACTGCCGTGAAGCAGGAGCCAGAGCTGCTGCTGGGAGGTGACAAAGGGATTTCTGCTGGGAGGTGACAAAGGGATTTCCTTGCAAGGATTAAGAGGAGGGACAAATTTCCACATGAGCAGAGAGGCTATCGCGTGCCGAGGATTAGCGCGCAGTTGGAACCTGGGAGAAGGATAAACCGCCCCAGCTGGCTCCGTGGAACTGCAAGAGGAGTCACAGCGTGCGCTCTGCTTGCCTGCTGGAGTTCATTTCGTGTTTGGAAAGGGTAGTTAGTATTAATCAGGGGAGGAAAATTAGGAAAAAAAAATCATTGGAGGAAAAAGAGAGAAGGGAGGACACAGCTTCCTGGTGGCTCTGCAGGGCTCACCTCTGGGGCCACGCTCACCCCTTCCTTGTGTCCTCCTGGCTCCGTTGTGCAGGTCTCTGCTCTCTTGCTCAGTGCGCAGCCCTTGCAGTTAAATGAACCTTCTGGGGGCTCTTATTCTGATGCTCGCTGAAGCTTTTGTAACCTCAGCGAGCACACCAGCAGCGTTGAAGAGCAAGAGCCCCGGGTGCTGCCGGGCTGCCTGTGCACGTGGCCTGCAGGAGGACCTCATTTCAGCTGCAAACGTTGAGGTCCACGAGAATAAGGCTGAACCTCTCTGTCTTAGGTACCTTCCACTTGGCTCCTCTCCTCCCACCAGTTTGTATTACTTTGTAATTTCATTGTAAATTTTCTACTTCTTTGTAATTTTTCCTTCAAAATACATAGAAAGAATTGGGCGTAAAATTAGGAGGTGCTCCCTTGAGCAGCTCTGCACCTGCCCTTGTTTGAACCTGCACTGGTTTCAACCAGTGCTTCCGTGGCCCAGAACATTGTATGACCAGACACCCAGCAGTGGGTATGCTCTTGGGCAGCTTCCACATCACCCAGCTCAGATTATTCTTATTTTGCAGCTTGGAGCTCTCTGGAGAGCCCCACAGAGCTGCCACACTCTGACTCCAGCCTTATCTCAGCTCCTTGCCCATCCCTTATCCTAAGGGGCTTCTGCCACATCTCATGGCGAAGCTTGGAGCAGCTCCTGCTTCCCTTTCCTTGCATCACTCCTCACGTCGCAGAGCTGCTGCCTTCTATAAACCAAAGTTTTAAATCCAGCTGATCTTCTCACTCTCCTCATCACCCTTTAAGTGGTTGCTTATGGGCTGCATACCCCATTACATGTTTTTTATTCCAAAAGACCTTGTTCTCCCCAGGGAGCTCAATGCAGGAATACAGGAGCCAAAGACCGAATGGAAACGCTGACAGATCAGGGCTGTGCGGGCGCATTCTGCCTCCTGCACATTCCTGCCCTTGTTCAGCCAAACAAGTAGGGACACCTGAGCCCGGGAGTGAGGCCAATGCAGAATGTAACCCAACGCCCAAGCGGGACCAGGGCAGAAATGCAAGGTGACATCTGATCAAGCCACTGCAGCCACCTGATCCTGGAGATGAGTGAGGGATCTGCGGTGTCCCAGGCAGCAGGCAGCGCATCAGTCCTCACTCCTGTCATTCCTCCTCTCTTTTCTTCCTGCCCTTCTTCTACCCCAGACAAAGGGAAGGAGCTCAGCAAGACAAAATCCCGAGGAGGATAATGAGGGGGCAAAGCAATCCTACCGTTGAAAGAGATAAAACCGTCTGCAAAATAAGTAAGCAAAGACATTAAGTAAGATGCTTGTGATGGGGAAATGAACCCCAGTAAAGGCAACCTCTGGGAAATTCCTGCGTAGCTGGATGGGAATTGAGGAGGATGGCTGGCAGCAAGACTTTGCGCTCACAGGAAGGGTCCGCAGGCACTTTATAAATATTAATTAACTCTGCCTCAAAACAGCCTGTAAGTACTGTGGTACACTGTTACAGTCGAGGAAATGCAGGAGAAATCCATTGCTCAAGAGCGGGATTCCGGGCTCAGTCGTGACCCTCGGCTTGTTCTGGCACCTTTGCCCCTTGCACTGATGTCAGGGCAAGCCTTGGGTGCCTGGGAAGCGCTTGTTGGGCTTGGCCCATCTGCGTCCTCTTCTGGCTGCTAAATGGGCAGTGAGAGCGATGGGTCCTGCAAAGGAGGAAAGATCTGATGGCTTTCTACTAAAGACTGCCCATGCCTATACACCGTAGCCTATACAAGGAGGTATATTACAGCCACAAGCATGGTTGTAGCAAGTGCGTAAAACCTGCGGATTTTTTTTGCCTTTGTGTAATCCAGGAGGAGCTTGGCTGGGGCTGTACTGATGCACCAGTGGAAACAGAGCTAAGGAGGATTATTGCACTTGTCGTGTGCACCCACACATGGATAAAATCTGCCTCCCTATGTGTCCACACAAGAAGTTTTGCACTTAAATTATGCACGTCTGCGTTTCAGCGTACCTGGAATCAATCTGCATACGTATCTGTGTGCTCGGGCGCGTTCATATCAGCGTTTATCTACTGCATCTATTGCCCTTTTACCTGTTTATCTTCATTCATCTCCCAGCTTGGGTCTGTATTAGCCATAATAGATACAGTAACTCGCTGATCTTGTGGGTCAAATGGTCAGGGCTCTTGGATCAGCCATCAGGATACATTACCACCAGGGCCTCCGGTGGGGCTTGAATTACAACTTGCATTTGACTCATTTCTGGGGTCAAAACGTCCCTCTTATTTGATCGAATGACAGAAATTGTATAATTTGTATATATCCCTGAGCCATATGTGCTCTGAGTGCCACTCTAATGTGTTTTATAAAGGCACAGCTGTCTTGGTGACTTATTTAAAATGGGATTTTGAAGTAGTGTTCTTGCCATTTAATGTCCTCATTCAGGGTTACGTGAGGTTTATCAAATAATAAATAACGTTGGAACATTTGTTTTTAGCATAACAATGGATTTGCGGGTTATAAGGAGCCGGACGTTGCAGTAAGGCTGTTTGGTAAATAAGCAATAAGGAAGAAGGAAGCGGCAGCGTAATTAGAAGTTAACGACAGGGTGGGGAGCTGCAGAAACACTTTCCTTGCTGTGTGCTAACGCTCCAGACCGAGCATGCTGGCAGGCCGCTGTTATAAAATATGCCATAAAACCTTGTCACAACAGTGGCAGATGCGCCATCCTCCCACCTCCAGGGCCTCCCACCCGTCTGGGCTGAGTTGCAGTGGAAACGCAGCAGTTGTGAGACGGGGATTCCTGGGCTTGGGACCTGTGTAAGTTGCTCTTGGCCACTGTGGCTTCTGTCTTGGCCTAGAGGTTTCCTCCAGAAGAAGGTTGACAGGAAGAATCGGAAGACCCAGAAAACCCTGGTGGCAGCCTGGGCTGACCCTTGAGTCTTGTGCTAAAGACTGAGTGGTAGAGGAAAAATCAGAGCCCACCGTGAGGGTAGTCTTGGTGCAGTCTCCACTCATGTCCCCTGATGAGCTTTCATGTTTCTAAGCAGCCCAGTGGGTCTTCTGTCTGGAGAAACACATTGGTTTTAATTTTGAGGAGATGGACTGGTATCTTATTTATAATCAACTGAACTTGGCTACTTGAGGCAATTATGTATGACAGGAACATACAGTGGTCAAAAGACATTCAGTTTTGGAGAAAATCACTTACATCAAGTAGAAGGCTTTAAAGAAAAGACCCTGTTCCCCCGTCATGGAACGTTTGGGATGATCCTACATGTCAGCCCCTACTATATTCCTTGGCCTTAACTCTCTCGCCTCCTTGCATCTCCCAGTCTGCAAAACTTCAGTATTTGCAAAGTCCAGAGTCAGGCGCAGAGTGAGTAGGACACACCTTAAAACAGAAGAGCGGATGATTCACCAGGCCCTGTGCAATTATGCATTAGAAACATTGCTATAGCATAGAAAAAATGTACTACAGGCACAGAGAAGTCAGAGTTTGGTACCGACTCAAAGTCAAAAGAGAAAAACTACAGCCCTGGGCAGTGCAGCAGAGGTGGGAGCCGGGGCCGTGCACTGCGGCATGCGTCCATTTTAGCATACAGGTTTTCCTCTTTCCCTGCCCTTCTTGGAGTATTGCTGTATTTTGTATGTTGTGCTGGAGAAGAAAGAAATAGAGGGGAAGGCATTGATAGATATTGAATGTCTTTCTTTCTCAGCAGACAATTCAGGAAAAATGTCATGTGCTATTTTAAAATGAACAATAGGGTATTGCACATAATTTATTATAATCAGTGGCTAATGGAAACCCTCACAGATGGGGGTGTTGGAGGTGAGCTTGGCTACAGCTGCTCATTCGAGATCGTGAATTTTGTATGAACTCCTATGTGCCAGTGAAATTTTTTGAAAGGTGCAGGCAGGAAGCGATTCCTGTAATTTAGTCCTAGCAACAGAAGCTTCTGTTGCTGATGTGAGATTGGCTGCTGTGCTTAGCTAAAATAATAATAATAATAATAGAATATATTACAGCAGAATGAACACTGCCTTCAACCCCTGGGTCTCAAAGGACTCTGAGGTTGTTAACAATACGGTGTTTGAGAAGCGACCACAAAACGTCACCGAGCGAAAAGATAATGGAACTGAGCAGCTCCTGGAGCCACAATGAATAGTCCCTGTTTCTATTGCATTTACTCGGGAGAGAAAAATAACATCTTACACAATTGCAGGTAGCTATCAGGTGATGCAGAGATGCTTTGCAGGGCTGGCAGGCTCTAAAGAATGATGTACGGTGGTTGAATTTCATAAGTAGACATGTGTATTGCCAATGAGTTGAGGTTGTTGATAGATTTAGGGTTAGGGGCAAAGCCAGGAGGGAGAATGAGATCTTTGGGAATGTCCAAGCAGAGATCCACAGCCAGGGAAAATGTCCTGGCCAGCTGCAGCAGGTTGGGAGCAGGGAACAGGGATCGGAGCCCAGGACTGCAGCTCCACCAGTGTGTCCTGGGTGGCTGCACCAGCTGCGTGCTTCGCTCCATCACACCATCAGATTTGCTTCTCTTCCCAAAGCCTTTCTCAGCCTTTCTGGAGTCTGAGTCAAACCAAAGATCCTTTTTGACTGGACTATAGAAAGTGTTTAATCTAAGTAGCAAGTCTGTGCAGAAACTTTTCATGTCCTTGCATAAAAAGGTCCTCATGCTCCTGAAGTCAGAGGTTGGCTTTCTTCTGCAAGAGACTTCTGGGTAGGATTTATATTTTTTCATATAAATGTAGTGCTATGGAAATATGGGGCGGGGGGGAGGAGAGAGAGGAAAAAACAAAAAACAGTTGCCCTTGGGATTTCCTTTCCAAACTGATTGATTACTTCTCCTTCTCCTCTGGGAGCAGCAAAACCAAGCCAGTGTTTGGATCTTCCATCATAAGGGCGTGATTAACTGGATGGGGGTTACGCAGGAGCCCTGTGCCTGAGCAAGAAAATGTTATTTTCCCCTCTGGAGTTTGGATGAAGGCTTGTGCAAATAGGAAGCCACCGCTGCTCCAGGATGGCTCTCAGGGATGCTCTGCTCTGCCCCTGGGCTGATGAGCGACGTGGAGCAACCCAGGCACAGCGCAGATGTGGGGGATGCCTTGGGATTTTACGTCCCACGGTACCTGCTCGCTTACGTCCCTCCTGGCCTCACCTTCCTGCTCCTACTGCGGCACCACAATGCGAGCATGACGTTGAGGTGATGCCGCCGGTCAGAGCGGCCTCCACACGTGGCTTCTCTGGGCGGGCGCTGCAGGTACCTGGGGATGGAGAATGCAGGGAGGAGACCATGGAAAACAGGCAATGACTGTAACAAGATGGGGTGCGTGCACTCTGCAAGCACCCAAGGCGCTTAGCTTGCTGGCGTTGTTCTGTGCTGGGCTGGCATTCAGGTGTCTGATGCAGTGCACAGCCTTGCTGGTGGTGATGCCGCTGTCACAGCCAGCGGCCACTCAACAAGTCCAAGTTGGGTTTATCCCAGCCTAGGAAACCCCTCAGCAGCCATCCGATCTGAGGCTGGGTGCCTCAGGCCCATGTGCCTGTGTACCCTGCAAAGGACAAATTATGGTTTGGCTTTTAGCATTTTTAATTAAAATGTGAGCAAAAAGTATGAGGTTTGGACCCAGCTGGATTTTCCTGGCTGCTGTGTGAAGGAGCTACCTGATCTGATTACCATGAAGATGACAAACTATCAAAGTAAAAAAGAGCTTTTTGAAAGTATCTCATATTAAACCTTCAAACTTAACATTTTAAGAATAATTATAGTTGTATTACTGGAAAATGATTCATGAATTCTGAATAAATATAAGAACCTTAAAGGGAAACATTCCAAGACCGCAGTTTTCGTTCCAATCTGGTGAAATTTAGGATCATTTTGCAGCTGTAGAATAAAACGGAAAAAAAACAAAATATGTACATAGGCTGTATTGAGTATATGTCAGACTAAACTAATGAGATTTTTTTTCATCAACTCTAAGCGCACGGACAAATGCAATAGCTGTTCTCCTTTTTGGTACTAGAAAGCATTGAGAGAGAAGGCAGAGAGAATCTTACTGTTCACAGTCTTTATTCCACCCTTGATTGTTAAATAATATATTGTATCTTGGCTGCAGAATGTCTGAACTGACTGTAAGGGGTATAAAAGGGAGAAGAGCTGGCTAAAAAAAGAGCAAAAAGAAAAGAAGTGAGGAAGGGCTTGGATTGGGAATTTTATTGGTATTCCCAGAGGCCTTTAATAAAGATACTTTTCGCACAATACAGTGAATGTTTACAGCAGACAATTTAGTTTCCTTCCAACAATTATGAGAGAAATTGAATCTCAGGAAATGTTAGTTTTCTCTAAAATTAGACATAACAATAAAGATACTCCTGAAAGTTTATTAAGGAGGGGGAAAAAAAAGCCATTAGTCTCTGGAAGACAATTTAGTAAATTTATTTTAAGCGTTGCATATGACAGATAAAGCAAACACAGTACCTGCGGGGCCCATTCCATAAAATCAGCAATGTGTTTGCTCACCTGAGCGCTGGAAAGTTGAGCTGGAGGTCGCTGGATAGTTTTGCACGAATATTTGCATGCCTTTTTGCAGGTGCAAATGCCTCCTCCCTCTTCCTGGCACATGTTTATTTTATTTTATTTTATTTTATTTTATTTTATTTTATTTTATTTTATTTTATTTTATTTTATTTTATTTTATTTTATCTTCTCTTCTATTTTTCCCTGTGCTCCTTGATTGCCCCCTTCTTCTTGGTCTTCTCACACCGAGAGGAGATCACTATGATTTGAGATCAAAGACATGGATGGGAGGATAAATAGGGAAGGACCAAGAAGCTTGGCTCACTGCTGGATGGTTTAGGTCCTTTTCCTTGGAAGGCGCTGCCAGATTTACTCAGATTTGGGGTTTGCTTGGGCCAAGTGGTACCCTCTGGGGTGTGTGGCCTCTCCAACTGCTTAATGAATGAAGTGACTCAGTCCTTTTGGCCTCCAGCTACCCAGGGCTGGTTTTCTTTGGATGTAGTTGCTCATGGAGCTCCCTCCCATCTCCTGCTTCCTGGGGCCATGGGATGAAGGCCCTGCCGGTGTTGATGCATCTTCATCTTCTCTGCAGAGACCTGAGCTTCCAGTTTAGCCCTGGTTCTGTCGCAGCTGTGGGAGGTCCCAGAGATGTCTGTTGCCCATGACTGCCCTTCTCAATGCAAGCAGCTCCCAGCTGTGACCAGCAGCCTGGTGGCCCAATGTCCTCCTAGCCTGAGGCAACATGTTGGGGCAGCGCTGCTGCTGTGGATGTTAAGTTGATGGCTTTCCCTTTTTGCCTTCCTCCAGAAGGACGATCTTGCTCTGGAAACTCCTTTGCTCCAGGTCGCCTCATGCCTTGGCAGATATTTGGTGAATAGCTGCGATTTAGGACATGGACTAGCTACTTGTGGTGATGTGTCTCCCCTTTGCTTTTATATACCGTGCATAAGCTTGTTTTTATTAAAGACAAAATTGTTAAAGACAAAATCTATTTGTTTCCCCCAAATTCACGTACTGGGAGCTCAAGGCTGAGCTTTTCACACATACTTTGGGGATTTGGCCGTGTACTACGTTGCAGTTGTCACAGTTTTGTCAGGAGCCTTTTGATGCTCCAGGCTTTCCCTAGCAGCCCAGCATCTTTGTGCTCTTTCGATTACACCGTGACTTCTCCTTGGGTGAAGCAAGGAAGTGAAGAAAATGTTAGCCCTTGTGGTGGCAAAAGGCTGCAGTTTGCAGAACTGCATGGATTGCAAGGAAGTGAAGAGAGGTGCTGGCTGATTATCATAAAATCTCATGGACCAGGAAGGCTGGTGTGTTGGATTTTGCATATATGGGGTCTGCAAGAAGGGCAGCATCCTGATCCTGCAGGTATTCTTTAATATCTCTTCTGCTCTGATATGTTTTTAATTTTAATAATATATTTAAAAAAAAGCGAGCAGCACTGCTAAGGTGACAGGCGCTTAAGGAGCACTGAATAAATACATAAAATATGTTTGCCGAAGGCATTTGTCGTTGGAAGTTTAAACATTAAACATGCCTGCTTTGTGTGATACTATAATAAAGCAGCAATGTTCAAAGAGTCAGGAGCAGGGTTCTGAGTGCAGCGCTACATCTTCACTCCATGTCGAAAGAGCCCCCGTTGCATCAGTACCGTGTCCATGTGCTTTGCCCTGAGAAGGGCATGTGCAAGTGAAGTCTGCGAGGGATTTCACAGAATCACAGAATGATTGAGGTTGGAAGGGACGTCTAAAGATCACCTAACCCCCCTGCTCAAGCAGGGACACCTGGAGCACATGGCACAGGGTGGCATTGAAGATCTCCAAAGAAGGACACTCCACAACCTCTCTGGGCAGCCTGTTCCAGGGCTCTGTCACCCTCACAGTAAAGAAGTTCTTCCTCATATGCAGATGAAATTTTCTGGACTTAGATTTACCACCATTACCTACCCCTTGCCCTACTGCTGGCCTCCACCAAGAAGAATTTGGCCCTAGCCTCTTTACATCCTTCCCTCAGGTATTTGTAGGCTCTAGGCTAAATAGGCCCAGCTCGCTTAATTTTTCCTCATAAGATAGATGTCACAGTCCCTTAACCATCTTTGTCACTCTGTGCTGGACTTTAGAAGTTCCACGTCCCTCTTGTACTGGGGAGCCCAGAACTGCCCCCAATACTCCAGGTGCCTCCCCAGAGCTGAGCAGAGGGGCAGGATCCCCTCCCTTGTCCTGCTGGCAACCCTGCTCCTGATGCAGCTGGGAGCCCATTGGCCTTCTTGGCCACAAGGGCACATTGCTGCCTCATGGTTAACCTGTTGTCAACCCAGAACTCGCAAATCCCTCTCCATGGAGCTACTTTTCAACAGGTCAACCCTGAATCTGTACTGGTGCCTGGGGTTATTCCTCCTCAGATGCAGGACTCTGCACTGGCCCCTGTTGAACCCCAGGAGGACACCCCTGCCCAACTCTCCAACCTGTGCAGGTCCCTCTGAATGGCAGCACAGCCCTCCAGAATGTCAGCCACCCTGTCCAGTCCTGTATCATCCACAAACCTCCTGTGGGTGCAATGTATCCCCCCATCCAGGTTGCCAATAAATAACGTGAACAGTACTGGACCCCGGGTGGACAACAGTAGCCACAGGCCTCTGACTGGACTCAGCACTGTCTGTCACAACACCCGGAGACCCCGAGCTCTGCCTCCCAGCCAGCTCTCAATTCACCCCACTGTCCACCCATCCAACCGACATCTCCCGATCTTCCCCATCAGGATATCATTGGAGACTGTGTTGAAATCCTTGCTAAAGTCAAGGTAGACAACATCCACTGCTCTCCCCCTATGCATCCAGCCAACCATCCCATCTTTCAATGCCATCAGGTTGGTTGCACACGATTTCTCCTTGGTGAATCCATGCCAACCACTCGTGTGCACCCTCTTTTCCATGACATTAGATGGCCTACAGCATGAGCTGCCCCATCATCTCCACAGGGATGGAGGTGAGGTTGCAGTTCCATGGGTCCTTCTTGCCATTCCCAAAGACTGGTGTGACGCTGGCCCTCCTCCAGTCCCCTGGCACCATCCTGAAGATGATAGAGAGTGGCTGAGCAATAACTCACACTAGTTTCCTCAGCACCTACAGATGCATCTCATAGGTGCATCTCTAACCCAATCCTCCTCAACTAGGAGAAAGTCTCTCCACATTTCCTGTCTTCTTTCCAGGCTCTGTAGTTCGTGGGGGCTAGCCTTAGCAGTAAAGACTGAAGCAAAGAAGGCATTCAGTAACTCTACCTTCTCTGTATCCTCTGACACCAAGGCACCCACCCCATTCAGCAGCAGGCCCACATTTTCCCTAGTCTTCCTTTTGCTGCTGATGTATTGGTAGAAGCCCTTCTTGTTGTCCCTGATATCCCTTGCTGAATTTAATTCCAAATGGGCCTTAGCCTTCCTCACTGCATCCCTGCATTCTCTCACAGTGTTCCTGTATTCCTCCCATGTGGTCTGACCCTTCTTTCATGTAACATACCCTCTCTTTTTCTGTTTAAGGTTTCCCAAGATCTCCTTGCCCATCCACGCAGGGCTCTTCAGCATGATCATAGGCTTCTTCTCTGTGTGCATGGCCTCTTTCCTACTGATCAGCATGGAGGCTTTGGTATTGCTCCCTAGTGAAGTGCAGGGGATTTCTATACCCGCTGCAGAGTGTGTGCAGGAGGTGCTATCCCTACCCGCTTTCCTGGGCACCCAGGGCATATCCTTGCACTGAGTGGCCTTGGGGCCCAGTGGTGCAAACAAACAGGTTTGTCTATTTGTTTTCTTAACTTACAAGATAAGGAGAAACACAGATACTCAATCCATTAAGAAATAACTAGGTGGGTGATTCACTACCGTTTGTGTAAATGGCACTAACTCTGGTCTGCCTGCGCAATTTATTAATACTTCACGGGAGGGAAAAAAATAATTTTAATCTCATAATGGATGATGAGCTGTGAAATTGCTTCTGCAGCAGCTGGGCACCCTGGGGGAGGGTGCTGGATTGCACCACATTACGCGAGCTTTCCCCAGATCTCTGCCTTCCCCCTGCTAATCAGACACGTCAGATCTGGGGGATGGGAGCGCGGTTGCCATTGCTTCTCTTGGATGTTATTACAGCTTTTTTATTCCTATCTGTGTTTTTCTTGTCTGTTTGCTTTTGGGTCTCAAGTTTGACTTTGGTACATGAGTCAATCTCTGAGTGCATTTATGCTGAGCGACCCTTTGGGTTTTGCCAGCTGGGTCTAGAGCTTGGGGTTGGTGCTGTGGTGGGTGCAATGGCAGCAGGTTGCCCATGGACCTCAAGGCACAGTGAGCAGGAAAAGACCCATTCCCCTTCCTTTGTGTATGAAAAACTCATCTCATGCAGCTTCTGCAAGCGTGTCTACGGCACACGCTTAATGTCTCGGCACCGACGTGCCCCACCAACGGAGGAGGGATGCATCTGCCAGGGCCCCTAGGCAAATTCCTCTTTGCTGATGAGCAAATAAAAATGAAGGCATGTAAAGAAGGAAGACCTGGATGCGATCCTGTGCCATGTGCTCTAGGTATCCCTGTTTGAGCAGAGGGGTTGGATTAGATGATCTCTAGAGGTCCTTTCCAGCCTTAACCATTCTGTGATTCTGTGAGAAGCGAATCAAGATGGTAGGTGGTGTTCCCGTTATGGCATTGCTGGAGGACCTTCCTACAGCAGATATCTAGAGAAAGCCGGGTTTGCTGCAGCACCTGTGCTGCACAGTATTGCTCTGCTGGCCATATGTGGTGAGTTAGGGCTTATCCTGAGAGATTAAACTGTGGAAAATTTGCTACAGAGCATTTATCAAAAGTGTGTTTCTTTAATTCTTAGCTCCAGTCCTTCAGTTTTGGACCTAAAGGAAACACTATGCAAGATGACAAGCAAAATGGGATGTGTATTGTGCAAAATAGAGCCTTTCTGCTGCTTTTGGGGACTTCTTGCTCCACTAGAGCCAGGTCAAATTAATTTTTTAGAGTGCTTTTTACTAATTCTTTCTTGCATGCCTCCCATTACTGTTTTCAGGCAGCCTTATCTCTTGACCTGCTTACAGTGCATTATACATCATTATGTAATGTATCATTGGCTCAATGCAAAATGCCAAATCCGTCCAGTCCAACAATGAGTTTCTGTGAAGTGCAGTGATCTTATTATGCAAGTTCAGAATGCCATGAGACAAAAAAGGCAATTATGTAAAATCTGGACTCCTCAAATAATTCCCAGAAATGCATGATATTCTTGAATAGAATATAATCGTATTCCTTACGTTCACTTCCAGCTGAGATACCACGAGGGGATTTGCATTTGCCTGGCCCAGTCATTTGTGGCAAATACTAACTTAAAGTACTATTTAATTTTTTAAATACTACAAAAAAAAATCCTCCCTAACTCCTGGATGTACATTTTGCTTAAAATCAGACAAAATGATGATGAACAATTTTAATGGATTCGATAGCAAGGCAAATGAAAGCAGGTATGCTTAGCCTACATGAAACAGAATTTGCATATCTCTGCAGAGCAGTGCTGCCCTTGCTCTGAAGACTAGGGAGGCATAGCTGCAAAAACAGTGACATGAAACAGTCTTCCCATCAGTAAAGTCGAGCACCTAAAGCAGGGTTGCAGCTAGCACCCATGTGTCAAATACACATCATGTTTTGGGCATGCTTGTGAAGACATAATGAAGGACTTCCAGAGCTCTAGCTATTGCTCATGTTTGTACAAGACAACATTGGTTGCTTACATGCACAGTCTTGGGGCTTGAATTTACCATCTGCTTCCTTGAAGGTAATTGAAGGTGTTTGTTAGGGGAACTTGGTACTGCCTCAGCTGCTGGGGTGGGAGATTCAGCCCTGGTGCTTCCTTGAGGAAGGGCACCAGTGCAGCTCAAAATACACTAGGACAGGGAAAAGTGCTGCCTGAAGGTGTCTTGCCCAATAACGGCAGCCTTTCAGAGAAGTAATAACAGCAGACCTGCAAAACCAATTGTTTTGGATGTGCTTGGAACTCCCCAACACTAGATGTTGAAGTCAGGAGCTTGACAGGAACGCAAGGAGGATCAGAGATATGGACATTAAGACCAGATGAGATAGATGGGAGGAAAGGAGGAATCATGCTGATCTGCAAGGAGCTTCTACAGTTAGGGATTTTTATACCTTATTCAAAATGCTAGTTAATACTGGCTTACTCTTTGGTCAGAAGATTTGACCAGTTGAACCACTGATCTGATTCCTTAAAGCAGGTCTGGTGTTCTCGGACAGCAATGTGTGGTCACAGGTTTCTGTTCCACCTGGTAACAGCCTCTGAGAGCTCTTCTGTCCTGGATGTGCTTGGGGACATGAGAGGCTGGGCCTGGAGACACAATGGTCCTCACAGGCTCACATGGAGCTCTGTTCTGGGCCATGCAGTGGCTTCACCGGGATCCTTCTCTGCACTCTCTTGCAAGGCAATAGCTGCAGTGTTCTACAGAAAGTCCGATAATGAAAGGAGGAAAGGTTGAGAACTCTGCTGGATTACATTTTTCTTCCTCTCTATTCCTGGGAGTAACTGCTTCCAAAACTCATTTCTGTCTTTCTCACTGAGGAATTAGAGGTCTCTATCTTCACTCAGAAGGATAAACGTGGCATTACTAATCCTTTATATACCATTGCATGCTGCATTGCTGCTTCCATGCATGTATACTGCCTTTATGGTAACGGTAACCTTTTCTTGAACCAGAGATTTTCCTGAACAAGACCCCTTTGGGATCTGTGTGGGCTTTCCTGGATACATTTTTAATAAACACAATAATTTGACTGCAAACCCATTACCTAACCCTTGTTTGTTCTGTGGGATAGTCATTTCCATGCGTGTAAAAAACACTAACTCACAGAGCAATCAAAGGAAAAATGACAACCAGGGCAAAATTGGTATGTGTTGTGATAAACCAGTCTATCTTCAGCATCGTGCACTGTAGCTTTATATATTGCCTGTGAATTATGGTCTTGAAAAGACATTAAATCTTTTTTAAAAAATCAAATCTAATTGTAACTATATTTTTGTTTTTTATTTTGGTTTATGTACAGTATATGACTTTTGCAGAGACATTTTTATTCTGGGAAAATGACAGGCCAACAAGAAGCCATAATTGCACTGATTTTTAGAAGTGCCTGCATTACTACAGATCTGATGTACTGCAAGACATGAATCAGAAAAATTCTATTAAAAAAATCTCTTGAATGGCTGACACAGGAGTATTATCCACGATGATTAATTTGACTTGGTCATTATGAACACAGACAAGTCTGACAAAATTGCATTTCATTCCCCACTGAATTCATAAAATCACTATACATATAATAAGAAGCTATAGTTCTGTGCTATCCACTATTCTTGACAGGATTCCAGTTCTGGATAAGATACTGATTAAAAAAAAAAAAAAAAAAAAAAAGCAGAGAGGGACTTGGGAGCCTTTTAAAAAGCCTACAATAGGGCTGATTTCTTTTGCTATAAATTGTTCATAGAGCTCCATTATTTTTAGCCTTTTTTGTTGGACTGCTGATGCAGGTCAACCACAGCTTGGAGAACGCAAGGGAAAATGAATGCATGCTCTTGTTTATATTGGAAATGACTGTTTTTGTCAGAAATGCGTGCATATGCTGATCTTGGAGAGCCCCAAGGAGTCCTGCTGTCCTGTATGTGAGGGCATGGGCTGGGGACCATCACCTCTGTCCAGCCACCAGCATAGAAACCCTTTGCTTGTTGAATCTGAAGGAGTATGCATCGTACAGATGGTTATTAATAACCTGTGCGTCGTTCCTCATTTATTTCCCATAGAAATGAGATACAAATGCACAGGCTGAGCCCAGAAGATCCTAAGAAGGTTTTTGCTGGCTTCAGTGGAATTTTAGAACATGATTTTATTAAATCTGTAGAAAGCAGAGACTTCCCTCCCACTGTCAAATTTGGTTAAAGGCCCCCAGAAAGCTCAGATACTTGAAGCCCTGTGATTCTGTGCCTGCACAGGCTATGCATCTGTAGGAGAGTGGACAAAACCAAGCCACGCAACTCTTCTATTGAATACTTGTGGTGAAAATATTTGTAAAAGGGGCTGGGAACACTTCAGAGGCAATTTGCAGATTGCATGTGACTGTGCATAAATACTTCTCTCCAGTATTTATCCTGCTCTACCTTAAGTAATTCATTGGCCTTGCAGTCCCCACGCTGGATCTCCATGGGCAAAGGTGAGGCCAGTCAATTGCTGTTCCTAAAACAAAACAGTGCTGCAGATGGGGAAAATCAGCGCTGCGTCACTTCTAGGCACGGGGCTCCTGAAGTCCCAGTGCTAAAGCAGATCCCCGGCACCTCTGCTCTGGGATGAGGTGCCCAAGGAGTAGCAAGGGGCACCCTCTGGGACTTTTAATCTGCTGATTTTCCTGGGGGGTTTGCAGGCTGCAGCTGGATCGGGGCGAGAGGTGGGAAATACCTTGGGACCCTGAATGGCTGGTGGGAGATGGAGTCCAAAATGAGCTCCAGAGCTGGGCCAGCGCCTCCAAAGCACTGTTACCATTTCAATCCTGCTGAGGAAACAGCATGAGACCGTCATAACTCCTGCATCTTCTGCACTGTTAATAGAGACCAGGACAATAAGCTGTTGCCCTGTTTCTGTCCAGGCACCAGCTGTGGCCCTCAGTAATAGTGCTCAACCTCACAAATAGCAATTTTCCTCATTTTGCAGATTTTCTAGACTAGCTTTGGTCTGCCTAGACCTGTTTAATCTCTGAAATAGCACGTTTCTACAGCAGTAAGCTCTGGCTTGGAGCTGCAGCATAGAGCTTGCTAGTGGATGAGGAAGGGTTCGGAGACCATGGTGCTGTGCGTCATCTGGATGATTAGGGTGGGATGGGTCACAGCAGTCTACATATTTCTTTGCACCTTCATGGGAATATTTTTTCTTTCTTAGGCCCATATTTATTATTGAATGTTATTTGACAGGGCAAATATTTACCTGCAAATCTCTCCTTCCGAGTGTGAATACTATTTCTGTGAATCAATGTTTGAGTGGAAGTCCTGGATCCGGGCAGATAATCGCACAGAACATGACTCAGTGGAGAATTTGGGTCACTGGATGTTTGCCATGTTTCGAAGAACAGTTTCACAGGTCTTTGGTCAAGTCACGTCTTTTATGATTAATAGCAAGGCACAGAAGGGAGATGGTGCTGGCCGGATGGAGAGAGTGTTTTATAAAGCAGCACAGTGCTTCCCTCCCCTTCCAAGCGGGAAAAGTAGAAGGCAAAAGACTTCATTTGTTGATGTGCTCCAAAGTTGTCATTCCCTCCCGGATCACCTGCACTGCGAGTCCTTAGCATCTTTTAAAGTACGGCTATGTTTACGGCCTCGGCCAAGTCGCAGACGGTCCCTCGAGAGCGCTGCTGCATTAAGGCATCTGGCTGTCCCTTCATTCCAGCCCAGCTATCAGCTACGTGCAGCCACCTGGCTGCGGGCAGGCCCAAGAATAGCCCTTCTCGTGCTGATGCTTCTGGCAGTGCTTCCTTGGGCCTGTGCCCATGGTTTGACCAAGTGTTTTTGTTACTAGGTGGCTGCCTGAAGCTGCCAGGGCTTGGCTTTATTTGCAGTTCAAAAGGAGGTGTGGAGCGGGAGGGAAAAGTGGAGTAACCACTTCAGCAGGGGTAGGAGTGTGGGTTTGAGTTTGGCTGCACAGAGTCTGCAAGGACGCGACGCCAGCTGAGCCATCCGCGCATGTCTGTGCTGTGCCAAGGACACCCCAATGCCCTCTCCTTTCCCAAGAAGTAGGAATCTCTGCATAAGATCCCTCTCTTGTAGGAGCTTCCTATATCCAGAATAGCAGAGCAGTTCTTCAGGGATGCTTCATGCAAATGCAGAGTAACGTTTGTGCCCCATGTACACCCCAGCGGAAGTTGAAATCTGGCCCAGTACCTCAAAGTGATCAAAGTGAAAGCTGGGAACCAGCTTCCTCATTTCTGTCCCTGCATATCCCATTGGTGTCATCTGAGGCCGGGTTGAGGTACAAGCAGCAGAAGTGAGCTCTTTTGTTGGGTGCGTTACAGCAGTGGGGGACATTTGCATTTACCTTGGCAGTGAAAACGCCCAGCACTGTCTCCAGCTCGCTCATCTTCACGTTTTAGCAGGCTGGAGTGAGAAGTCCTCATTGACCACGTTGACTTGTGGTCATTTTCAGAGGCTTCTTATGGTCATGTGAAGAAGATGCTTATGGATTTGATATGCTTATAATTGAAGTGCTTATGCAGATATAGAAAAAGCAGTCCATTTTTACCGTATATAAAGCACAGGCTTCTCATGCTTGGGATACTGAGGACAACCAGACTCGCTGCAAGAGCTCCTCAGCAGCTCTCCGCTTCTCAGCATCTCCGTTCCTCCATTCCTCCATTGTCTCTCTCTCCATCCACTCAGTCAATTCAGCTCCGTTGCTGACCTGGGCGCTCTTTGTCTGCAACTCGTGCTTTTTCTGCACCATCAAACGTGCATGGAAATGGGTCCACAGGATGCCTGAGTCCTTGTCAACAGTGCTTTGCTCAGTGTGTGCATGCTGCTGTTGCTTGAACACGCGTGAAAGAGGTAGGAGCTCATGTCCCCCTTCATCATTCTCAGGTAGCTCAGCTGTCCATGGGGCATCATACAGAGCCTGTGCTGTGTTGTCATCCATTCTGTATCATCCTGCTCTCAGAAATTTGCTCTTCCCAGCACCTCCCCATTTTTTAGACTCACCTCTTGCCCGTCATCCTTCTCAAGCTTCTCTGGGGTTTGAGCCATTGCATCTTTCCCACTCACCTCACCTTGTGAGTTACTGGGGTCGCCTGCAGATCTGGCACAGGTGACTGCTCAAGAGCCTGGGGCTTTCCAACTCCCGAAAACAGTTAGTGGGTACAGGAAGCCTGGGGAGCTTTGGCATAGCTTGGCAGAGCTTGTCGCACTGTCCCCTGAGCTGAGTGCAGCACTGGACAGGAGCCCATGGCTGGAGGAGCTGTTGGTGTGTGGGGAGCACAGGTTGAACCAATGAGTGCCACGGCGAGGACTGTGGCCCAGCGTGCAGGGTAAGGCGGGTAGGGGTGAATACCTCAAACAGCTTCTCCAGCCCCTACTCCTGGACCTGCGAGCAGGCCAAGGTGAACCTGGTCACTGGGGTGCAGGAACATGTTTAAGCTGGGTTTTCAGGAAGGAAAAAAATATATTTTAATAACGTTTTGATGCTGTTGGAGGTTGGTTGCATCTGCTGAGAGATAAGGCTTGTTGTTTTAGCTCATTTCAGTGTTTTAATTTGAAGAGGAATAATGTGTAGTCTCAACAACTGTCATCTATTTGACAGTGGAAAATCCTAGATCTTGTATTTTTTTGTATTTTTTTTCTGTGCACCATAGCGGGCAGCCTTTTAGCAAAGCTTCTCCATGCACTTGTGCTTGGAGTCCTGGTGGGATGAACGGATTCAGGCCAGCTCACTAATCTAATTTGTAATGTATCCTCATAATGTATAATTGGCTGTTTAATTTAATTCCAATTAGCATAAGGATGGGAAATACAATCCGCAGGGTGGCCCATATGGTGGCGAGCAGGGTCACTGAGGGTTGCTGGCAGAGGACTTGGGATGACTTTGGGCCACCCTTTGCAGGGACGGCTCCGTCATCCCAGGAGTGTCGATGGCCAAGCGACCACCAAGAGATCAGTGGCTGGTCCCATCCTCCCGAGTGAAAATCTCTGTGCCCCATCTCCCTCCTTATGTTTTCCAGCAAATAGCCACAACTTACTTCGGAAAATTGGTGGTGATGATGCAGGGTGAGAGCTTGGGGCGCTGGGGCTGATGGTGTTGCTTGGTTATTGTCTAATCTGATTCTGTTTGCGTACAGCTTTGCAATTTTGATATGTCTGCACAAGAGTGGAGCTCCTTGGAAAGCATTGTCGTTTAAACTGATCTTCTTTTTCTTTTTTTCTCCCCCAAGCTGAGTGAAGCAGAGGCAGGAACATACTGGGAGGGTGACAAGGTTTTTGCTTGCTGTGCAAAACCGCCTCAAACCCCTTTGGTGAGGAGCTGTTCTGCAGTAATGCAAGAAAACTTGTACTTTTGAAGAGAGCTTTGGGAAACTTTGAGTGGGTTTTACATAATTTAGTTAAGCACGGCAAAGCCACTTGCTTATATACCTGATACCAAAATAAAGCAGTCGGCAGAACAAGTTTGCTCTTCAATGATTTATTTAAATCCAGCTTTGCATGCCATGCAACGAAATCCTCTTAAACAAGCGGGAAAGAATCGTTCTACCTCTACATGCGTAGCCCAAATGAAAACTTAACTACTAGACTTCTTAATCAGGATCTCTCTGTCTGCTGTTGTGTTCAGCCTCTCATCCCCCCCTGCTTTCCACTATAATGCCAATCCTAGAGAGAAGCTGCCTACAAAAGTCGCCCAGCTCAAGTTCCCAGTACAATGGCTGTTGATACCGAGCCATCACAGCACGACTCCGTTCTTATGTTTCGGTGTGATTGTATTCCAAAACTGGGGAATGTCAGGTAGGGGTGGGTGTGCAGGGCATCCTCTTCTCCCTGTTCCTTCTCCCTGTATGGTGGGACAACAGGAGAGAGGAAGGAAAGGGAGTTCAACTTCACAGAGGATGAGCCACCATTCCAACTCCCTGCTGCTTCTCATACAGAGTCCCAGTTAAATACACTTCTTATTTTATTTTATTAGGATTTTTTTTTCCTTTCCCTGACATCTAGGGGATGGAGTGTGTGAATTGGAGCTAGGTCTTGGGCAATAGATTAATAAAGCCTGCAGTGTTTACTGGTTTTGCACACATCTGGGGTTTTGCTCTGAAATCAAGTATTAAGACAAAATCCGTCCATGAAACTGGGTGATCTGAAAAATTTAGCTTAAAACCCATGGGTATAATGCTATGGCTAATCAGAATTTCATCTGCTATAATAATATGTGAAACAGTAGGCATTTAGTGTAAGCTTTCCCTGCCAGAGACTCATCATATTCTGCTTTCATAATTGATGATTTGGGATAGATTCACACGTACATTAGGAGGCAAATACATTTTGGTCTCCAGTGAAAACAAAAGTACAGGTGCAATGACATATTCTTTTTTTAAATACAAATTGGAACACTTAAAAGTAAACAAACCACCAGACAGCATGGGAAGTGGGACCAGCATGTCTGCATGTTTGTCATCTCCTTGCGGCAGCATCGGTGGGGATGCTCGTCCCAGCTGGATGTGGACAGGAGTTTAAGTAAGGATGGATCCCTGAGAGCGATGCTGTCTCACAAGGCTTCTTCAAAGGAGTTTAGCAAATGGCATGGCTGTGCTTGCAAATCTCTCTCCCTGGTTGTAGCTGTGTGCTGGAGTTTGTGGGGATCCAACAGGCACTTCATCCCCAAGTACTGTGGTGTTCCCTGGTGGAGCAGCGCTACTGCACTTACAGCTGCTACGTAACTGCGACTTACTCATGTCACAGGGAGGAGATGTCTTTTTAAAATAAGTGTTTTTACTGGCACATGATTAGCATTATAATGTTTAATAATAATTGCACAAATAATCATTTCCCTTTGCTGAAGCAACAAGGCAGTAACACATTGTGAAATGTGTGTTTTTTTTTTTTTTTTCATTTTAGACATACAACAGCCAGAACGAGAATAATGAAGACTATGAAATCCCTCCCATAACACCCCCTAATCTCCCGGACCCTTCCCTCCTTCACTTGGTGGACCACGAATCTGGATATCATTCCCTGTGCCACGGCCTGCCTCCAAACAGTCTGATACCAGCATACCCCTACCAGAACATGGACCTTCCAGCCATCATGGTGTCCAACATGCTCAGCCAGGAGGGGCATCTTCTTTCCAGCCAGCTACCAACGGTGAGAACTTTCCCCACCACTGCCTTTCATGTGAACACAGCAGTCCCTGTTAGCATTATGAATTGATTGACTTTAGAGTATTAATGACCAACTCTTTCCAGCTGGGGGCTGATGAAGCAGGTGGCTTGGCCCTGTATCGCTGCACTCCCAAGTCCATTGGGTGGCATCATTGCCATCCTCCGTGTGGTCCTGCTCTCCCTGGTAACTTTATGTCTCAAATCTGGTGTCTTCCCAAGCCTTTTCAATCCTCAAGTTGCCTTCAGGACGGGGGACAATGTGACTCTGGCATGAGCCTTCCTCCCAGTGTCAAGGTCAATGAGCTCCCTCCTCGTGCTCACAAACTTAAATTGTCTTCTGGCCATGCCTTGGGAAGGTGATACCCTCAGAGGTTTCAAATGACTTTTCAAGAGGAATAAATAACAGAGGGATAACAAATTAAAATGCAGATCTGGGAAGACACTTTGGGCCTAATTAGGCCTTTGGACACTTGTGTGCCAGAAGCACTAAGGAAAGACCTGGCTTGACATGAGCAGTATCGAATTAATGCTGCAGCTGTTTAATAATATTTTCCTCTTTAGCAGCTTTAGCTCTATGGTTAGTTTGCTATATTGTTTCTTTCTGAGATCATTGATTTTCATGGGTGTTGTTGGAAGGCATCAATATCAAACTGAGCCAATTTAACTTGAATAGCTTGCTGCAACTCTACAACTGCATGAGTGAAAGGACAGTTGGTGTTGATTGCCGGAAGAGATAGCAGTCTGAAAGGTAGCGAGACTTAAATATTTACATGGGATACTGTCTCGTAGTCTAGGAAAATCCTGAGGCTTTCTAAAGTCTTGATGCCCCTCCAAGTTTTGCCGTTAGTGTGTTTAAGAAAAATATCATGTTCTTCCCATCAATATTGAACACAGGCTTATTTCTATGAAATTAAATATTACTTAGGTCTCCATGATAGCTTTTAGGTTCTTAGGTGATTAAAACATTCATTTCTGAGGCAAAAAGAGTCAATTTCAGATGAAATATTTTCCCTAGTTTAATTTAAAGCACAACCGCATTTCCTGACCCCTATTTTCATAACAAGATAATTTTATCCTGTGTTGATTTCCTCATTTTTGAGGGGTGATATAGCACTTATAAATCCTTTTCTAAAATACCTAAAGAAACAAGAATAGTGGGATTTATTAAGCAGCTTCCATACGTTGGAAATAATTTATTTTAGAGTAGTCCTTGGCAAATATTCTCTTTCTTAGTTTATGGTACTGTTTTACAAGTGCAGCGTTGTGATAATAAATCAGGACTGAGCCAGAGAAGATAAGAAGGGGGCTTAGTGGGCTGTAAATGTAGAATAGAGAGATTAAGATTTGTTTGCCCCTTTACACTAAAATAAAAAATCAGGTGAACCCTGAATTTTCCAGCTGATAGCGAATTGCAAAGGTCTCATTTCTAACAAAGCTCCTGACAGAAAGGCAAGTAGATCAAGGAGAGAACAGTAGGAATTTCAGGTCAAAATCAATGTTTTTTCCTTTTTTTTCCAGGAGAGATGGGCTCATTTTGGGGATGCTGCCCATGGCTTTGCCAGGCAGACTGAGTGCTACAGGCTTCCCCATGCCCCCACTCGGGTGGGTTTGTAGCAGGAAGCCTTCAGATCAAGGAAGGGACTTGTTTGCAAACACTTCCAAAGAGCGAGGATTCATTGCCAGGTAGATGGGGATGGAGAGCAGGCTGGAAAGCGAGCCCCATGCAGGCGGGGAGGAGGAGGAGGAGGCGGTTTTGCCTCTGCTCCAGGAGCAACGTTGCAGATGTGACTGCAAGAGTCTTGCCTTGCTCCGCTGTTCTCTGTAGCTTGTGCTGCTTTTTGCATACACAGCTATTTCTTGCCTTGGCTGTCGACACTTTTGGTTTGAAAGTGGTGAGAAATGTTAATGACAAGCAATTCAGGGTAACATGTTTAGTCATTGGTTAGACCTTGCCTCTAAAACACTAGCTAGAGGCTTGGGAGTTTTTAAGGTGTCCTTATGACCAACCTAGGGCTTCTGGAAAGGCAGCAGGCAGGAATCCTGGAGGGCAATGCAGGTGGCAATTTCCCTCTGCAGCTCAGAAATGAGTATGGACAACATGCATTTAGGTTGCTCTGTCCTCTTTGGCTTATCCTAGGACATCATCACGCTAACTCTCCCATCACTAGGACATCGTCACACTAACCATCACATCACTAACCCTCCTGATGTCACTGCCAGGAAGGAAAGCATTGCTTCCAGCGTACAGATGAATCCAAAGCAGGGCAAGTGTAAGCCATCCACAGAAATGTCCACCGCAAGCCAGGAAAAGCTGTGTTTTCCATCAGGTTTTAGGGCGTGCAGGGAACTTTTCAGGCACTGGAGACAGGGTGAAGGGAGATGGAGCGAGCAGGAGGGGACGAGACAGCAGAGCAGGTGGCTTTAGGAGGGCAATGGAGCAGAGGGAGGAGTTGGGACTGGTGCTTTGGGGAGGGGTGGATGGGTCTGGTGCTTGTGACAAGAAGCTAACTGAAAAATCTTAATATGATTGAGGATTTTCTTCACTGTCATTTTTGCAGGGAGGGCAGGGAAGAGCAAGGAAAGAGGAAGCATGGCAGGAAAGGAGAAAAACAGGGAGGAAAATGGGAAAAGTGAGATTTTCTCTGAGAGGTTGGAATATTTAGGCAAGAAAAAAAGATGATCAGAGAGGAGAGAAAAGTGAATTTTTCCTCCTTGGAAAGAAAAAGAGTTTGCCTGCTGTAAGGATCAGAGGTTTTGAGGCCCGGGCAGAAGGCTGCACTGGCAAAGCACATCCACAGTGCAAAAATGCCAAATTTCTGCTCACCCGTGGAGGCTATCTGTGTGCTGCAATGCCATCTTTAATTACAGCTACAAGTTATTATTTTCCATGGGCTTCCCACATCGTTTACCGGGGGAAAGATTGAGATCCCAAAAACTCAAAATGTTTCGGTGGCCCGTGCTCAAAGACGGAGGGTACCCGTTTGCTGGGGGCTGCCAAAGGCCCCCTCCTGCTCAGCTCGTTTTTGCACTGAGGGCCTTAATCAATGCTCAGACCCAGCAAGGAAGGTGCATCCAGGCTGCGCCACGCTCCAAAGCTACAGGAGCCACCTGTAGCCAAGACTCGGCAAAGTCCCCATTTCTGCACGGGGGGAATTTGCACCGTCAGTTTTGTGCCGCGAGCTTTAGGATTTCTGCTAATTTGACTTTATGCTTATTAATGCTTCAGTCTTTAAAAACTAAGCTCCCAACCATGGGCCCTGGGTAGAAAACAGAAATAACACAAGCGTCCGTGAAGGGCTCTTTGTATTAAGCAGGGCCCCGTTCGCAATTCTTTGCTAGTGTTTTTCTCAGAGGCAATAAATGAAAGAAATATGTCTTTTTAAATTTTATAAAACTCAGAAAAATGGTTTTAAACAGCTTTTCTTCACCTCCTATAATTATTTATTTTCAAACAGTCCTTCAGGGTAATGTTCCGTTTTCTTATTTCACACTCCTTTTTCTCATAAATGAACCATCACTTCAATAAATCATTATGAAAACAGAGACTAACACAAACCCTGAAAGGTTGAAAGATTTATGTAACACATTTATGTTTTCCATTTTCTCATTCTGGTACTCCACTGCTAAAGCTAAGCTAATAAAAGCTGCTATTAATATTTCTTGTTGCCTAGCAACTGCAGAGAGGGAGTAATAGCTTTAGCTAGAAAAATAGATGACCGATAAGGAAAAATTCAATTCTTTTATTATCTCAAGGGAAAATGGGCTTTTACTGGAACATTATGATGTACGAGTGTGAAGTTGAATACAAAGGATATTTTTCCAGTTGTTTTTCTATTTTTAATGAACATTATTTTACCTTTGCGGGCGCATTTAAAGGTGCTCGCCCCACCTACTTGCCAGGTTAATTTTGCAGCAGCCCCGTGTCTCCAGCTCCACGTATGTGCCAGCGTGTTCGTTTGGGAGCCCCTTGCTTGCCCTGAGCTTCAGCGCGTTGCCCTACAACTTCACTCCAAGTAGAGAGCTGGGAGAGCAGGTCCCTGGTCAGAGAGTAAATGGGATTTGTGTTTAAGCGGATGGTTCGTGCTCGGGGTGTCTGTGCAGTCACTCCATGATGTTTTGGCAGCCATGCCCGCAGCTTTGGTGTTGGGAACCACACTGAGAGCTCCAGGACAGTCGCTCCGGGGAAGGACCCCCCTTATCAGCCATAAAATATCCATGCAGTGGCTGTGGGAGACAGGCAAAGCAACGGGCTTCATGCTGCTAGCATCTCAAAATGATGCCAATTTTAAATGCAAACTTCCTCGGAGCACTAATCGGAGCTGGAAACGCGCTGCTGGTGCAGCGCTGCCGAGGAGGCGCGTGGCGAACAGCATGGGCGTATTAGCAGTGTAATTAAAATATCAATTACGCAGTGCTGACAGTTTGCCAAGTAACTGGCTTTTGCACACAGTAAACTTAATCACTCCTAAATCTACTCACAGGCCTTGATGTGATCTCAATGCCAGGGCAAGGCAACGTAAAAGCAGCACCGCTAAAGCGCAGCCTCGATATTACTTTGCGTAATGGTGCTGCACTCTGGAGCTGGTATCATGTTCAGAAAATTATCTTTTAATGTACAATTTGTATTGCTGAGAAATGTCACTTACTTTGCAGAGCGTCTCGCTGACATAAAACCCAAGATTTATTTCTGTCATTTTTTTGTCTCCTTTGCTGTGTTGATAATAAGAGGCCTACTTTATGTCTGTAATGCGCGTGTCAGTTTGGAAATTTGGGGTTTCATAAGAGACAGTAGTATAAATAAAACATGATATAAATTAAAAATATAGTGGAAAATAAATCTGTGAATTGCACTACCTGATAAGATGAATGCAGCATGAAGGAGATTTTCAGACAGGATCACATAACTGGAAGTATTCAGAGTAAATATGTTTGAAGTGTTGAATGGACCTTTTCTAAAAACTGATTTTGATTTGAAAATGTGCGTTTGTCTGGGTATGTGTGAAGATATACTATTAGCCTAGTTTTCACCTCGTGAATATTTTTTTCCTATGCTATGCATCTCTGCAGGATGATATTTTCTCTTTTCAGGAAACAAAAAAGTCCTTTCAGCTGTTTTTCTGCTTTAAGTTAAAAATGCGGTTAAAAAAATGTATTTTTCCCATGTTAACAATTCTTGCAAATGAGTCTATTAAGTTTCCAGGCTTTGGAAAAATACCTAGCAATTTGGAAGGGAGTTTCTTTAGAGTCTAACATGTGGCTTTGTTCACCCTAGCTAATTCTGTAGTTCCGCTTTGCACCCAAAGCTTGGATGCTTTTTACCTGGACATGAAGAGGGAGATTTGGGCACATTCTCATGTGGGGCTCCATCCTAGGGCTCTCTGCCTGCTCCAGCCTTAGCGTTACGGCTTAGTGTTACGAGGAGGACGGAGGTTGCATGCTCACCTGCACTGAAACCTTCTGCCTTTCGAGGTGAGTCCTGACTGAGACCGCCCAGGTGTGGAAAGAGGTGAAAGGGGAATTACCACAACATGTTCCTCGCTCTGCGGCCACTGCCACCCCTTGCAAAACCCAGGCCTCATTGTTCTAGCAGGTCAAGTTGAGCTCTTGTCTTGGTTTTGGTGTCCTGGCAGGTATGCCAAGGTGGCTAGACAAGTTCCTCTGCCTTGGCCCCAGGGATGGAGCAGGGCATAGCCCAGCTTCTGCCACCAGTGGGTGGCCCCGCTCCTGCAATGCTCCATTTGCCCAGGAGAAGGTCAGCCCATGGTGGCAGCAGTTGGATGCTTTACAGCATCTCCAGAGCATCTCAGCAAGGTGAAATCTAAAGAGCAGAAGCCAACAGGAAAAAAAAAAAAAATAAAAATAAAAAAATAAATAAAAAAAAAACCAGACTCGGAAACCTGCCAGAAAAGCAAAGGCTTGACTTGCGGAGTGCTGGAGAGCTGTGCAAATCGTGTCAGGGAATTTGCAAGGCAGATCACAAAGATTTTTGTCCCAGGCGGCGTACAGCTGATTTGGAGCTTCCTTCTTTTATAATTTAGCATCTGTGGCTCTGCTGAGCTGTTTTACAAGGCAGAAACCCAATCCCTGAAGGGACGGGAGCCAAAGTTCAGTATTGCGTATTATGCCCTGATGAGGCTATTGCATTAATGCCAAGCGGGAGAGTTAGCGCAGCTGATTTATATGGTGCGTGCGTGTGCAGCACAGCAACGTGGCTCTGTAAACATTTCCTCTGCTAACCTAGTGCGGATTTGTCCTGAAGTGCAGATCTGTGTTGTTAAGCAGTCGGTAGAAGATTCTCCGTGGGACAGTAAAAGGTCAAGCAAGTGGGGTGCTGAAAGGTACTGGACAAACCAGAGTGATTTTCCCTGGCCCTTTCTGCTCCCAGAGAATGGATGAAATGTTATTTAACAGCATATTCCTGATGTGAAATTCTGCAGAATTTGAGAAAATAAAAACAAATCCGTTTTAGGCTGTCTTTCCAAACAGCATGTTGCTGTTGTACATTAACAGCTTCAAGTCTGCACAGGAAAAATGTATTCCATGCAAATCCCAATGTTTGATTTCATGCTCTGGGTCATACGCCTCAAAAACTCCAGGACTAAATTGAGTTCTCTATGAAAATTTGGATTTCATCCTCCATAATGGTTCATTGGAACTGGAATTCTCTTGAGTGACAGTTTTCCTCATTTCCTTTTGCTCTGCTTTTGTGCTGAAGTAGAAAAGTCATAGTACAATGAATTTAGTGCAGTCAGCAGCAATTCAGCCATGCTGATTTATTTGAGCCATTCATAGACAAGTACTGCACTGCTCTGTAAGTGGCAGTGCCCATGAATTTCATGTTGATTTTTACCGTTTCCCATGAATGGTCAAAGGTTTTAGTTATTACAACCAGATTTTTGCTCCTGGGTTCTCTGGGTGATGCTGAACTCCATTATTCAGCTGTCCTTGGACGAGGTGTATGGGAAAACAGAGCAGCTTCTCTGGCTGCTCTCCAGATCACAAATGAAGAGTCAAGAATGGTGTCCCTTTCAATAATTTTAGATTTCTTTCTGTTATCTTTATATTTTTGCAGTGCTTTTGTTGTATGGGCCATAAAATCATTAAAATAAACAGTGCAAGGAAGTGGTCAATAACATTTTAGTGCTCGCTCAATCACCTGGCACACTCCATTGCCATGGCAAATCATGAATAGTAACACCTGGACTTCAGTTATAGCTTACCTTAAAAGTTCATCAGGGAAAAAAATAGATGGTTAACTATAATGCTGTAGCTAGATGGTTACTTTGTAGTCCATAATCTACTGTAATCTAAAAAACATGGATCGTTAAAATCAGTACATATTGCAAGCAGACTTTAGGGCTTTCTGTATACTGTGAGCATGTTTCTCAGCCTTGTCGGTCTTGCCAAGCAGCTGTAGGTTGGCTTTTGCGGAGCCAGAGTTGTGGAAAACAGAATTAGCTCAAGCAAGACTGGATTTAATAGTTTCTCCAAGAAACCTTCAACTTCTTCCTTGTATCTATCACTGAATGGATGCCCAAATATTTAATGTGATTTAACAGGTTTTCTTTGCTGTTAAATATGTACATTTTCCAAAATAGTGCCTTGATCAACAAAATAACATGGAGCAATACCAGGAGCCCACAGCACCTGATAGAAGGGCAGGTGGCAGCCAGTGTGTTTGAGGGCAGCAGCGCTGATTACATTGAAAAAGGGCAGCACCAATGAACCTCTTGTTCTAAACCTGCATACCACAATGTCTAAACAGCCCATTTCAGGGAAAACTGAGGGCATCTGGTAGTTTTGAATAGAAATGTAGGTGAATTCAAAGACAAAGAGGCCAAGAACATGGAGGTAGAGGGAAGGAGACATCTCCTGCTCTCATGGAGATGAGTTCAAAAGCATAGATTATAGACAGCACTCTTCTTCCTGGAGAATCTGACGAGTTTACAGAGTCTTTAGAAAAAAGAATATTTATGAAGAAAAAAAAAAAAAAACAGGCTTTCCAGCCAAAGCCAAGAATAAGATTGCCAAGTACAGAGCAGTGTCAGTGTTGAGTCATGAGTAGAAAAAATACTAAGCAAGGATCCTAACCATTTTGTTAAAAACACTGCAAATAGCACTCCAATCAGTAGTTAACCCTGGAAGCGACATCCTGTAGTGGACAAACAATTTTAATCCTGAGCACGTGGAAATTGATGTTGTAGGATGAACAGTAGAATGTGCTGAAGGGATAGAGATAGCTGCAATTTGCAAACACTTCACCTGAAATGTCAGTTCCATACATGGTAGCACTGCATGTTTGTTGCAAGAAGTGTTGTTCCTCAGTGTACCATCCCCTTGCAAACATCAGCGGCAAAGGCAAAGTAGTAGGACAAGGTCCTATAGTTGAATATCAAAAACAGTTTCCTGACTTCAGCTTGTATTTCTGATGGGTTGAGCCTAACCAAGTGCCTACCCTGCACCTTAATGCTGCAGTTCAGCCCCAGATGTATTAGCCACATATGGAACAGTGTGTTTGCAGGGAGATGGTATCTTCTGGAGACATACAAGGTGGAGATACAGAACTGCCCAGTGGGTAGCCTTCTGGGGCCAGTGCATGCTGCAAGACACCCTAGCAGATGGCATCAGTCATGTGAATACGTTCATTCATTTATGTCTGCGGAGGAAATGGTGGGGTCTTGAACTTTGCATCAGTCCAAAGAACTTGAGCAAGAATCTTAGAAGGAAACATTTGTCTATGCCTATAAAAACCTGATGCTTGCTGAGATGGTAAGAAGCAATTTTTTCCATGGATCAGAAGTGTCCTGGTCTCTTTTTCCTCTTTCTGCCGTCTGCCAGACTTGTCTTTGTCAATGGACTAGTTGTCCTGCTCTGTCGATCCTGTCTCTGGGATGGGGGTGACCCTGGTTGCAATTGGTCTCCCAGGCCTGAGAAGCTGTAAGGTCTTGCAGGACTGAAAGAGGACACCAGCAGTGATGGCCCATCTCACTTAGACTGCTGGATCGCAGGCTCTACCAATGACAATTGTTCAAATCTTTGGGCTAAGCAAAGCCAAGAGACAATTTCCAATTTACATGAATATAATTACAAGGCTTGCTGAATTATGGTGGAGAGTTTGTGCAAGCCCAAGCAACTTAGTCCTTTTTGCAGACACAGAAGAGGCCAGGGTACGACAGCACAATGAGAAGCGCATCTGACTTGCGTGTTGGCATCACCAGGAGTGCCAGGGCCCAGCTGATGTGGCTGCTCTTAGCATTCTGGGAGAGCTGCTGCAGTGGCAAGGAAAATTATTCATGGATCAAAAAAGAGAGGCATCATCAACTCAGTGTCATCATTTCCTCTTTTCTGCCGCAAGGTTGAAGCAAGACGCCAGCTGCAGTGGGTGAGAAATAGCTTGAAGAAATACTGGCAAAAATGCAGTATTTATTCTAGCAAGAGCCTTGTGGTTCAAGCCAAGGTATCACTCACAAATTTGTGGAGAAGCCCAATGGGTATACAACCCTTAGCTTACCCTAAGAGTAACCCTGACCCTAAGATGGGGAGCAACAGGATCAAGAGAACCCTCAGTGCTCCCTCAGCAAGTTTGCTGATGATACCAAGCTGGGAGGAGTAGCTGATACCCCAGAGGGCTG
>NW_010589381.1:32108-84788 GCF_000705375.1 Tinamus guttatus | reverse complement strand
GGATGTGGAGCTTCTGGAGAGAGTCCAGCGCAGGGCCACAAGGATGATCAGGGGCCTGGAACATCTGCCCTATGAGGAGAGGCTGAGGGAGCTGGGCCTGTTCAGCCTGGAGAAGAGAAGGCTGAGAGGGGACCTGAGCAGTGTCTAGAAGTACCTCAAGGGAGGCAGTGAGGAGGATGGTGCTGGCCTCTTTTCACTGGTGGCCACTGGCAGGACTAGAGGTAATGGCCACAAACTGAAGCACCAAAAGTTCCGCATGAACTTAAGGAAAAATTTAACAGCGAGGGTGACAGAGCACTGGAACAGGCTGCCCAGAGAGGTTGTGGAGTCTCCTTCTCTGAAGATCTTCGAAACCCACTTGGACGCGGTCCTGTGCAACGTGCTCTAGGTGACCCTGCATGTGCAGGGGTTGGACTGGATGACCTCTAGAGATCCCTTCCAACCTTAAGCATTCTGTGATTCTGTGATTCTATGAACCACGCACAGCAGTCGCGTGCTTTATGTCACTAGAAATAATGGCAGAGGTGAAGAGAGGAAGGCCAGCAATGAAGCATTAATTAAGGGATGCCAAACCAGGGAAGAAAAAAGGAATGCAAAGTGCTTTGGAGGAGATGGTAGTTCCTGGGTCTCTACTGTGCTTAGGCACCCTTGTCCCGGTGTCATTGACCTCTGGAGACAATAAAAGCCGCCCACAGGGCACCCCTACAACTCAAGGAATTCACTGAAATGCTAAAATTTACCACCTACCTGATGAGGAACCGAATTCTGATGCTCTCAAGCAAAGGCCATGCAGGATTTCGAGACCTGTGGTGAAAGCACACTTACAAAAAGCAACACGAAGCGAGTGTCAGAGGAAGGAACCATGTGAATGCCTTCCAAGGGAACATGGTGGACAATAATTTGCCTGGGGCAATGCAAAAGTCTGTGACAGAGCTGAGAAGTGAGCGAGAGATCTTCCAGCCTAATTCCCACTGCAGCACTGCCTTCACCTCAGACTACTAGAAGCATCAGAGCATCTCTTATTTATCCCAGTGATCAAGAGAATCCCTCGTTGTGATAAACCACTTGGCCTTTGGTCTTCTGGTTCATCCACTTGCTAATCAGATTAGCTCCTAAAACAGAGCCCGGAGATGGCATCCTCTAGGAAATCAAACCAGCACAATCAAAAGTGGCTCCAACAGGTGTTTGCTTGAAAAATAAACCTAACTTGTGACCATGTTTTATTGCCTTTCCCCCATGTAGGGCAAAGGAAGTGGCTTACACTCTGCTGTGTGAAGCTGCAGCCAAACTTATGCAGTGCTCAAATGCATCTGAACACTAAATATTTGCCTGATTCTGGAGGGGTTTTGCAGCCCTGGGCTGCATACGGAAGCTCTGCCCCTCAAGGTGCCCCCGGGATGCTGCATCGCAGCAGCAGGCAAGCAGGCAAGCAGGCTCTGCTTGCAAGGATGGCACTTAGAGGGGATATTTTAATTCAGAAACGATGTAGGTGTAATACAGCGCTGCCGAAAAGCCGCCAGTGCAGGAGTCCCACCATGATGTCCTTACGGTCTGTTTTCAGAGTGAGACTGCACTTTTAAAGGAAGAAGTTGATTGTTAAAATAGAAAACTTCATTGAATTATATAGCTACTAAATAATTATTTTTCAGTGCTGCTGCTAAAAATGCCCCATTGAAAAGGGGCATTCTGTCGCTGCAAAATGCTGTCAATCCCCTGCATGCAGGATTTTGATTTACAGTTGCATTTTATTTACCAGGTTTGGCTGATCCAGGGGCTGGAGAGTGCAGGGTAAATATTTGCATCTGCAGCCAAAGAGCCAGCGCTGCTGGTGAGGCTGTGGCAGTGCCTGAGGTCCCGTTCGCACGGGGATTTTGGGGTTGCTGGGAGCTAGTTTGGGGAGGCAAAGTAGTTGGCCTGGAAAGCACACGGGTCCCCAGATTCAGAGGAAAAGCATATACCCACGCAATCTTAATTATGGCTTTGGAAGCATCACCTAATTGCATTGCTGTCTCGTCACAATGGCACAAATATTCATGAGTGGGAATTTTGCTTCTCATTGTAATAGGTGACATAAAGAGGTGGCACCTTTCCGAAGAGTTAATACGAATGTGTAAACACAGGCTGGAGCACAAACTATCGAGCCACGTGCAGCAAAAACATCCCAGTGTTTATTGTACTAATTGAATATTCATGAGATGCCAATTTAAATTAGAGTTCACAACTGTTGCTGCGCCTAATGAATAATTTAAATAAGTGTGGCCAAAGAGATTTCAATGCTGCATTAGCAAACTGCAAGGGATTAAGCAACAGAGAATTTTTAATTAGCTTTGTATATCCAATAATAAATTCATTGGAAAGATGGTTTTAATTATCCCACATGTTAATTCAAAATACAGTGCATTAATTTCCAATTGTAAAGTAACCCTTTCTTCCCAGTTAATGTATTTGTCATTCCCGAATTCTCTGCATCTCGGGACATTCCAGGTGTAGATTGTCGCAAGCTTTGGGAATCTTTTCACTCTTGACCCATCTCAAGGAGGCTGCAATAGGGGAATAAGCCTGGTTATTTTACTTTCATGTATGGGGAAGCCGGGACAAGTGAGATCAAGTCACTTCCTACGAGCATGAGTCCCCATTCTGCATGCTGCTGCGTTTCCTCTCTCATATGCCTACAGCTGTTTCAGAAATATTGCCTGCTCCTGCAAAGCCTGTTCGTGACAGTGATAAAAGTTTGTCACATTCATCTCCTATAAGCAGCTTTAAATTTTCCTTTAAAAAATATTTGATGAGTAAATAGAAGTCCCAATCCCCAAGCCTCAGCAGAGATCACTCACGGGCTTCTTGACCCCGGTGGCACCACTGTGGGGTTTTCTGAGTTTGGGAGAAAACCTACAAAACACAATCAAAGATGGGACATTT
Source organism: Tinamus guttatus (assembly GCF_000705375.1). Next base: position 81,869 of record NW_010589381.1, on the reverse strand, counting down.
TTCCACTGATCTAACCCAGCCGTTTGCTGCTGCAAAGACCCCATTTGAGGCTCGTGGCAGTGGCTGCTCAGGGAGCTGTGAGTTGCAGTGGCCATGTTTCAAATCTGGAATTGAGTTGTCATGAAAATCGTCCTGGTGATAGGTAGCTTTCTTCTCTATTTGACATGTTTTGTACGAAGCTTTTCATAGAAAACAGATTATTTTCTCTGCAAGAAGGGACCTAATAGCTGTTTTGTGGGAAGAGAAACACTCTTGTATTTACTGTGCTGAGCAAATGCCGTCCCAGCAAACCTCTCCAGAGGTCATTGCAGTTCCTTCCATGGATGGAGCATCTTCTCCACCTCCTGAAGAAGCCCCCTAAGAGCAGGGTTTTGCGATGCATCCAGGAAGCCCATAAATCCAAACTTTCCCACGCTGGGCTTAAGCAAGTGTGTGTGCAAGTCCCAGCACCTTGGAGCCTTCATGAGGTCTCTGTGTATAGAGAGAGCTGTAGCTCCCCCAAGCCTAAAAGCTTATCTGGAGACTTGCTGGAGAGAAGACAAATCAGGAGGGATACCAGGATGCCTAGATCCTTCTGCCTCCACTGAACCAGCCATGTCCGAGGCCTGACGGCCAGCTCGGACGGTGCCCTCGGGTCTGCAGAGCAGAGGAGAGCACTTGTGTCCAGCTGGTCTTGTTGGATCTCAGGCTGCTGCATTCATCACATCTCAGGGAGAGGTGAGGAGCGCTGGGAGATAATGCGCTCCTCTCTCTTTTGGGGACTGAAGTTACTTGACAGATGGCATCGCCGTAAAGCGGTGCGCTGGCACTGACATGTATCGACTGAACCCTGGGACTCAATTGATGAAGCTCCCCAGCACCAGCAGGCAATCGCAGGAGGAAAAATCAAACCTCTAACAGGATCACTTGTGGCTCTTGTTTTCCCATGTGGGGTATGTGCTCTGGGAGGAAAGGGGGTGCTTTTGATGATCCGAATCCCTGCAGCTACCTGGATTAAATAAGAACTGGAGTTAGAAACATTTTGATGTTGTTTTGGCAATGCAGTCCTGGGTGGACCATCAGATCTGGCATATGTCATATGCCAAAATTAGCTCCCGTGATGTTAAAAGAGAAGGAAAGAAGGGAAACTTTCAGATATCTGTTTTCTATCATTCAGAAACCAAAAGAGGAGTGAAACCCTGTTGGACTGAATATTGTTTCACCAATCTTCCTTAATACAATACAGCTAATTTAATAAAATGTATTACACAAAGCAGGCAGGCAGGCAAAGCAGCCGCTCGCGTTAATGTTGCCGTTGGAACTTAAATAAACCCTTCCTGAAGTTGTTTGTCTTTAATTCTGCGTTTTTGCAAGTTTTTGCATGTCTATAATTTGTGTTGGAATAGCATTTGCAGTTATATTGGCTAGTTAAAAAATGAGAAGTGTTTGAAGGTATCAGGAATTAGGACAAAGTTACCACTTCTGGCTCTTGCAGTAGGAGTTGGTGCTTGAATTTCTGTCCTCCATTTCCTTCTGCAATTAGTTGTGTGCAATATAGATTCACTTGGGCTTTTCACAACTATTTTAAATGTCTTCAGCATTTGCTGTAATTAAGGACAAGAAGATTAGCCAGTGTCTCCTGTTAGCAGTTTATGGGATGCAGCCAATTCACGGCATGCCCAGGAGCTGTCGCGGGGGTTACGAGGGTTACAGAGCTGGGGGAAAAAGGGGTAACTCCTTGCAGATGTGTAAGAGAAGTGTTGTGGTGTGTGTGCAGATGTGGCATCCCCACTGGTTGAGTTTTTCATCTTCATCTCTTTCTAGTACTGCAGGAATTCCTTAAGATGCTTGAAAAGTGGACAGTTAAACTTTGTAATGAGAAAAAAGAAGAGATACTTTTAAAATTAATTTACAGTATTTAATTCACAGGGACAATCCTTCCATGTAGTCCTCCTGTTTTTCTGTTGTGTTCTAAAATTACTTCTTTTTCTTATGCTCCATGCAATAAAACTTTGAGGCCCATCACTACTTTCAAGTCTATTGCTTTTGGGGAATGCAGTATCTAAAATGTCTGAGAAGAGTCAGAAGAGGCATAAAACAGTGTGAATTGTACCTTGCTGAAAGGGTTTGACGAGCTGCAGGAGCTTGCAAGGGGAGGACAGAAAATACCTAGGGAGATGATGGGACCAGCGTGGCTTCCCATTCCATCCATGCTTGGGTGGATTAGGCATGTGACATGAGGTGCTGCTACCCTGCAGCCATGGGAAGCCATGGAACACCATTCCCTTTCTTATTTGTAAATTAAGAGGTAATTAAGACTTGCTTGTGATGTCTTCTGCAGCTAAGTAGAATAGAGCCGTGTGGCCAATTTACAGGAAAATTCTGGTCCCTGTTTTTGGGGAGACAATGAACTTATGCCTGAATGAACCACAATTGCCTTCATCTACAAATGGTTTTGAAAACATTGCTAAATAATGTATTCAGAAAACATGCTGGAAATTAATGGAATAGATTATCTGCAAACATGTTTGCTGAATTATCAGGTATGTTCTCTACCCATAAAATAATGTATTAAAAAAGAAAAAAAGCATGAACAGAAGTTTATTGGATACATTATCTAGGGAATGTCTTCCAGCTGGAGCTGCATGGCATGCTCAGACTGACTCCTTTGGAGCATCCGAAGGGCAAGGGACCCATCCCCAAAGGCATGTACAATCCAGGGCTTTTCTTCACACGCCTTTTTCTAGACTGTTCTGCTCAACTCTGACTTGAGGAGTGCCAGTTTGGTGAGGTCAGGCTGCTCGCTGGGCATGAGCAGTTCTAAGTGGCTGCACTGCTTCATGCATGGTCTTTGCTGAGATGGCGAAGCACCTACAGGAGCCGCCGAGCAGAGCTGGGCTGTTGCGAGTAGCTTTGCCCCGTCTTTGCATCCCGATCCGGGAAGCAGCGAGGGCCCCTTGGGGACGTGGCACCGCAGCTGCTCCAGGCCTGGAGGAGGTGGCAAGGACAGCAAAGCTAAGGCCAGCGAGCACGATGAGAACAGCAAGGACAGTGAGGACACGGTGCCAACAAGGACAGTGAGAGCTGCAGGACAGTGGTGAGGATGGCAGGGACAGCGAGGGCAGCAGGTCCTGTTTCAATCAGGAGGGCTGTTCACATGCGGAGGAGGAAGGTGACGCCGCTGTGCCTTGCACTTCAGGCAGCCTCTCGTCCTGCTCAGGCTGTAGGGACAATCCCAGCGTTTGAATTCGCAGCTCGCAATATGTATAAATCCCATAGTGAGCTGGTGGGATCCTCCGGTCAAGCCCTTCCAGCAAGCAGTGTCTTCATGAGAAGACTCCTCGTGCATTAAAGGCTGCCTCCCTCCGGTTTTCCGCTTCTCCTCCCACAGGGAAGCTGCATGCCTTTTTAATTGCTTTTGGATGATCCTTTCCCCGCTCTTTGCAGCATCTCTAAGCTGCTTCATCCAGCTCTGCCAGGCTGGGCTGCATCATGCCCTGGGCCACGAGGATGTGGACAACCTCAGCTTTGGTGGGAATGTAGCCTGTATAGCATGAGTGACACAAACCGTGCCAGTGCCGCAGCCCCGGTGATGGGCTCTGGCACGTATGGCTGCATCATCAGGACCAACAGGAAAGGCCTAGTTTCCAGTTATGCAGTGTCCAAACCAGGCGAGAAAGCTTTTCTTCACGTTCAATTTACACCAGCAGGCTGAGCGAGCGGGGCTGCACGTGTCTGCAAGCCAAGCAGCTCTGGCTTTGTGCATGCTGGTGGTGTTCAGTAATTGGGGGAAGCTCGAGGAAGATCTGCAGGGCTAGAGAAGCGCTAATGTGCAAATATTTGGAAAGGGAAACAGAACAGCCCATGTAATTACAGCCGTGTCAGTCTGTCATCAGTCCTTCACAGAATAACAGAGTGGCAGATCCAGGCCTCAATTAATAAAGAATTAAAGGGAAGTAATATAATTAATGCCAATCAACATGGGCTGATGGAAAACAAATCTTGTCAGACTAACTTGATATCTTTTTTGATGAGATTACAGGTTTGGGTGGGAAGGATAACAATGTTAACAATGTGCCTAGACATCTGACAGGCATATGACTTGGAAGCACAAAGTACATTGAGAAAGTTGAACAACTCGAAATCGGTGTTTTTGTGAGTTTGGGCAATTGGTTTGTCACCTCGTCCTCCTAGCACATGTCGTATTTTTGCCAAAGAAAGCATAAATGATTGCCAGTGAAGTCTGCCAGTGATGCCATAAGCATGACAGGAGTGAAGGAAGGAGACCTGATGGATCCAGAGCTCCTGGAGTGGCAGGGGAAGCTCATTGCAAATAGTGGCTATGCGTTTGGGGAACTGACATATGGTCCCACATGCAGGAGCCAAATAATTTTGCAAGAAGCAGAGTAAGAAAATGTTATTGCTTGGAGGTGACGCTGGACAGGACCTGGGAGATATGGGGAGCAGCCGCACTTCAAGGCTGATGGAGACGTTCAAAAACACCCCTAGCAATGAGCAGAGGACAGGAAACCTTGGGAGAGAGTCCAGGGAACCTCCCAGCTTATGTAGCCAAAGCAGGAGGCAGTGATGGGATAGGAAGCTCCAGCTCCAGGTGACCATGCAGGCTGCAAGGGGCGGTTTTACAACTTAGGGTAGCCAGATGAACCGACCAGTTCAGCCCTGCTGCAGTGAATCCATTGGACATCTTCATGGTTTTTCTGCCCACTGCAGCCCCACAGTCTTGCCACCGGGACCCCTGCTGTGCTAGCAAGCCTTTCTGGAAGGATGACACCCCTCCAAAAAACAAAAATTGCCTCCTTCTTAAATCCTTTCTTTCTCATATTTGTAATAGGATGATCAGTGAGAGCAAAGCTGTGGCTGTTACTTTAAAGGATAAATTAGTTTGACTCTTTAACTCAATAATTAAAACTGTTATGGCTATGAGCCTGCAGGGATAATGTACTATTATTATAGTCATTTGTTTCAATTAAATGCTTACTGATTTTACAATAGCAGCTGGGCACCTATGTGAGATAGCTATTACTCTGAACAAGACATCTCAAATTCCTGTAGAAATTTGTCACTGCACTAAAGCGTTTTACATAGACCATGAAAGTTTATTAGGAGCAGTTACAAATCGGGAAGAGGAGGGGTGGTAATTGGGGATATATTTTCTTATCAGCTTCTCTCTCTCCTTCTCGTGCACACTCTTTTTTTTTTTTTTTTTCTTTTTAAGTAAATCATCTTTAAGCATTTCAGTTGTGGCGATGCGTTCACATTTAAACTTCCGTACAGAAGAAGCCTGCTGGGAAAACTTTGCTTCAAAGCTGCTCAGCAGATAATTTCTCTCCCCAGCTGATTGCGATGGTAATGGCTCGTTCGCGGGCGCCGCGGAGCGGAGAAAGGATCAGTGCTGCCACGGAGCATCCTGCCCCAGCGGGATCTCCCACATCCCAGGCGACCCCGGCTGGGATTCTCCCTGGTGCTGGGGGGCATGAGCAGTGTGGAACTCCCCTTGATGTGTTTCCAAATGTTATCTTCGCTGCCAGAGCACTCAGGCGTCAAGTCACTGTCTTTAGCCTGTTTCTGATGTTGCTTTGTCCCTGGTGCCGTCAAAGCAGAGGTTGCCCATGGAACAGGGAGCTCGGCGCATGTGCCCTTTGGCAGCCTCTTCTTCCTTTCCTCTTGGAGGATTAGCTGAGGCCCTTGTGTGCCCAAAATGCATATTCATTAAAAAAAAAAAAGGGAATATTGTGAAAAAGAGAGCTATCTCAGAGCTAGTGCAACCATTGGGAAGCTGCTAAGTAAAATGCACTTACTTACTGAGTGTATTCCATCCTGACGGTGGTGTGGAGAGTCAAGCCAGGACCATATCTCATTCTGCTGCCACGAGGTGCCCAGTGCAGGATGTGGCCTTGGACAAAGGCAGGTATTAGTTTTTTCCTCCAAATTTCTTAAAAACTTGCAGTACGTGTCCCAAATCCATAATTGCACTTCTGGGCTTGTTCTGCTCGGCTGCATAAATAAAATGCACTTTAAGGAAAAAGTGCATGATTACATATTTAATGGATAATGGGAGCTGTTATGGTCTATTGGCCACGTAATCAAAGTTTTTTTAAAAAATTGTCTTAATATAGTCCTTACCCAAGAGGCTGCCATGGCTGCAGATGCAAATATGATATTTTAAATTTTAAAAGAATTTAAACGACATTTCTGAGCCTTCTCCATTTATGAAACCCCCATCTCATAAACTTTTCCTGCATTTAAATTTAAAATAAGGACAATAAATTATCCTTTTCCTTCGCAGCTGCTAGATCAGCTTGCTTGTTGGCAGGTCTGGATTAAACTGCGAGGAGACGAGGCAGGTTGGCCCTTTCCTCCTCAGACACAGCAAAGGGCTCTGGCTGCCCGCGCACCCATGGGTGCCATCCCTGACTCCTCGCAGGTGGCATAAGAATGCTCCTCTTTTAAATAATAGTGGGACTGCTCAGGTGCGTATAGTGCCACATGCATATGTATATATTAATTATATAAAAATATGCAATATATCATATATAAATATATGATTGTTTAATATGTATGCATATATATAAATATATGCGTATAGGGGTCTTGGGATGTGAAGGGTCTCAGGACATGGAGGGCAGGGGACAACGAGTCCGTGGTGGCATCCTGGCTTACAGGAGTCAAACCACCCCTGTGCCCATATATATGTGGCATATTTTTGCAACCCCGTGAGCTGAGGATAGTGGCTCTGTGCAGCCCCAAAGTCAAGTTCATGCTCCTGAGGCCACTTAAATGCAAGGTGTACTTTTCGTCATGCTAGTTATATCCCAGTACTTAGTAATTAGTAATTAATCCAGAAAAGGGACAGATCTGGTAAAATTTGCTCCTCTAACATGCTGCTCTGCCCGTGGCGAGCCTCACAGCATGAGCAGAACACGCTCTCTGGATGCCGTGTAAAGCTCTTGATTCCTGACCTGCAGTGGTAAATCTGTTTTTTGCCTTTGGATTTATTTCCTCTGAAGCCTACTGAGCTCGAGCAGTGGGTTGCTGTCTGTGCGTGCGCTAATGGAGCTGGCAAGGGTCCACTGTTAATGAGAGATTGCACCTCGGTGGGCTTATCGGAAATAAAGATGGTTAATAAATAAAGCCCGGGTCTTTAAACTCATGTTAACATTAATCAGATTAATGCAAAAAAGCAGAAAGTCTGGAAAATGGTTAAGACAGGGTTTGATTTCCCTCCTGCCGGCTTCTTCCGTGGAGGCATCAGGTTGCACTTGCGTCACCGTCTCAGGTGGCAGGCAGGGAGACAAGGGCCATGCGCTCCGGTGCTTGCATCAGGAAGTGAGCAGCGGGAACGGGCAGGGAAATCCTTCTTGGAATTTCCTTGAGCCTAGTGATGTGTGTTTGTGGACAGCTCGGCCAGGTAACTCTCCTCTTGGATGCAGATGCAGAATTCTGCTCCTGTTTAGAAATCTTAGCAGGCATCACCTGCCTTTGTTGTTCATTTCTGGGCATCTTTCATTTTTACTGCATTCATTTAGGGAGGATCTGAACTGACTGTGATAGTTCACAAATTCAGAAGCATCATCTCCAGAAGAAGTTGTAGATCAGCAGTTACTGCAGCTGCGGAAGTTGGATTTGAGCTGGACTGTTTGGGATGCGCCTTGGGAAGTGCCTTGATCTCTGCTGGCTTTGAGCTGTGGGGAAGCAGAGGCCTCAGGTTTGGTGGCGATGGTGGCTTTGGGCAGGAGTTGTGCAAAGGTGAGAGTAAGGGAGTTTATTCCCAGCTCCTGAGCCCAGAAGTATTTTTGCTGCTTGTTATTAATTCCATAAATTAAGGAGAAGACAGTTGCATGCTACACATGCTGACGATGAGCTCTGTGTCTTGGCTGTAGCTGTTGGCCGTATACAAGGGCACCGGAGCTACTGCGGGTTAAAACCAGCCACCCAAAGCTCCTCCATGTCCAGGCCAGGAGCAGGACCCAGGGGTGCTACCTCTGCCCTGCTCTTGCCTGGCTGGAAGGGGGCAAAAAGATGCCATAGAATAACTGTAAAGCAGTCACCAAGCATTCATCAGGGAGTGCTGTGACAGTACGATGAGTAACTACATTTTCTGAATTAAAAAATGATCTTCTCCTAACTCAGATCCAGGAGATGGTCCACTCGGACGCCTCTTCCTATGACTCGAGCCGTCAAGTGCCCCTGATCAATCGAGCAGGGATGTTAGCCGGGCCCATGGGCGCGCTCAGCCAGTCTCAGCTGATTTCCCAGATGGGGATGCGCAGCGGTGGTACCCACGGCTCCCCATCGCCCCCGGGAAGTAAGTCTGCTACACCATCTCCCTCCAGCTCTACTCAGGAAGAGGAGACAGAGTCACATTATAAGGTAGGTGCCGTCATGCCTCTTTTAACAGATAGTAAAGCTGGCAAATGCTGTTTTTCAGTAAGCGAGAGCTTGCGCTGGTAGGAGCAATGACTTCTTGTCTTTCTTTCCCATGGACCCTGAAGGAGATTCTCCCAAGAATGGGGTTGGTTGAACCTTGTTGGGCTTGGGTTGTGCATGCAGTAAGTGTGGCAAGGAAAACCTGGTGTTGAAGAGGGTTTTCCCCAAAAAAGTTTTGCCTTTCTTTCTGCAGTTTGCTAGACATCAAGCTGAAGGTCTTTCTCTGGTGAGGCTTCAACAAGGAAATGCTGATTCAGTGCTGAGGTTATTCCCTCCCGCAAATTTTCCGAGGCAAAATTAGATTTCTGGAGGCAAGTTGAAGAGACCAGAAGAGGGAGGGAAGATACAACCAGGTTGAGAGCATGAGCAGTTTAGGTGCTAGAAACAAGCTGATAGGCAGCAGAATGGAGTTCAAGATGAGCTGCCCAAAGCAGAGATCAGGGCAGGAGCCTGCACTGAGCCCTTGGTCAGTCGCCCAACATCTTTCTCAAAATGCACCATCCAAAAAAACTTGTGTGCATGAGACTTCCTGCGGGTACTTGTGGAGGACAACTTGAGGCAGTCATGGGGCTGCACCTGCAGGTCTCTGTCTGAGGGTATCACTGTGTTCCTACGGGGCTGATTAAAAACCTTTCTGGAAAACCTTTTTCTGGAAGGTGCTGCTCCCAAGGATCATGCCAGAAGCAGTGATGGTGTAACCTTGTCCCACAAGAGTGTAGGGTTATGACAGGATCTGAAGATATAACCAGTGTAGTAAGAAGTGCAGAGACAGGAGAAGCAGAGAAACTCTGGGACTGAGCACAAACAGCAAATGCTTTTGCATGGAAATCCAGGCTGACTTAGAATCATAGAATGCTTAAGGTTGGCAGGGACCTCTAGAGATCATCTAGTCCAACCGCCTGCATACGCAGGGTCACCTAGAGCATGTGGCACAGGACTGCGTCCAAGCGGGTTTTGAAGATCTCCAGAGAAGGAGACTCCACAATCTCTCTGGGCAGCCTGTTCCAGTGCTCTGTCATCCTCACTGTGAAGAAATTTTTCCTTAAGTTCCTGTGGAACTTCTGGTGTTTCAGTTTGTGACCATTACCTCTAGTTCTGTTGGTGGCCACCAGTGAAAAGAGGCCAGCACCATCCTCTTCACTGCCTCCCTTGAGGTACTTCTAGACACTGCTCAGGTCCCCTCTCAGCCTTCTCTTCTCCAGGCTGAACAGCCCAGCTCCCTCAGCCTCCCTCTTTTCTCATCATGCACTGGGGATGCTGCGGGATGGGCAGTTACACATGTTCCTCACCTCCACCTGACAGCCACAGGGTCACAGAGGGAAGTGGCAGTTACCTGGGAGCAAAAGACTTCCATGTCAGCAGAGTGTGAGTTCTCAGCTTACTTTCAGCCCAGGTTCTTTGTTTCTATCTGAGTGTCACACAGGCTCTGTACCTGGTGCTGCGGTGTCACAGGAGTCACCAGGAAGGACACGGCTTTGGCAGGTAGCCTTAGGTTCCCATGGAGCCAGCGGTGCAGGCTGTGGTAGGAGGGATATGAGATGTCGAAATTACGACAACTTGCAGAGATGTGTATTTTTTCTGATCCTAAGCACATACCTCCTCATTCTTCTGCCCTGTAAACTATGCAGCAAGGTGCAGGTGAAGCAAGATGGATGTATTAGTGGAAGAAGGAGACCGTAAGTGTAAAGAAAGCAGCAGAATAGTTGTGTGGCCTGCAGGTTTCTGTTTTCTTCCTCTATATACACAGCTGTTGGAGACATTCAAAGGGAACATCAGTCATTTTTTTGCATGGCCGCGAATGACCTTTTCACAACAAGTTGTGAAAGCAGTATCTGATGAGCAGAAATTAATCTTAGGATCAAGGCAGTTGCACATGAAACAAATGGGTCTGACAGCAAGGGGAGCTTCGGACCCAGCAGGGCCTTCGAACACGGCAAGCCTGTGGTCTCAGGAGGCCTCCAAGCCTCACTGGTGCATTTACATGCTCTTCACACCAGTATATTTGTGTGTCTGTGCACACAGGCATGTCAGGGAGTTTATAGCTCAGGACTGCAAATCACATCTGGATTAGAGGTATCTCTCCATCCTTACAGAGATCATGGTGTCCTCAGTGTTCCCGCCCTTCAGGGGTCTCCTATCCAGGTGAAGGCTCCAAGCATCCCAAAGGGACTGGTGGCCATGCACTTCCACAGGCTGCAGGAGCATTCGCAGTTGGTTTGAACATGGCTCAAACCTTGGAAACACCATTGCTCTGGGAGAGGAAGACACTGCCTCGCTGGGGGTGGGATCCAGCACAGCACATATCTCTGGACCCATCCTGATCTTCCTGGGCCATCCAGTCCAATGCAGCAGTCCTGGATGGGACAGGATCTTTCTGCCTTATGCAGTGGTGAGCACTGTCTGGCTCTAAGCTGCAGAATTCCTTTGTTCCTGCTAAGTTTTCCTCTGGTATCAATGGAAAAAAGTAAGGAAGAAAGGATGGAAGAGGTTGATAGCCACAGCTGCCAATGCTCTTTCAAAGATTTTTTTTGCATCCTACCTTTGGGTAAAAGATTAGATAAACTCAGAAGCCTTTCCACATTTTCCCACTGCTTCCTTCCCTGAATTTTAGGCTTGCCTTTAGCCTATGCTAAGGTGTATGCTGTTCAAGCATGCTCTTCAGTCCATGTTTGGGCTGCTTGGTTCCTACCACACCCCACTGGACCTACTCGCCCCAGGAAAACACAGCAAAGCCCTGATTAGCTCCAGTCTCCCCATGGCCTGGAGCACGGGCACTGCCAGCTCTGTGCACCCGCTGTCTTCCCCGTGTCTCCTGGTGCACTTGGGTGTTGCCTGAACAGGACTGATTGCGACGTGGCTGTTGTTGCATTGCAGGCTCTTGTCAGCTCCTTGTTGCTCTCAGAGCAGGGCGGATCAAACAGCATTACACTTAGTAAAAATGCCATCTCACTTGCTAATAGACTGAAAACCTGTTATGAATCTCTTTCTTCTAATAGGGTGGCCTTTTACCTCAAGGCCTCTGATTCAAGCCCAATTGGGCAATTTCAGATTAAATATAACTTTTTTTTTTGTCTCTGTTCTCATTTACTAATGGCCACTGTCTGTTTGACAAATGTCACTGCACTGATGCTGGACTTAATGACCAGTCAAGAGCGGTGGTAGGGAGAACATTAGCGCTGCTGTCCTTTCCTCCTTGTGCCTGGTCTGTGCCAGCCCAACTGCATCCTCTGAAGTTGTGGAGCTTCCAGGTGCTCCAGTGCTTGCAATCAAATCTGCAAATCTATCAGGACAGAGACTTTCTGCTCCCACAATCCCTCTCTGAATGGCTTGGAGTTCAGAGCACTGTCGAGTTTAAATATACGTATAGAAAACAAGAGAGAATATATATATACATATTAGTAGTCAACTCAATATATATGTGTAGTCAACTCTTACTGATAGAACAGGTCACTTTCTAAGCACTACAATTAGTATCCACCTGGTAGAGCAGGAGCTCCTTAAGCAACATAATCACTAAGCACAGAGGCATCTGAGTACAGTGGGATTTGATGAGCAGAGCTGCTAGCAGAGCTGTTTGCCTTCGAGGAACAAGAAAGAGACCCAGATCACAGTGTCCAGCGGGTACCTGATGCTTTTATCTTCTCATGTGCTTCATCCTTGGTGTATTTAAGCTTTTCTCCACTCTAAGATAAGGATAAAGATACTTCTCCACATTGTAAGCTGTCACTGGCTGCAGTTAGTGCTTTGAGAGCTGTGGTGCACGTTCAAGTGCTGTTCAGGAGTCCTCTGCCTTGCACAACCTCACAAGTCGACTCACCTTATTTCCTACACTCCCTGCGTTGCATCCTGAGCCATATCTGCTTCTTTCTGTGATACTTTCCCTGGCAACATCTGTTTCCACTTTGGGGTCCCAAGCCCCAGCCCAGGCTAACCCAATGTCTAGCTCAGACCACAGCACTTGCGGCCTGCTGGACACATGGGGAAAGAGGGAGTGAAGGCAAGACGAGCATGGGAGCAGCCGGGAATGTGTTGGGAGAGGGGATGGGAAGAGTCGAGCGCTCTCCTGGTGCACAGACCTGGCTGCTCATAGCCTGCCCATCCTTTGGGCACTACCAAGGGTTTGTGATGGAGCCTGCTGGAGGGAAGAACATGTCCTTCCCCAACTATGCCCTGTCCCATCCCTCCCTTTTATTAATACCCTCCAGCAGGGCCTGCTACCAGGCTGTTATCTGCTGGTCACCAAGGGGCTCTTCTTGATTTTACAGGTTACTGGAGAGAAAAGACCGTCAACAGACCTGGGCAAAAAGCCCAAAAGCCAAAAGAAGAAGAAAAAGAAGGACCCCAACGAGCCCCAGAAGCCCGTGTCAGCGTACGCCCTGTTTTTCAGAGATACGCAAGCGGCTATCAAAGGGCAAAACCCAAACGCTACCTTTGGAGACGTATCGAAAATTGTTGCTTCCATGTGGGACAGTTTGGGAGAAGAACAAAAACAAGTGAGTTACCAATGCAATTTTTTTTTCAATTGCCAAAATGTATTTTTCTGTGGTGCAGAGATCCAGCATATCGGGAATGTACCTGGGGACTTCAGCAGGCTGAAGTGTATGCACAGAAACGGAGGCTGCTGCAGGAGAGGTGCTGAAGCGCTGCTGCCACTCGGAGCAGTGCTCACGGGTTTTGCAGATCAGCTCCGTCCCACCCTGGTGCATGGGCTGCCGCGGCTCCAGGAATAGGCCAGGTCCCTTCTGCAGTGTCAGAGCAATATTTGATGAAATATTTGCGGGCATCCTTATCGCTCCGTGTGCTATCCAGAGCTACCCAAATCACCTCCAAGGCTGCCACGGGGCACTGCGGGTTGCACTCCCAGACCAGTCAGAAGTGGGAGTCCTGGCTCTTGGCCCGTCCCCAGGAGGAAAATCCTTATTACTCCATGGGGGAGACTGAGCTTTTCTGACAACTAATTATACTTTATAAGAACATATTTTGTAAAAAAACACTACTAATCTTTCCTTGGCATGGGCTTATAATATTCTTAGATGGGAGATGACTGTGTTTGCTTATTTACTTACCAGGAGTGACTGTAAACTGCTAAAAACTATTAGCTCTCTGCATCACTGGCCTGAAATCCAATGTCAGGGCTCTAAAAGCTTAGGAAGGAGATCTCTGAAGTGGTCTCAGAGGCAAAACCCTCCTGCCCCATAGCTGTCAGCAGCTTTCAGTGTGGTTCAGATGGAGGCTTTTATATTCTGGTTTAACTGTTCTTTTTGGTTTTTACAAAAGCCTGTAATTGCTGGTTGCCTATAGAGAAAACCCCAGGGAACACTTTACATGGCAAGTATGTCCTTTTATCAGGCAGAGAGCAATCTGACATAGTCTACGATGAGTCCCCGCACCCAAACATGCTGCAACTCATGATCCTCCCATAAGCACCGAGCCCTTCTTTTAAAATCAGAGTGACAACTCCGGGCCTGCTCTGTGTATCAGCAGTATCTGCAGCCAGGATCCGGGGAGGGATCAACGGGGAGGAAAAAAACACTGAAATGGAAGTCATGCTAGGAGGTAGCCTTGCTTTCCATCCTTCTCTGAGCAGTTTCATACCAATCCAAACTGCCCAGGAGCTACAGGAGCATGGAAAAAACTTCCCAGGCTTTTATTCCCCTGTTTTCCTCACTTTCATCCTTCCCAACATCTAGGTCTGTCTCTGTAGAAATCTCCCTATAGGTTAGGTGCTGAACTCAGTTGAAAATGTGTTTTTTATGATGGAGCTGCTGGTCTGACTCTGACTCAGCACACTGCAAATGCTCAGCTCTTAATTAACAGTATGGATTAAACCAGTCAGTTTATCTTCCCCCCTAACTCTCCCTTCTTTCTTTCATGAGATAGTGGCAGCCTTGCAGTCTCTTTACACATGCTTTTTAAGTGGCTCCGTTTCTCTTTCTCTAATTGATTTAATTAAGTCATTTGTTCCTTGTCTGAATGCTTAAATATTAACTTCCTGGCTTTGTCTCCATCTGTATACTTTTCTCCTCTGGCAGCTCCCTCCCTGCCCGGGACTCGGGCTGCAGGGACACGATTTATCTTTGGCTCTGGGGCTGCATTGATGCTTTGTGTCGTGGGGCACGTTCACTCTTGCCGGGTTTGGCTGGATGATGGGTTATTTAGTCCCTGTTTGCTTTCTGCTGCCCCAGTTGCCAGCATCCCCAGCCAGTTTTGTTTAGATTCATAAGCCAATACAATAGGAAAAAAAAAAGACACATTAAATGAAGAAAATATCTTTAATACATGAAAATATATATGTCCTAGCTCACAGTGCCTTGGATGTACAGCAGATCCTTTCTTCCAAGGGTTTTGGGCTGCAATGCATATGTTCATCACTAATGCTCTTCTGGCACGTCTTGGGGAAGGTGCCTGAGGAAAACGGTTATGCACCAGCCTGGGAACTGACCAAAATGCTCCTGGAAGCTGGGAATTACCCAGATTCCCAGTGCTTGATGGACCAGGTCATCATTCAGGTCATCTGTCATCACCCAATGGGACTTTTCTGGAGCGAGATGAGAGGGTTCCTTGCAGCAGAAAATGGAAGGACTCCAGCTGATGCTCTGCTGTTCGCTGTAGGGACAACCACATTTTGGAGGACTGTAAGACTGAGAGGCTCCCGTAGCTCTGCATGTGGTCCCACTGACCTCTTCATGTAGGTGAAACCTCAGGGAGAATTGCCAGCAGGGCAAAGAGTGGGCAGGCAGACTGCCATCTGCAGAGGACAGTGCAGAAGGCACGTGGTGGAAATCCCTACACAAGCATGGCAAAGTAGGCCTGCAGAAAGCCAGATGTGGACATTTGTACTCCATTATAACCCAGATTTTAGCTCAAAAAAAGCCTCCCCTCATCCTGGCATGGGCTGGCCTGTGGTCATATCCCGAATACATCGACATTCTGCAAAACGGAGCCAGACTCCAGATGCCCCAGACAGGTCTGCAAGGGTTAATCCTCCACCTCTCGTGGTTATATGCGCTATCAAAGCCACAGCTATTTATTTGCCGTTGAGCAGGTGCTGCTGCTCCCACCAAGCAAATTTGCTTTCTTCTCCTGATGAAGCAAGCAAAATAAAGGTTGCTCACGTCCCGTTCCAGATACGTTTTCTTCCCTGTGCACTAGCTGGAAGACAAACACCGAATGGGAACCAGCATGCGTATTATGCAAGAAACTGTATAATCTAGCAGCGTTTTTGCTGCTGCTGTCACAGACATGCATCTCACAGAGGCTTTTTTTCCCCGTCCGTTAGTTCTTGCTGGTTTATCATTTGTGCCTTTGTCATTTTGTTCCTTCTTCTTCTCTTCCCAGCCTCTTCACAATGAATCTTCATTTTCCCTCTGACACACTTGTATCTAAATTTCCTTATTTCCTGCCTTTTTTTATTTATATCTGTTGCCTGGTGATTTGATCATGCTGTGGAATACAGGATTAGCAATCTCTGTGTCCTTGAGTGCTGCTCAAGGACACCTGTTCAGCAAGTCGCATGGTTTTCTTCCCCACTTTAACCCTTTCCAGCGCAGGCATGTGCTGAGAACAATAATAAATAATAATAACTTTAAATATCTCGGCACTGCATTAGTGGGACATTGTAATCTTCATTCTTCAACAGCTGGCAGGGCCCTTTCTAAGGAGCTTACATGGGAATCTAAAGAATGTGACTTTAAAAAAAATTAATACCTACTCTTTGAACTTTGCAAATAGTTTAGCAGCTGTTCCTGTAGAGATAGCTCATACTTTAGCAGAAAGTGAAATGCTAATTTAGCCATTATCATCAAATGGGGTACCTGTCTTTGTAATCCTCCTTCAGCTCCTGTTCCCCCTTCAAGGCTCGCTGAATGCCATGCCTCTGTTATTTTTTTTTCCATTAACACATATAAACCAGCATTCACAGCGTTATCCAGAGAGGCTTAAAGGAGCTGCCTAGTTTGACATGAATCAGAATGATTTGAGCCCTAGATTGGAACAAATCTTGCTCATTCGGGAGGGAGGATTTTGCCCTGGCATGGACACGGTGGTCTGGCCCTGCACTCGTCCAGGTTACAGTTAATACCACCGAGCAGAGCTGTTGCCCACTCTCATCCTTTTTCCATGGCAGTCAACCCTTCTGCAGGCAGTCTCCACTTGAAAGCAGGTGACCCTTAGCCAGTAGTGGCTGTCCTTGGTCAAGGAAATTGTATCTGGTTGGTAAGTCTAGGAAACTCTCCAGAGCATCTTAGCAAGTTGCCTGTGGGCTTTTGTCATCTGCTGGTTATCTTGTCTTGCACTGATCATCTTCCCATTCCTTCCTGCCTTCTGGAACAAAGGAACCATCAGCCTGGAGCCTCATGATGATAAAGCACACGGGGAATCACAGCTGGCACAGGAAGTTGCAGGCTCTGGAGCCTCTTTTTCCCTTGTACCAACATTTAAACCTGCAGGCATTTCATTAGGTAGCCTGGCAACAGATTAGAGCCGTTGGGCTGGTGTTTCCCTCAATCCCACAAACTCAGAGCAGAGGTGTTAAGAAGTTCCTGAGCAATCTGGTGGATGAACCCCATGATAAAATAGGGCTTCCCGTCTTTGGGTGTGTCACCACCTGAACGGGGATAGAAGCAATGCCAGACCAGATCAGCATTTTCAATTGAGTTTATGAATCTAGTAGTTCACTGGGGCTGCAAAGGTAGCAGAGAAAATAGGAGCTCATGGCAGCCCTGTTCCGCAGGGCCTGTTCAGTAATGCTAAGTGACTCTTGGCAAAATGCATATATGATTTTCCCAAACAAATGCACAGTCTGGAGAGTAATACAGCCTTCATACTCAAGGGATAAATTACCCAACAGAAAAATTACTCGCTCAGCAGAAAATAATAGATCATCCATCTAATCAGATGCATCTGCTCATTGAACCTGATACATCACTGAGTGATAGGACATGGTATTTGTCTGCGGCAGGACATACGAGTTTGAGACCAGCTGTAGAGCTTCATAACGGTAGAGCCAACACCAAGAAGAGATCCTGCGGGGCCCGCTTGTGCCAGGGCAGTACTTCTCTGGGTTGTCCTTGGGATGTACATGCATCGGTGCATGGAGTGATATGTGACTTACATAGCAGTGACACAAGGAAGCCATGCCAGAGGAAAGCAAGTCGTTTCCAGGAGATTTTAGTCAATGGGTTTATCTATCCCTTCTCTAAAAAACTATTTCGCAGAACTATTTCTCCATCCAGGGTTATGGTGGTAACTCTCCTAAAGCTGTATGAATAGAGCTTTCCATGTAGATATCCTCTGGAATGTCAGATACTCCAGAGCTCCTATTCCCTATCTGGGAAAGCCTGAGGGCATGAAGTGCTTCTTGAACAGCAGCTTCCTGATGGGCATCTTTGACAAGTGCCAAATATGTCCAAGATTGTAGTCCTTGGGACTGGGCCATTTGGGGTTTAGACTGATGGAAATGTGTGGAGATGTAGATAGAGGCCAACATCCTGCTCTGGGGCCATGCACTGAGGGAAACAAGTCCTGCTGCTGTGTGTGGACATCTCCCATGGGAGCTCCCTGAGCCTTCTCCCTGTCTGTGTGACTGCTCTTCTTGGTGAGGAGAAGGGCAGATTGAGCCCTCCTCCAGAAGGGAGAAAGTGTAATACTGAAAAGAGTACAAGGAGGTGAGAAGTTGGGAGGGAATAGGAGGGTGACATAGCCATATATGCTGCATGCATCTGGAGGCCAAATGCAAAGCAAAAGGTAGTGTGGCAGACACCACCTTGCAATAAGGACATGCTTTGTAGTCAACATATATCAAAGTCATATATTATAATGCTCCCAAGAGTTATCTTGAAGGAATGTGTTTAATAGTTACAAGAAAAACTTTCTAGAAAAAAAAATCAAGCCAAATAAAATCCAAATTTGGACATTTGGAAGGAAAAAAAAAACAATTGTGGAATCATAGAAAGGAGGGCAAGGAGAGACTTAGGAGGTCAACCAGACCATACTGCTGCCCAAAGCCAGGATCATCTCTACTTAAGCCATTCTTGATGGATGTGCGCCTAATCTGTTCTTAAACCTTCAGAGGTGGAGATTACACATCTCCCCAGGCAATCTCTTCCAGTGCTTAATTATCCTTACGTTTAGGAACGCTTTCTTCTTGCTTAGCCAACATTTCCCTTGTTACAATTTAAGCTTATTGCTTCTTTTCTTATCTGCAGGAGATGCAGTGAATTGTTTATTGTCTGCTTCTCTGCTGCACCATGCTCCACAACTAGACTCTCCTCTTGGCGTTCTTCTTTCCCGACTAATAGTCTGAGTTTTTCACCTCTCTTTGCAATGGCCTTTACTACACCCTTCATCCCTATCCTGGACTGTCCTGGGTTGGTCCTTCTCTTTTTTTTGAAGCAAAATGTCCCAGACTCAACATAGGCTTCCACCTGAGGCCTTTTCACTTGAGACCAGTTGACTTTGCCCATGTAAAATCAAGACCAATCCTTGGGGGTAGTAGGAGAGCGGTTTTGGGGAGAGTTTGGGTTCCTTTCATCCTTCTCCGGGATTAGAAAACAATTTTCCTCTTAAAGCAGGCAGGCTGGGATGCAGAGGTTCCTGATAACAGCTATTCCTGTCACTCTGTGTCTGCGCGACACGGAGCAGATCCGTGGGCGTCAGCAGGGTTTGGAATAATTGTCTCCTCTAATTAACTGGTTATCAAACAAGAACATTTCATTACGGTACAATTACGAGCTGCTTTGCTGAGACACAGAGGTGTCAGGATTACGATCCCAACATATGCTTCTTACAGCTCTGATTTTTTGTTTTCTTAATCACTAACTGTTCTTGCTCCCCCCAACCCACCCACTGCTTTAGTGACTAATGAATCCTCCTGCTTGTGAATACGAAAAATAAATCAGCGAGCATGGCAGGTTAGAAAGGAAAACATGCAAAATGTTTTGAGGATCTTTAAATCTGATAAATTACTTTGAAATTAAAATCCCTGGGAGAAAATATGATTTAATTAGAAAGCAACATGGTTTTGTCAATGTTTAAATTAAAATTTTAAAAGGTTATAAATACTGCTCTAAAGCTCTGCGCACACAGAGGATTCATGAGAGGTTCTGTGAGGATCCGCTGTTCTCGCAAGCCGCATGCTTGCAAAATGCTAGTCTATGTTATACCTACTGAAGATCTTGGATGGAGCTCTTTGGGGGTGCAGAAAAGCTCCCTGCACTCCAGGGAAGACTGGAGAAGTCCTGGAAGGAGAACCCTAGTGATGGCCCCAAAACAGATAGATGACCTCTGGCTCAGGAATCTCTGGAAGTAGTTGGATTTTGGAGAGTATTGGGGAAACCTACCTTGGACTTCCCCCACATCCACTTCAGTGTCAAGTGACCAAGGCTGGTCCCTCTTTAAAAAAGATATGAGCAGGTGAAAGGTGGAAAAAAGGATATAACGCCAAGGATAAGCAGCTGTGATGATCTTGGGTAGAGTATTTATTTATTTATTTGCATTTAGGTTAAGCAGGTCTAACTTACCTTTCCAGGTTTCTCCAGGCAAACCTTCTTTATAACTGAATTGGTCTCCATGTAGCTGTTGAATACACTGATTTTCTACAGTCCTAAGCAAAAATAAATAAATAAATAAAAATCCACTCTTGGTATTTTGCTATTACAGAGGAAAAAAGCAAATCTGTTTTCAATCATCAGGACCCAGACATGGCCATCGTTATACTGGCCTGAGACATAGAAATTCATATTTCATTGTCATGCAGGCATCAGATCCCACATTTAAGAACATCTGTTATAAGTAGAGGTGATGGAAAACCTGCACTTCTGTTTTGCAGTAAATGCTGTAGTGCTAGCTTGGGTGCAGCTGTGATGGTCTAAGGACATAAGTGAAGCAAGGACTGTAGAGAAAGGAAATAGCTTTTATTAGGGCGGCTGATACAGTTTGAAGAAATAGTTGCTTCTCGCAGGCAAACTCATCTTTGGGTTGACATTTCAAAATGCAATTTTATTCTGAATGGAGCAAATATAATACTTCCTAAATACTACAAAGCGAAAGACAAACGTATAAAAAAATCCCCGTTAGAAAATTACCCCCGGAGAGTTTCAGTGTGTCAGATCAAAATGAGTCTCTCTGGTTTAGCAATGAAAACTATTTTTTCAATCAGCTTTTAATAGCATTTATCTGTAAGAATGTAAACCTTAAATTCAAATACCTGGAGAGCTTAATGTCTGCAAAGGCGTTTTACATTCGTGTGCCGGTAATAGAAGGAAATGCTTGATGCTACCATGGCAGGTGTCATGAGATGGTGCAAAGCTAAGGAACTGTGATGTGAACACAGTGCTAAATGCAATTCCAGCAAGGAAAGGGCCTTGCTTGGAGCAGATTTTAACCATCCATATCAGGACCAGGCGCAACGTGGCCGGTCTCACTGCCCAGGTCCATAACCCTCGCATGCAGCCTCGCACAGGGCTGTTGGTCTCCAATGGATGCCAAGGGATCCACAGGCAGATTTGCAGCAAAAAGCAGCTAAATATCCCCGGTGGACTTCAGCATATCGATTGCAGTAAAGCTGTTGTTGTTTTTAAGCAGAATTAAATGTATGCAATCTGCTCTAATTGAAAGTAACTTTATTTGCTCTGCTTGATGAGGGCTTTGACTTTCCAGAGCAAAAGAGGGCTGGTGGGTGATTCTTTTTTTTCAAAAGTTTCCTTCTTTTGCTGAAATTTTTATTCCATTTTAAAATATTCTGCTGGCTTGCTCAGTTTAATCTGTTTTACCCCATGGGGAATCATTCTGCTTGAGACAGGCTGGATTACTGTGTTATTTTTGCATACATGGGGGACCAAACTCTGGGCAGAAATAAGACCAACACTCAGAATCTATAGTGAAGCATATCTCATTACAGGGGAGAGAATGAAGAATAAGCAATAACTCACTCTTACAGACTTTCTCTCTCTCTCTCTCTCTTTTTATTTTTATTTTTTTTTTGAGCACCAAACTCTCCTGATATTTGCTGATTATGCGTAAACCCCCAGTTCCCAAGTCATAAGATTAGGCAAAAATCTCTGCTTTTATATACCAAGAGAAAAGACATCCCACTTGTCAGAATTGCAGTGAGAAGCTGGAGAACATGAGCTCTAACGACTTAATAACTGACAGGCCAAGGAAAGGCATTTATAGTTAGAATTTTTGAAAGTCTCAACCGTTTTTCAGCCAATCTCATCATTTGGAGGTTTTGCCCCATGTCTTGCATGTGCTCCTACAACCTGGATCAGTCTGTCTCCACGCTCCTGTCAGGAATTGATTACATTGATTCCACCTGATAAAAGTTGGGTTGGTTCCTGCCCACTGTAGGCAAATGCTCACTTCCAAGAGGTCCCCATGGTATTTGGATGAAACGATGTCTTGGTGGCCTTGGGTGGAAAGGGGCCTTGTTCTTGAGGCCATGGTTTCTGTGCAGAACAGGATTAAGCAGGTCCCTTCAGGAATCTCCAGGCTGTTCAAGTCCAAGGGCTTTATTTGGGGAAACTTAATCCCCTACCAGTGGAAACAAGGAACTTTTTGCCCAACTATATTTGAAGACTCCATCCCCATGCTGCCATGAGGTCACCCATGCATGGGGGTTCCTGCAGGAAGGGCAGGGCACAGTGAAGCCGAGCAGCACCTGTGTTTGCTTTATTAATTATTATTCATTGTTTGGTCCTTTCAGGCATATAAGAGGAAAACAGAAGCGGCGAAGAAAGAGTATCTAAAAGCCCTGGCAGCCTACCGGGCCAGCTTAGTTTCCAAGGTAACCCACAACATATTTCCTACGCGTGTCTCTTTGGATGTGGCAATGATAAATTAGTTGCAACTCTTGGGAATCTCTGGGGAGGAGAGAGTTTGTACGAAATATGCTGTACCGGTGCTATCAGAACTAATATCAGTGTTAACTACCTTCTGTAAAATCTAAATGAAATGCTCCACAGCGTGGTTGGAGCCAACTTGGCGTGTGCATGTGCCTGTGCCGGGATTGGTTTTCCCCCTTTAGCAAACCCAACAATCCCTGCTTGAGCAGGAACTTGGACTAGATGGTCTCCAGAGGTCCCTTGCCACCTCAATCCTCCTGTGATTCTTTAGAACAAGGTCTCATTTTTCATGGCACACATCAGGTTCAGCCACCTCAGCTCCAGCTGCAGGGTGCACATCTGATGGCCTCCTCTTGTTACCAGCTCCGAGGATTCAATCCCTTCCACTTGCAACAGTGATGTGATAGCTCTGACCTTCCAGCACGTTGATACCTGCTTTCATTGACCAAACATGATTGTCCTTCCTTTAGAGTGGGAAGAAAGATAATGGAGAAGGAATTTGTCCTTTCTAGGAACACGCTTTGGAGGGGTCCCACCCTGAGTGTAAAGTGAAGCTGGTTCCCTCCTCCTCTGCTTCCTTCTCAGTCCCACTCCTTTGGCTTGCTGTCTGCACTGGTTCTTGTGACTCCTGCTGCTGCCCCCAGGACAGACCTCACGTTCCAGACAGCCAGACATCCCTTTTGTGGATGTGGTCATCCACAATATGAGGACTAGGCTTGGTCACACTTCCTCTGCACATTTAGCAAAGTCACATTGCTCCCTTGGCTGTGGACTCTTGCCAACCTAGAGCTAGCAGCTCTGCTAAGATGGCAGCCCTGGATCTGTGGAGCAACCTGGGGCCAGTGTCCTACATCTTGCTCTAATAGAGGCACATAGTTGTTTTAGAGTATAGTTCATGATTCCAGCTCTGTTAGAGCGCTGAGTGATAGGAAAGGGTCTCAGGTTCTATCCTGTGTGGTGAGAGCTGGTGTAACAGACCTGCTCATGGTATGATGCTGCATGGAGCAGTGCAGGCTCTATGCATCAGAGTGGAGGGTGTGCAAGAAGAATCAGCCTGGGAAGGAATTTTCCTGTGTCTGGATGGCCCTGCTAAACAGAGCTGGGCCTCCCTCTTCAGATGGAAGAGCCTGGCCTTTGTCTTGAGGAAACAGCTAATCTGTCCTCCCTGTCTGAGTCATCTTTGCAATTTCTGCTGAGCGCTGCAGTCAAGCTGCTCACTTCTGTGTGAGCAAAATGGTTAGTGGGTTAGCTTTAACTTCTGACTGAAGGAAAAGCCCGGAATATATCTGAGGAAGGGCAAGGAAGGGAGGGAGATGGTGAAGGTCCCCTGGACCATGAGTTCGAAAAAAAGAGAGCACCAAGATGTTAGAGCTAACAGCTTGACAGCTCTTATGGTTGCCTCCTGCATGCCTTATTCCCTCCTAGCTTTACTCCTCAAATATGTTTCTTTTTGCTGCCCATGCATTCAGCTGTTGCCTTCACCTGGTGACTGGTGAGATGCAGGGGGGAAGGAGTCAGGGTCTCACATGATGAGGCCATCTCTGTTGGAGTGATCCCCAGGAGCCTGTCATTGATCAGCTTGTGTCAGTGTCAATACTTGGAGCGGTGCTGATGCTCCCTGAGTGCTCTCATTTAGGCATGTTAGGTTCAAACTGCAGGTTTATTGCTCCTGATGCAGACATGGGGCCTTGGCCCAAGAGCTTTGGAGAGCCTGGCCACCTGCCACAGCATTGCCTGGGAAATGGGGCTGTGGTGTCCCTACTGCTCCTCCCGCAACACTTGTTTGCCCCACACTTGGAAAGGCAGCAGTGTCCCTAGGATACCATCCCAAGAAGGGCCATGGTCCATCCTAAGTTCCAGCTGGGGTGGTGGGAAGAGATTCCCCAGTGAATGGCAGGGCAGGGAGCCAGCCGGGCTGCGCTGCGGGAGGCAGAGCACTTGCTGAGCCATCCGTGCTGTTCCCACTGCACGGGGTCATGCTGAGCAGTAGAAGTCCAATCACTTCAAGAGGAGCTTTATTACTGGGAAGATAAACATGAGCTTCAGCTCCAGACGGCCTCCTCGCCGGCTTACCTAACTCAGCCACACTTGAAGGTTAACCGCTCTGGCCAAAAGGTCAAAAAGGAAATAATCTAAGTCACTTTCACTGGGTTAAGTGTTTAAAAAGATTCATAATGGCACTGATGGATGTAGGAGTAGCTTTGCTGGATATTCTGATATTGGTATTCTGCTCGCACTGCAGATAATACAGAGACGTGATATCTCCACATACAGCCATGAAGCAACAATCACTACTGTGGAGGATTCAGAACAAGTTTTTGGAAGGGTGATTTTCATATTTAAATACTCTTAGAAGTTAAAACCCTTACAATTAAGTTCTGTAAGGAGAAGCCTCCAAACCGACCAGGGCGCAGACAGCCCAGCGAGCTGGGGCAGGGAGGTGATGGGCGGGTGGCAAGGAATGTGACATGGAGGTCCTGCTGACAATGGTCTGGGGTTGTGAAATTAAGGGGATTTCAGGTACCTGCTGCACCTTGGAGTAGCAGCAGTGAGCTAAATGCCAACCTTGCACAGCCCTGATCTCCTAAATGTAGACACTTCTTGCCCTTCTCCATCTCCAGGGAAGAACATAGGCATTTTCTGCCAGAGAATTTAGGGTGGCTTCTGCAAATCTCGTGAGCTTGTTGGGTTAGGAGAGGATGGGCTGCTTTTGGCTTGAGGCATTAGGTTAAATCACTGGGTGCCTTTTACCCTGGACACCTATTGTCACCCTATGGGTTAGTTGGCATAGAGTCACAGCACAGCTTCAAGATTTCCTTACAACAAAATCCTTTACTGGTGGCAAGCAGAGGGGTACAGGCTTCTGCTCTTCAGGTAGATGGTATTAGTGCCTCTGCTGCAGCTCTGATTGATTGAAGATAGTTAGGGAGTTGTAGGTGCTCTGTCTCTTGGAGAGGCATTCAATGTGAAAAGCACCCCTGTAGTTTTGTAGCCCTCTTGCCAAGATCTGGCAATCCTGTGCATGCACAGAAATAACGCTGGCAGCATCCTAAGAAAGAGATAGTCCTGGGACAGCAAAAGGAAATTGGGGGGGTGCCCCAAGCTGGCAACTGGATGTCTAGGGACTGGGGAAGTGACCTGTAGGGAGGGAAGAGCTGGTGCTGGCCAGTTCTTTTTACTGATCTAATTATCTTTTGGGAAGGATATGGTGAGCTGATAGAGAAGGTTTGTGTTTTTTTCCCCAGTTTCTCCAGTGATCAGTTCTTTGCAGAGGTGCAGTTTTGTTTTGAGTAAAGCAGTACAATATGTTCCCTACTGCTAGAGGAGAAAGGACACAGAATATTATTATAGAGCCCACCTCAGGAAAAAAAAAACTCATTTCATTGTCCAAGCCAGAAAATGTCCTGTTGCTCTTTTCTTTCTCCCTCAGAAATGAAGCCATCACTGGGTTGTGCAGTACACAGCCCCATCAGAGCTGCAGGAATCCACAATATTAAGAGGGCAGAATTTCACAGTCCAATTTGTTCTTTATTGGAAAAGACAGTGATTCTGTCACCCACCTCTTTGGACCTAAGGAATGAACCATAGATGGGCACTTTGTCTCCCTGCTGTTTATTGCCTCTCTTGTGCTCCACTCTCTGCCTAAGTCTGTGGTTTGGTCAGTTGACTTTGATCTTCAGGGTCTGGATATTGCGGCCAGGCTGTTTTAACATAACCAGGCATAGCACTGGCAGTGCCTGCACAGGCCTGGGTGGACAAGAGCAGGAACCACAGGGAGTTTGGAGTAGCCTGGACACTGGGGAGCAGACCCGCCATGGGGGCATTTGTCAGAGGAAAGAAGAGAAGAGCAAATCCTAGCCCTGCTCTATGCACCTGAAGCAGGATACACCGTACCTGGGTGTATTTTAAGGAAAAAAGGCGGATAGCGTTTGGCACTATGGCCAGCCCAAGATCCCTATGGCCTCTCTCCATAAACCCCTGCTTCTCATTTGTTCTTAGGAACTTTCTCTGCATGGCGGGAAAGGAAGGACACCTGAAGATACACATCAGCACTTCCTTCCTTCCATCCTTCCTTCCTCATTCAGCCTCTGTTCTCTTTTCCCACAGAGCTCTGCCGACCAGGGTGAGACGAAAAGTGCCCAAACCAATCAACCTTCAAAAATGATCCCACCAAAACAGCCCATGTACACCATGCCACCACAGGCCTCATCACCTTATCCTGGGTTAGGCTCATTCCTGTCCCCGTCGGATCTCCAGAACTACCGTGGACACCCACACCCAAGCCTTTCCAGGACCCTCAACTCCAAACCCATGTTGCCCAGCATCAGTGCCTCCCCACCTCCATCTTTCCAAATCAGCCCTCCCCTCCACCAGCAGCTGTCCTTGCACCATCCACAGAGCTCCATCCTCAACCAGTCACTCAACATGCCGCAGGTCCCGCAGCAATCCATCCTGTCTCCTCCCATGGCACTACAGGTACAGCCGCCAATGACTTCTTCACCTCCAGGGCAGCAGGTAAGTGCTGTGGCTCCTAGGTACTTCTCTTAAGAGAAAAAGCCCTTGTAGAACATGAGCTGAGAGTGGGACAAATTTGTACGGCCTCAAAAGTGAGGGCTCTGCAAGTGTGGGATGTTTCAGGAATTGCGGTTGTCCCAAGAGAAGTTCCTTGTGTGCAAAGTCCTACAGTGTTGTCTTCAGGATCCCTGTGGCTCTGGGTGATGAGCGTCTGAGGCAATGACTTGGATAGTCAGTGAGGGTCCCCTCTCATGACATTGCTAAGAGAAGAGAGGGCTGGAAGGTCATGGGAGGATAGCAAGGATCCATGTGGGCTTTACTGCCAGGAAGACAAAGAGAATAGAGGGAATATATATATATATATATATATGCATATATATATGTAGAAGTAAAATTATTATTTTTCTGGGAGCTGCCTAGAAACAGGAGAAAATCCCCTTTGTGGCAGAGTTGCAAGGGTAAAATGTGAGTTTAATATTAGCAGCATAACAGCAAAACTGTGCAAAACTATTCAATGAATGCGTAAAACCTGCTCAAAGAATCCATGCCTGGTGACATCCAGGCTTGCCTAGTAGCCCACAGTCAGAGGAATTGGTCTGGGCTGTTAAAGTTTCTCTCCTTTAAGCCCAGTGTTAAGAAAAGGTATCAGGACAAAAACCAAACAGTAGCAGAAAGCACTCCCTATGCCCTATAGAGAGCCTGCCAGGACGCAAAATAGGAAATGAGAGATTTCCAGAGTTTATCCATCTGGAATATGAACTGGACAAACTATTCATACTGAATGACATATGCTCTGAAATTCACAGCTGGTATAATTTACTTGATGATACTTTTAACTGTATTATTCACTCAGTGTTTGAATGATTTGTTTCACACGCTTATTAGATACATATCACAAAAATCAGAAAGTACTGTAGCAGTGAACAAAGCTTTTCCCCCATAATTCAACCCATTTGTTTCAGGACTAACTTGGAGAAAGCACAAATTGGTAATTTGAGAGCATACACTGCAGTGGAATAAAATAAAATAAAAGGAAAGGAGGGATGCTGAAGCACAATTATCCTTGACTATTATAAAAAGGCAACATGCCTGGAAGAGTCAGATCCTAGATCATATATTAGTTTCTAATCTACTCCAGCTATCCCAAACAACTTTAGCAGCATGGTGATTATGTTTTGGCTGTACCAAAGCAAAAGTGACTTCTATAAACATCAGTAATAGCCAGCATCCAAAAATAGGTGTAAAAGGAGGTCCTTGTCATCACTGTAATTGAGGTATTTGTGGTTGCTATGAGCAGCATTTTTTGAGGCTTCATTCTACATATGCTTGTTATTAAAAAAAAAACTTAAATGTAAAAAGATCACAGTACCTTCATTTGGACGTTTTAGAGAAAATCATATTTCTAGACAGGTAACTACCTTGACTCCGATTTTTGTAGCCATTGCCTAATCTTAGCTAATTAGGCCGGCCCCAAACAGTCGCTGTTGTGATCGGCTTTTAAATCAGACCGTCTCCCAGAGTCCTTGTTAAATTGCCAGCAGTGACAGCTGATGGAGAGAATATTGCTTGTGTGGGTTTTCCTTACCTTGTTACTGAACATTATGATGGGCTAACGGATTCCTGCAAAGGGAGCTGTGCCTGAAGTGGAAAAACAATTGTGATTGCCAGAATGCTGATGCTGAGGCTTTCAGGGCAGCCTGAAAGAGTTTGTGCACCTCCTGGAAAACAGGGGATGGAAACGGGGATGTAAAACAGATGCTGCAGCATCGGTATCTGCTTGCAATGCCCGATGTTGCACAAGGTCTTTTAGCTCTGAGCCCCCGGCAGCTCCCCGGTCGCATAAGCACTCTGGGTGCTTGAACACGGCCGTGTTTGCTCGGCAGCCAGCATATTTATGCAGTGCTAATAGAGCCCCTGTTTTTCCTCCCTGTGTGCACACATGTAACCCTTCCTTTCTTTCCCATCCCACAGGACTTTTCACATCTTTCACCTGAGTTTCCAAACAGTGTTGGCCCCCGTTCGCCTGGCGCATCAAATCCTCCAGGAAGCACTGACTGGGACAACGACTACCCTAACAGAGAGTGTGGGATTAACCACTGCAGGCCAGTAGACAAAACAGAATATTGCTAATGCACTCTCCGTTATCTGCATGCACATCTGTAGCTGAAATTCAAGGAAGGATGGGTGATAAAAACATGAAAATGTCATGCTACGAAAACAATTTGCATTTCTTTTTAATGTCATGGTGCTCCATTTCTCCTGTAGCCTGAAAGGAATCACTTGAGTTGCAGGCCTTAAAATAATTGGGCATCACTCAGGCATCGCTGAGCAGCCGAGGCAATTTCTGTGGAGTTTTTTTTTTTTTTTTGTCTCCAGCTTCCTCCAAACCAAATTGATCAGCATCTTTTAACCATTGACATATAAGAAACAAAGTGTTTCTAAATTATTGGAAGTCTGATAATTTATAGCAGGTGAGACCCTGTCCCAAAATCTACAGCAGGTTCATAGGTTAATTATGGTAAATGAAGCTCAGGGTTTCCTCTTCTCTGTAGGCTCACTGAAATGATACAAGCAGGTGGTTTGAGAATCACAGATCATTTCTCCATTGGGCATGAAGAACTTACTTCCCATTTCATTGGGCTTCCGTCCCATAAGCAAAGGAAGTTTGACTTGTTTCTTTCTAGAGCAGGATTGGGAGGCCCAGTCTGCTCCTGTTTTGTGTGTTGGGCCAACTATGGCTTTAGTCCAAAGGCCCAAAAATCCAAGTCCTGTGAGTTTTTGGTGCATGGAGCCCTGGAAATCAGTGTTTTCCAGATGCGTGCCCCGTGGTCATGCTGGTTGGTCAGTGGAGTCTGTTCAGGGCAAACAGAAGAGCTAGTTTGCTGCTCTGTTACTTGAGTGAGAAAGCAAAGCGTTATTTGTGATGGGAGAGCTCCACACTTTTCGTGGACAGGTGCTCTGCACAGAGGAGAGTCCTGGAGATGGCAGCAGTTGAGGACTTCTGCTGCATGCACTAGCTTCTACTTCTTCCTTCTACATCCTTCTACTTCTAAGTAAGTGGATTGCCTTTATTGCTGAGGCCAACATCTCCTCCGCTTGCCTTTAGCAGTGGATCCATCGTCTGTTTTGGGGTTTAACCAGGAGAGGGCACAAAGCCTCAACTTCCCAAGCATGGCACCGTGCTTCTGTCTTGCAGGACACGGCCACTGCAGCCTTTGCAGATCTGCCCCATGCTCTGATATGGCTGGGCCAGCATGAGGGTCACTGCAGTGATGCTCCTATTCCCGATAAATGAAAAATGGGGGGATCATCCCAGCCCCCTGAGCCGCCGCCTGTGCTAGCAGCGCACTTGTGATGGCAAGCCTGGGCACAGGCAGTGCAGACATTTATTTATTTGAGGGAAATAAATAACTTGGAGGTCTCACAGAGCCATGTGGAAAGTAGGAGACTGGAGAGGCTCCAGAAACAGTTGAAAGGCTAAGCTGGGCAGGACTGAGTTTTGTTGCTAAAACAAGCTCTTTGACATCCTGCTCCAAAGCCATATTGTAAGCAGAGAGCCCATGCAATTCATGATCAAAGCTTATGCATTTCATGCCTTTGTTACAGCAAAAATATCAAATTTCATGGGTTTATCACAGCTTCCCGGAAAAAAATAATTTTAAAACCAGACAGATTATGCAGAGACTTCCAGATAATTATCAGAGTAGATAACAGCAATGAACTCAGATGGGTAAGGGTCAGTCGTTGCTTAGTGCATCAAAAAATGTCCTACTGTCTGTTAAGAAAACAGCTGATCTCCCATTACTTGTGAGATATAATCTGCTGGAAACCTCAGCTCTCAAAGCTGACTTGTTAAGTTCAAGTTCTTGTTATATCATAAAGCCTAGCCCATCATCAGTGCCACCACCTCCTCCTCCTGCTAACCTACTGTGTTTGCTGCTGAAGTGCATCCTCTGGGTTGCCCGTAGCATTCACACACGTTTGTAGGACCAACCTTCTTACTTGTGAACTCCAGCCCCTGTTTGTCTCAAGGGCAATGTCTGGCCCTTGCTCTGCTCATCTGCACTGCCTCTCACACAAATTCTGAGCTAATTTGGAAGCTACATCACAAGTAAGGCTTAGACTCTGTTGCACAACCTTGCCATGATCTGCACATTTGGTTGTGCCTGGTTAGCCATGTGCCTCCATGGTCTCAGCAACCAGCAGGACGTGGTAATGCCAGCTGGGTGATGAAGGGCATGCACGTCTTGTTGAGTTTGATTCATCAGCACAGTTTTAGGTATAATTGGGAAGTTTCTGCACCATGTAATTGACCATTTCAACCTTAAAATTGCATTCAGCTTAATTGCATTTAGAGCAGTACTTTGAGAAACCAAGTAGCAATGTCTAGAAAGAAGGATTATCTTCTGTTGTGATGTGGCTCAGCTACATCTAAAGTCCTAGGCTCCTGAAAGAATCATAGAATCATAGAATGCTTAGGGTTGGAAGGGACCTCTAGAGATCATCTAGTCCAACCCCCCTGCATACGCAGGGACACCTAGAACACGGGCCACAGGACTGCATCCAAGCGGGTTTTGAAGATCTCCAGAAAAGGAGACTCCACAACCTCTCTGGGCAGCCTGTTCCAGTGCTCTGTCACCCTCACTGTTAAGAAATTTTTCCTTAAGTTCCTATGGAATTTTTGGTGTTTCAGTTTCCGGCCATTTCCTCTAGTCCTATCAGTGGCCACCACTGAAAAGAGACCATCCCCGTCCTCTGCACTCCCTCCCTTGAGGTACTTATAGACACTGATTAGATCCCCTCTCAGCCTTCTCTTCTCCAGGTTGAACAGGCCCAGCTCCCTCAGCCTCTCCTCATAGGGCAGATGTTCCAGGCCCCTGATCATCCTTGTGGCCCTGCGCTGGACTCTCTCCAGAAGCTCCACATCCCTCTTGTACTGTGGAGCCCAGAACTGGACACAATATTCCAGATGCGGCCTCACTAGGGCTGAGTAGAGGGGCAGGATCACCTCCCTCGACCTGCTGGAGATGCTCTTCTTAATGCAGCCCAGGATTCCATTGGCCTTCTTGGCCACGAGGGCACACTGCTGCCTCATGGTCAACTTGTCGTCCACCATGATACCCAGGTCTTTCTCCGCAGAGCTGCTCTCCAGAAGGTCGGTCCCCAGCCTGTCCTGGTGTCTGGGGTTATTCCTCCCCAGGTGCAGGGGACCTTGCACTTGGCCTTGTTGAATTGCATGAGGTTTTTCACCGCCCAAAGAGAGGATCACTCCAACCTCCCCAGCAGAGGCACTCCTGTCTTGCTCTCTGGATTACGATTTTTATTTCATGCTAGGCTTTCATATTGTTTTGATCCTGAGTTGTATGGGTAAAATTTCCCAATCTTACATTTTCTTTTGTGTCAGACAACTTTTGTAAAACTAGGAAGACCAGACTTCTCTCTGTCCTTCCCCGTCTAGTAAATTCCTCAGTAAGTAAAAACTAAAAGTAAATCCTTTTGTGAGGAATTCCTTTAGCTTTTTGTTGCCATCTGTGACTGCAAGTTAAATGCCATTAAATGATACTTCTTTCTTTATACCCACCAAATTCTAGGATCCTGTGAACAGACACTCCTTACCTCATAAATCAACCACGTTAGAGAATTTTATTTTTTTTTTCATCTTCTCTCCATTCTAAATTTTGTTGTGCTTACTGACTTCCATCCAATTTTTCTATCTCTTTCTGGGCTTTAGCTATTCAGCATCGTTAATAAAGACATAGATAGTGATTTCTCATTCCTGCCTAATATATGACTGTCTATCCCCACAAACAATTGCAAAATATTACTCTTTTTTCCATCATATCACAAGCTACTTGATCTAGTCACTGGTACCCTTCATCTGACAGCCTTTTCCACACTCTTGTTCTTTCCCAGGTACCTTCTGAATATCTTTTTTTTTTGGGGGGGGGGGAATGAATTTATCCATGTGAACTAGCTTGCCTTTATCAAGGTTACAGCTTGGTTTGCAGTTACCTGCAAAATATTTCTTAATTCCTCCAGGCACCTCTGCATTTTTTTTTCTGTCCTGTCTTATAATTGCAGCTCTTCACATCCATAAGATGTCTTCAGGATTCATTTGCATTTGTCTCCTAACATATAGATTTGGGGTGATAAAACTGAACTGGATGCTTCTTTCCACGTCCTTTATCTCATTTGCAAGAGTTAGCATTATTCATCAGGTTTCAGGAAACAGTGTTTTAAGACATCATTGCTCAGGAGATGGTAACAACCTCCTCTTGGCTGGCCCTACTTTGAGCCTTCAGAAGTCCCTTCCAGCCTTTATTATTCTGTGATTCTAAGTATTATCTCAGGTCCCCATGGCTTTCACCTAGTCCATAGCCTATGGCTGCTAATTATATGAACTGATGAAAAAAGCTCCCCAGGTGGTGTTACATGATATCTCTGTTACAAACGTGTGAAGGTTCTTCCTTGGCATGGCTGCTGTCCTCAGATAAATGTTCACCAATCTTGAAAGATTGAGTGGAGGCCTTCGAGGAGGCCTGTTTGCTGTGAAAGTCCAGCAGAAAGCTATGAGACTGTGGTGTTCCTGCAGTTGTGTGTGGGTGTGACAGCATCAGGCTGGCATTGCAAAATGAGGTTCATCTCCAGGCATGGATTAGTTTCCTTTGGGGAAACATTCAGCAGCTTTTGTCCCCTCTTCCCACCCTCTTTGGGTTAAAAGATAGGAGGGCACAGGCACTCTGATTGGATCCAAGCACTCATCAGAGCATTTGTGAGCCACATACTGGCTCTTAGGAAGCCTTAGCAGCATCAGAGTTAGAAAAAGGTCTTTTAATAGGTCTTCTTGCCCCTGATGGTTGATACTATACTTTTTTTTTTTTTTTTTTTTTGTCTGGTCACTATGACATTCATCACCGATTGCTGGGATTTACGTAGGCTCCATGGTCTCCACCCAAGTGGTCCCCTGGCATATCCGAATCATGGGCTTTCTGTTGTGTGTTGCCCAGGAGTACAAAGCTGTGTACAGTCAGTTCATCCAGAACCTCATTAATTCATGCTAATCAATTAGCATCATGAACAATGAAGCAATCTACTCCAAATGGATGAATTTTCCAAATCAGAATCTAAGAGAACACTGTAAAAACACAAAGATAAAACATCACAAGTGCACTTAGTTTGGATTCAATTATTTATGGTAATACTTTGTAATGTACTGGGAAGTGTTCTGTACCATATTTTGTAAAATTAATGAAGTTTTAGTATTGAAATACCTCATTACTGCTCACTGATATTAAATCTTTGCTGAGGGCAGCAGAGAAGACTGCATTTTAAATGCAGATCATAAAATGTGGAGATTTACGAAGTGCACTTGAGTCTACGCTGCACTCTATCAACAACAGTATTGCCTTGTCTGTGTCTTCCTTACTGTTCTGCTCAAAACCTCACACACCAAAATCTCCTCAAGCTTTGTTATTTTCTTTGCCACTTTTTAAGGCCAGATGTCCTAATGAACTGACAAAGTTTTCATCAGATCTGCGTAAATGATAAAACCAATTAAAATGTCTTCTGGGTTTCATATTCACATAGCCACCAGAGGGAACATACTGCCTTTCGTGATGGTTACTGCTCACCTCTGGGACTGCTTGGGTTTGGGGAAGGCAGCGGTTAAAAATTAGCTGCAATATCCATATGCATACCTTACTTTTCTAGGTTCCCCATCTGGTAGAGACCTGAATCTCCTGAGTTCAAATTCATTGCTTTAATAACTTGATCACTTCAAATTCTTCTGAGGCAGGGACATGCAGAGTGCATACATCCCTTGCTGATGTCCCTTTAGTTTTCTGCTTGAGCTCTTGTCTTTCTTGGGTTTATTGTACTTACTGTTTTCATCTTCAAACCTGGGGGAAGGACTGGCTAAGCCTGCTTTCTCCAAGCACCAGAGAAGAGATTTTTCCCCCTTACTTCCCTATTATCAGTTTTCCTGGTTGTACTTATTTCAGGATACAAGGAGAAGTGAAAGAGATACTGAGCAGCTGATGTCTCCCATGGTCTTCAGCCATCTAGATTCCACAA
The DNA here is from genome assembly GCF_000705375.1 of Tinamus guttatus. The sequence continues at coordinate 47,013 of NW_010589381.1, read as the reverse complement.
ACCCTTCTGGACACTTACAACCATCTTTAGATAAGCCCTTTAATCCCATAGGTGGAGAATTGAACCCACATTGTCCTGTCCTGAGTTCCACAGATTTAGCCCTTGCATGGATCCCTCACAAGAGCAAAAATTAAGCCAAGGGAAGGAATTTGTGGTTAAGACCTGGCTATTAAGATGGCAGAACTCACAATGTGCCAGGCTGTCAGTTTAAGTGTCTTCTACTTGGTTCATCTCATCATGGCCCATCCCCATGTGCAGACCTCCTTATATCTTGTGTTGTGGAGTGCCATACAACCATGTCAGGCTAGAGCCTGATGAGCAACCAATTGTGCAAATGCTCCTTTCAAACTGTCCCACTCTCAGCTTTTGTCAAGATACTTTATGGCTGTTTTCCTGCCCATTTTACCTCCTGCCTCTCATTTCTCTTACAGCATGCTGCCAAGGGACAAGGCACTCTACCTCACCTAAAACTCAACATCTCTTTTTGAGGAGGCTCAGATGAAGGACACTTGAGAGGGTCTATTCTACAGACTACCAGGAGAGGCAGCGAGCAAGTCGTATGGGCGACAGAGCGAATCTACTGCACCTCGTTGCTGGCTTCATTTCCAGGCTCCAAGAGCAGTTTTCTTTTATTATTTCTGCACTCTAAAGCCTACTTTCCGTGGAAACCCAAAACCTCATAAATCATGAAGAACAAAAAAAAAGAATAAAAAAAATATAAACACAAAACCAACAAAAAAAAAGGACACCATTTTTTCTGCTTGCCATCAGCTTAGCTACAGACTATTTTCCTAGTGAACTGCTTTTAGACGCAGCATAGGCCCAGGTTTGGTGTCCTAAAGCATTAGGCCAGCTCAGTAGGAGGATGCACTCTTTTGACTTGCTAACAGCACTAAACCTTGTGCAAGAAAATGTGAAGTTTGTGTGAATATTGTACATGCAAAGGCCTTGGATGTCTGGCAAAAAATACAAAAATAAATAAAACCTATTCCTAGCTAGGTGAGGGGAGCGAGCAAAAGACAAAATACAAGAGGAATAATGTGAAAAAAAAATCATGAAAATATAATTTGTTGGATAGTTGTAAGTAGTTTACTAAGTGTTTTAGAGCTGTGCTAAAGACATCTTTAAGATTTTTTGTGAAAAAAAAAATTAGTAGTTTACTTTATAGTAAAAGCATTTTATATTAATTGTAGCACATTTTTTAGTTATACATAGAAGGGAGATGTGTATAAAATAAACCAACAACAAAACAAAAAGCCTGCCAAACTTGTTTCTATTATTTGTACAGCAAGAAATGGACAATTTATATCCATGTTGTATGGCATTATTATATTTTTTCCTGCCATATGTCCATCTATTTAAAAATTGCTGACAATGATTTTTGTCTATTTATGAAAGATTAGAGAGCATAATTACAGTTTCTCATAAGGTGCATTTTGGGTTTGTTTTTTTTTGTTGTTGTTTTGTTTCGTTTTGTTTTCTTATTTTGTTTGATGGTGCTGCTTTCACAGCACCTGGCACATTCGGTTCACAATGCTTATCTTACCTTTCTTTATAATAAAATGTATAAAAAGTAAGAACTGAAGCAGTCTCTTCTTATTTGGGGGACTGCACAGGCAGACACGAACCCTGCACACACCGAAAATGGTCCCAGACAGCAAGACCCTGCGCCTGGTCTGTTCTCTTCAGCTTTCCCATCCCTCACTGCTGTCTCACCCCAGTCTTGCTTTTGTTCTCTCCCCTTCACCAAACCCTCCTCTTTTCCCCTTTTCTTTGTGCTGGGTCAATAGCACTTAGCTAAATGTGCCTGGGGCAGCTTCTGGCATGGCTGAGCAATGCCAGCCACTTTGCAAGGCAGGCATTTTTTATTGATTTCCTAGGGGAAAAAAAGCTCTTGGATGCTCTGCGCAGACTGGTTTCCTTTGTAAAACACTAACTTGTTGCTGTATGCATGTCCCAGGCCTCCTAAAGACCCTTCTGCCTTCCTGCCTGCAGACTGGAAAGGTCCGTGTGGACACTGGGGGCGTCATCGACTTCCCGATGGCCATGGAAGAATACCAAGGAGAGACCAGTCTCCAGCTACTGGTTAAACACCTGTGAGAGGGACACTCAAACACAGCGAGGGTGGAAAATTCAAGCATCACAAAAACTAACACGACATCAAGTCACAAACCAGCAGCTGCCTGTAGAGAGGAAACACGTGGATTAATGGACTACTGGGAGCCCATTTTATAAGATGGCTGTGCCCATGGGAGACTTGCGTGTGGTGACACCAGCAAGTCCCGCCAAGACACCCTCCTTCCCCCACCCAAAAATCCCCTGTTTTTCCACCAGAAAGCTGGCCCTGGTCAACCTCAGGCGACTGGGAAAGCCTTGCAGTCATGAGCAGCAATTCGTGATGTGAGGCACCGGGCAGTCCCCATCAACAAGCCTGGACACCAGGCGAGATGGGCCAAAATGCACCACCAGGCCTTGCCCCAAGGAGCACAGGAAGACCAGAGGTGCTTGCAAAAACCCTGGCAGGTCACAAAGTCATCCTGCTGCCAACCTGACATAAAATCTATATCATCATCTCCTTCCAAGACTGCCCTGCAAGTGAGTGGCAGTCCTTGCTGCTGGGAGCATTTGTTTCTCTGCATGAGAGGGAGATGAAATCAAGATGTAACTCTGCAAATCAACTTTCATTAGAGCAGTTACATGTTTAACCCCAAACTTCCTGCTCTCGGCAAGTGTAAGCAGCAGACAGAAAGCAGAAAGTGCTTGTTCCTTGCGCTGTTAAACACAGTGACTGTATTTTGTTCCATAGATAGTACCATCACCAGCAAACCTTGCACTCTTGCAGTCAACCTGTCAAGTGGGAAGAGCTGCTGAGTGAAGCTATAAACATGAGACACTTCTGTGCTGGTGCCCAGCATAACCCTCAGCTGCAAAGCTCCCCTTTTATCACTGCAATCTTGGACCATTTGGAAACAGAACCTGGAGCGTAATAAAATTTCCTGAGGAACAGAGCAAATGATAGCATCTCCACACATCCTGGATATCTTTTGCTGAGCAGATAATTACACTCCCATATCAGAGCCAGGAGATTTCTTCCCAACATGCAGTTATTAAAATGAGAATGAAAGAGAAATAGAATATTAAGATCAAAACCTACCTTGAGTTACCACAGCAAGGAGATAGGTCTTGCACCAGGGAGAGTTTCTTGAACATGAGCATTTTTTTCATGTAGTAGATAAGTGGCTTCAAGGATCTGAAATCATGAGCAAGCTGCTCCCAGTCATGTGAGAAGGCCTGATGTAGGTCTTCACAGGAGGCATTTTATTACACCAGCTCCCTGCCTTTGCCATTGCCCTGTCCCAGATGCTCAGCCACCCCATTGCAGCATCTCTGTGGGATATCCTGTCCTCATTATGCCCAGGTAGTTGTGATGACTTGTCTGAAACCACTTGGGAGGCTCCACCAAGGTCTTCTTCATTCACAGTACATAGTGAGAAGAGGAAAGGTGACCCAGCAGATTTAGGATTAACCATGCAAAAAACATATTCATGCTTTTAACTGCTTTTCAGATATATGCCTGCATTATTGCTGGCCTACGCTGGTGCCTCTGCTTGTCCGTGTCCAGGCAGTGGCAGCAGGACTGGGATGGCTACGGTGCCAGCACCAGCCTTGTCCATGCTGGAGCCACCTCGGTGGATACGGTTGATTACAGAGCAGTGGGAACAGGGGTGAGGACCACACTGGGACTGTGCACCGCACAGTGACAGCACAGTGGGACCAGCCTCTTCTGGGCCTGAGCTCCTCGGCCGAATATTAGTATAAAATGTGGTAGCTGGAGCCCAGGAGGCCACCCAGTCCCCTCCTCATGTGTCAGGTCAGAGTCCTCTCTTCTAAACTCTTCTGCGTCTAACCTCTCTTTAAAAACCTCTAAATCCCAGAAAGTTGATCTAAATCGCTGTCCCTACAAAGCAAATCCCTAATGTTTGCACATAGGGAAGAACTTATTGCTTTCGTTTTTTGCAGCACTTTTTTTCCATAGTTGAAAAAGGATATTGTCCTCACCCTCTTGCTCTCTCCTCCCACCAGAGCAATTGCTCCATGTTCCCAGGTGGCCGCCAGGTCCATAACTGGAGATGTGCTGGTAGCTGCAGAAGGACGCATGACATGCCAGGACAGGCAAGAAGAGGACATTGCATCTCCTCCTGTGCTAGGGAGCTGGACCAGAGTGAAGATCAGACCGAGAGGAAAGCTCCTGGCTCTCCAGGCAATGCTCAGGCCATGTCAGCCCTTGAGAAGGATGTTGGGAGCAGCCTGGCTCTCTGCTGGGGTGGCTGAGCTGGCCTGGGGGACCAAGCTGTAGGAGACTGGGTGTCCCCATGCAATCCAGAGCCCCCGGCCATCCCTGGGGGAGGTACAGCTGTCTCCTTAGAGAGCTCCACAAGCCCAAGGTTTTCTTTGCAAAAGCTCAAATCCACTTTGATAGCAGAGGCCAGAGATGCAGCTCTCACATTGTGGTGGGAGCCTGGCTTTCCTGCTCTCCCCCGTGTGAATGATTCAAACCCACACAGATCTGTAGGATCTGTAGGATCTTCCTACACAGATTGCATTACAGTACAGAAAAGACCACAACATTTAAGGGATTAAACAGATCATCCATTTAAAAGAGGACATTTGAACCCCAGTATTCAGGCTGCAGTCTTAGCTCTGGACTATCTTTCCATACCCTTAGTCACTTGATATCATTGTAAGCAATGAAAGGCTCCAAAACAGCTTCCACACAAGAGTGTTCCAGGGCAAATGCACTATGTGGTCTCATAAGCAAAAAAATGGGCCCCAAAGCAGGTGTCTCCAGCCACAAGTCTAAACATGGCGTGAAGTAAAGAGGCCCACACAGAAAGGGAGCTCGCTAACTCAGTTTGGCTTATGCAGATGCAAGCTGTAGAGCCTAACGGGGAGTTTAACAATGTCACCAGCAGGACTGTGGCGGAGTTAACCCTTCAAAGCCAACAGGACTTGAACCTCTCAACTATAGCATGCAGCTCTGCAGCAGGGTGACTATGGGGCTCGGGCGAGGAGCAGGGAGGTGAGCACACACAATTCCAAAATATACTGAGTAGCCCAGAAAAGGAGCCACACACCAGCATCCTCCCACCCCGGTGGGAGACAAGCTCGCATGTGCCTGCAGCCCTCTGAGGCTGGAGGTGTCTGTGGCAGCATCCTGGCTCTGGGCAGTCTCCAGGAGTGCACCCGGCAGCGATGGAAGGATCGTTTGTCTTTGCTACATCTGTGTTACTGCTATTAAGATGATGGAATGGAAGTGGAAACAATGCTGACAAGCAATATTGAAAACTTTATGCAAGAAGGATCAAAGGAAAGAACTTCGTTTGACAAGCTCCAGGGCCCCAGGAAGCCGACAAGAGCAGCATGTGCATTAATTGGAAGTTTTTTCCCAGCTTGGTAAAGGCCTATTGCCTTGCACTAAGGGCATCTTTGCACCTCAAAAGGTGTGTTCAAAGGCTAACACAGTCCCTGCAAAGGTCAGCAAGGCTCTGTGTGTCAAGCAAACATGACCCGATGCATCTTTGTCTCCTTTCTGAGTAAGGAAGGACCCATCCTGGAGAGTCTGTCCCACAGCTCCGAGGTGGGTCCATGATGATCAAGATCGCCTTAGCAGCTAATCACCCAGGGCAGGGACAGTCAAAGCACTTACTCCAGTACACAAGGAGCACAAAATTGACAGTGCAAACAATGATTTCTGAAGAAGAACAATCAGAGGAATGGTGATTCCTCTGGATGAAATACCATGCTGGCCAGAAGGGTAATTTAGAGTCAGACTTTAGATCAGATGCTTTATCACTGTATCCTCAACTCTTCTTGACTTTCAACTGCAATTTGATATATCAGCATAATACCTGGCACAGTAATTGCTTTACATTTTATTCCTAGTGGGTTAGTTTATTACTCTGCGAGAGCATTAGAGAGATTTCTGTTGCTCTGCCATTATTATTTGTGGGAACAGAAGGTCAAATAATGCAGAAAGTATTAGGTAGATGTTTTGCCAATGCTTCTGGTGAGCCTTGTTTGGGGATATGTATGCATCTGAGTGACTTGTTGCTCAGGAGTACACAGCATTGTGATAGCACCTGCCAACCCACTGCTTGGTGATGTTGAATGTGTTTATCATCCCGTGATGGCTTCAAGGCAGGAAAGGGCTGGGATCCTCACAGAGAGTCTCTGTCCAGGATTGTATTTGAATTCACTAGGGATAACTTTACTGTTCCTAATTTGCCTGGGCAGGATGGCCAAGTTTCCTAGAGCAAAAAAGGATGCTGTAGGGACAGTCAAGGTTATGTATTCTTCTTCTACCTCTAAGTCAGGGTCCCTCTGAATGATATCCAGGCACTGCTTGCTCTCCATACCTTCTTGTTGCAAAAAGTCCCTGATCTCAGAAGTCCCCAAAACCTCTCCCTGCCAGGTCTCTGAGCTCCTCACACCTCTTGCCCGGGGCTCAGCTCCCTCCCCGACCCAGCAGTACATCCCAGAGGGCTCCCCAGTCCACGCCACCCCTAGGCCCCCACACCATGTCCCTGCCACCATGGCTGTGCAGCACCTGTGGCCCCATTGGACCGGAACACCCAATAGAGCTTTACAGTGATGATAAACAAGAAGCTAATGCAAGGGAAGGACAAGTCCTGGACTGTTTGCATTCTGGCCTAACCACCTGTGTTATGGGAGAACATCTGTGTTACACCCTATCTCCATCCATCACCCAGGCACCAACAGCAAACTCAGTCACAGAGAAGAATCACAGGAAGCCAACACAACCCTTGGGGGCCTACAGCCCACCTTGCTCTTGAATGTCACCCCAATATCACTTGGCACCATGTCTGCCCCATCCCTCATCTCCTGTTAGCCTCTCTTAGAGGCAGGAGCAAGGGTCAGACAAGGCGTTGTAGGACCATCCCTGCACATAGCCTTGCCTTTAAGGTCAGCCAGCTTGGTGCCTGCACCTGCTTTAAGTCCCTGGCTGCAGTTAGTCAAGTTAGTATAATACAATTCCTCGGACTATAATCACATTAAAATTTTATTACAAGTGGAGCCTCTTGCACTGCAAATCTATGTGAAAGAGTAACACTTTTACTGCTTTTCAATATGTAATTAATGTATGTTTCATTGCTTTCCAGATGAATTTTTCTCACGGGAGATAATTATGACTATAAAATGACAGTTACTTTTGATGGGATAAAGACTAAGGTCACTGTCCTCCACAAAGCTAGACGAGATCCTCCTCTTGCGCCCGCTGCATGGATGTCTTCTGAGGGGCTGGCCCTCCCAGAAAGGCAGGGAGAACTGCACGGCCACCTGGAGCAGCACTGAGAGCTGCTGGTGAGCAGTAATATATGCAAACTAATAAATATCCTGAAATTCAAAGCACTTGACAGAATTAGCCCAGAGGAAAAGAACTGCTTCAGTCCACCTGTTAGAGGCACCGTGAGTCTGATGGCTTTAACACCTGCATGCGCTTAGCTGTACAAGTAATCCAGCTGCCTTGCCCTTCGCAGGCTGAGATATGCCCTTGTATTATCTCCTGCAAGGTGTATTGTAAATAAAACTAGCTGACATTTTGCTTAAGAGAACATGTTCCAGAGAGATGAATACCGCAGCATGTTCCTGGCATTGGAACTAAGCCTCGGAAATGCTTGGAGTGCAGCATTATGTTGTTGGGCACCTTTCACCTGTGCAAATGGAGATATCTCTGTATGGCAGCCCACACTCTGAGCAGGGGCACAGGTGTCAAAGCCAAGCGGCTCCTCTGACAAACCTGCATTTCCTGGGATTTATGCTGGGAGAAAGAAAAACATTTGTTTTCATTGTTATAACACAGCCTTCCTTCTTTTCCTTTTTCCTCAAATAATACTCCTTTTTTCCTAGATACGACTCAGAGGAGATGGATAGGGAGCCCCATGGGGGCCTGCAGGAGCCACAGACAAACCCAGATCCTGCCCACTCCTCTGCTGGGTCCATGGCCAGGGATGGTGCTCAGCACAGGCAGAGGGGCAGCATTTCAGGGAAAAGAAGCCACCAGTGCTCCCTGGCACTCTCACCTCTATTAACTGCAGAATCAGTTACCTACCACAGAGTCGTCCTATCTTCCAACTCCAGGTAGCTTTTTACCTCTACAAGCAGGTTGGCGAGGGAGGAGAGCCTCCTGTAAATGTAATTTGAAGATCTTTGCAACCAGAGGGTGATGGAAATTTGCCAAGGCATTGGGATTACTACTCTTGGGCTCCTTGGGGAATTTGCTTCAGGATGTTTGCCCACCTCATCCAAGCACCAGGCATGGAATTTGTCACTTTGAATTGGTGCCAGATGGGCATTGCAGAGCATGTAGATATTCAGAGCCTCAACACGGCACTTGGGACCTGCCGTGTGGGACAGGAAATGGAAATCAACTGAAAAAGATACTCTAGAGTGAGAAGCAGCCACGTATAAGGCACAGGGGGTCTGACCACCCCTCAGCCCCAGTGCTGTTGGCAGTGAGGGCTGCAGAGCGAGGAGGGGACAAGCACAAATAACAAAGCTGTACTTCTTCCTTCAGCAATTTGGAAAAAGCCCATGGCTGAGGAGGAGAAATCATCACATTTCTGCCGCTCTCCATGAGACTGGATGGGTTTCAACCTCCAGGAAGGGGAGCATTGTCAGTTGGCTTTTCAGGTTTGCTCTCAATTTAACAACATAAAATCTGCAAGGCTAGAAGTACAGTGGGTCTGAGGAGCATCTATTCTGGAGGGTCCTCTGGAGCTTTAAACAACTATGTCTATTCTCATGTCACTGCCCAAGGCCCTGCTGGGGAACTGGAGTTCCCCAACCATCCTGTGCTGACAAATCCTGCCCCATGGCACCAAGTACAGGAGAGACCTGAAGCTTCAGCCAGGTCTGTCTTGCTCTGAGAAATATCTAGGCAGAATCTTCCATTCCATCCAGGCTCCATCCTACTCACCATGGGCGGGTCGTCTTGCCCATAGTGACACCTCAGAGTCAGAGCTCCCTCCATCCCCAATTCAAACCAGTTCTCTAGGCCCATGGCAAGCACGAGAGTCAGCAGTGACACCCCACACCTGACTGGGCTGAGAGGGAGCAAAGAGAATGGCTGGAGAGAGCCACATGGGCTGCCCGAGCCCCTCAGTCAATCATCAGCTCTGTGCTCATGTAGCTCTTGTGGCAAGGAGCTGGCACTTAAGGTTCAGCTCTGTTGGGTCACACACATAACATGCACTCGTCTCTGTTTCTTCATTAGGAACTTGTAACTCCTAATGCAAGCAAGAGAAGGCCTGGAAGGATTCCCAGGGATTTGGGATTTCTCCAGGAGGCAGAACAGTTTGGGGGAAGTTAGCAGAGAAACAGGATAAAGGCATTTTAGAACATATTGAACCCATTCTTTTTCTGAAATGGGCAGGCATTCACTAGGTACTGTCTCCGGAAGCACTGCACTACAAGTAGATTTATTGGCTTGGAGCACAGTTTACGCTGTTTTTTTTTTCTCTGACAATTTACACAAAATATTTCTGTACCTACGCAGGGAGTTTTTGTAATTAGATCCTTATCTGACTGCTTTAATTGGCTGCTCTTCTGGCAGAGGGCTTGGGCAGTATCAGTCTTTTGAGGGCTACCTGAATGACTATGGGATATAGAGATTAAAAAGGTCACAAACATTTTCCCCCGCTTTCCTGCCAACACCCTGGAAATGGCACCCAGGGAGGCTCTTCTAGCTTCTATAAATACCAAAGGAAAAAGGTGGGACAGGATGGGCCTGAAGGACTTTTCCATCCTCAAACACATCTCCTGGGGATTCCTCACTTCGTCTTGGCCAGTGAGGAAGCATTCATGAGCCCTGACCACACTGAGCCACAGCTCTGCTGCCTTTTTGAGGAAAAGACAGCCTGTAAACCAAGACTGAAAGAACAGGGCTCAAGTTGGCTTGACTCAGCTGAACACCTGCAGACAAAAATGCCCCGAGCCTCTTTTGGTTTCACACCATGGACTCTCAGACCTTCCCCAGGCCTCAGCAGTTCCATGGAGATGCCCATGGACCAGAGCCCAAGTCAGATTTGGGGCTCCATTATTCGAGGCAAGGGATACCTATATTCCTAAAAACTAAATACTGTATTTTGAATTAATGAAAAATGAGCTGAAGTTGGAGTGCAATAAAATGCATGGTTTCCATTTTGCAGATTAGAAAAAAAGAATCTGAAACTCTCTCAGAAATTCAGGACTTCCAACTAAGACTTTCAGTGTTTCTAGACTCACTTACCATATGCCCTTGATGCTAAGAATGATGGAGTGCACATAGCTGGACTCCTGAAATTTTCCTGTGTGTTTCTGCATAAGCTATTAATAAAATCAGCTCATTTGAGAAATAGAAAGAGAATCCCTTTTGCAAAATGTCTGGCAGCTGGGCTGGCAGCCCCATTTCATTCGGGCTCTTCAAGACCTGCCATGAAGGGGGTGGGTATGGGGAGTGCAAATCCCATGATGTTAGAACTAGAGGGACACTAAAAACTTTTACAGTATCCACTTAGAGCACATCAGAGGAAGTTCTCCTCTGCACAGCAGGCCGTAAATTTGTGGAACTAAATGTCATGGGAGATGGTGGAGGCAGATGATACCATCAGGATTATAAAGGGAATAGACACATTGAGGGAACACCCCCATGCATTTTACTCTCCAGTTCTGGACCAATTGTCCATCGACCATCCTTATTGTCACTGTTGTAGATGCTGGAGTGCAAATAAGAGTGGACTACAGAAGACAGACAAAATCATGTGTTCTCTCAAAATAGCACTGCTCTTAAAGACGTGTCTAGGTGGACAGCTTACAACACGGATATCAGTTGCAGAGCAGTATGATGGGGCTTTGAGCTCTCTTGAAACCCTTCCTTGTCTTACCACGGCCTAACATTTGCCCTTGGATAGCCTTTAAGTACATCAAGCATTAAATCCCATTAAATGCTGCCTGCTGTGAACTAGCTTGACTTTCCCAAGCGCTGCCCTCTCAAAGCTGTGAGGGAGCCGTTTTGCTGGTGAAAAAAAAAAAAAAAAAAAAAAACTGAATAACCGTTCTGCTCTAAACAGGGATAATGTGGTATTTGCCCCAAGATCCCACACTGTGCCGGCGGGTACTGGAGAGTGAAAGGGTGCAGGGGGAGAGCATCATTAGCTGATAAGAAGCTCTGGCCTCGCACAGGGCTTTGCTGAGCGGGGATGGGGACACCCAGGAGAAGGGATGCTCAGGCCTGTGCTTAGCTGTCAGGCATGGCCACTGCCTCCCGTCACAGATGCTCTGCTCCTACTTCGGGCTTATTCGCTTCAACAGTGCCACTGAGCCCTGCTCTGCTTCACAGGGCAGTTTCAGGACATGCAAAACAGCTCCCTTTCACAGACTTTAGGCAAGGGCAACTGTCCTAGTCCTGCCTTCTCTTCATACGTGTTATCCCAGGGTCTCTTCATCGCTTATGGTGGAGAAGAGAGTGGTAAAAGAGCATTTCGGAGACCTTTCCATTGGGGTCAATAGTGCCCCCAAAACACTAGCGCAGCAGTTAGTTCTGCATTTTTTAAGTGTCTTAATACAAAACCTATCTCTGCCATCCTATGAAGCCTCTCCAAGTCTCCTTGTAAAGAGCACTTGCAAGTTTCACTGACTCGTCTGATGTCTAGGGAGCAACCTGGCCATGCCTGCTTTCCTCTCCTGCCAATGCAAGCGTGTGTTCGTTCTTACTCATTTCCATGCCCAGGTGCTGAAATCTGTGGTGCAGAGCAGCAGGTTGGTCCCATGGAGCAGGACCCAGAGGAGAAGCCTGGTTCCCCCGGGGGGGGCCTTCTGTCTCACCCTTTCTGGTACCACCGAGGCCACTGTGGACAAGGACAGAGAGAAAAGCTTGAACACAGGGAGCAGAAAAACACATTTGCTAAAGCAGTTGCTGGTGGGATCACAGCGAGGAACTCCCAGAAGCAGAAAGATCCCAACCCTTCAAGCCCCCTGCCACGTGCATGGCCAATGGTGCAGCCATGGGGGCCATGGGCGAGGTGGCAAGGGAGAAGATGACCATAAAAGGCTGGAGAGGCTATCGGCAGGTCCTGAGCCTGCCGTGCCCTGATCTGCTGCCCCAGGCTGTGGTTATGTAATAGGCAGGCCCGAGGTTTCCGCTGATATTTGCAGAGGGAGGTGGAGCACTGAGGTGTGAAGGTCCACCTCCTACCGCAGACCTTTCCACTTGCCAGTTGTCAGAGTTTGCTTGTCAGTTTATTATCTTGTGGTTTGCAACAATACAGGAAGGATGTAGGTGTTTGCAAGAAGGAAGGGGGGGGGCCTGTGAGTCTCTGCCAGGTTTCGCAGCGTGTCACTTGCTGGAAACTGCAGGGCATGCTCGCCCACGCGCATTATTAAATGTGAAGAAGTTGATCTGGGTGAGAATGGAGAAGAAAATGGCTACATTCCCGCCAGGGCTGGGCTGAAAGGGTTAAAGCTTTTACCGTCGGCACCCTCTTGGAGCAGCCCTCGTGCTGCTACACCCTCCCATGCAGCCTGCACCAGTGCTCTTACACACCAAGGGGAAGCTACTGCTAGGAGCCAGCAGGAGGTATGAAGAGGATGAGAGCGAGGATGAGGATGAAGTCACAGCACTTGGGATGTGCAGGAGGAGGAGCCCCCAGCAGCACCCTACAGACCATGGGTGTGTTGCGGGCAAGGCCACGGGTGCTGCATTCACCAGAGGGTGCCAAGCTCATCCTGTCCACCTCACTTGTGGCCCTCCATGCTAAGCACTAAGTTGGAACCATGGAACACCTGATGGCCAAAGAACTGGCGATGCTGGCATGAGAGGGACCATACCCAAGGTGCAGGCTGAGGCTCATCTCTCTCTAAAGGAGCAGAAATACTTGAGAAGGAGTAAAAACAGCTCGATGTGAGTGCTGCATCCAGCACTCTGATAATGGGGAATATCCCAGACATGGCAATGGATGAGTCTAAATCAGCATGTGCTCTGGTCAAAGCCAGAATTTCCACTACACAGTTGCAGTCTGGCATTTCTTCTAAAGCAGAATAAAAACAAATATTTGTGAAAAATTCCCCACGTGACCTAACATCCACCCCCAGAACCAAACCAGCATCATTTTGAAAAGTTTGTTTTGGAAAGAAATGTTGCAATTATTCTTTGAAACTATGTGCTCCTCTTTGCTTGTATGTATTTTATTTCCCTTGCATTGTTTTGTAGTGCTTTCCTGTGCTGTCAGAATTGGGATAATAGCAAGGCAGCAATAAATATCGAAATTAGTCCATCATTATTTTTCTCTCCCAAGAAAAATCTTTTAGGGCTGCTCATGTGACTGCTGAATGATCCCCTTTTTGGGACTCTACATGCCCCTCCTTGATGACCATGGAAAAATCCACGGAAAAATCTTTGCACTAAGCAGTGGCAGGGAAGCTGGGGTTAGGAGAGGAGGTGGGAGCCATCAGTCCTCATGAGTCTCAGCCATGAGGACCCAGCATGGACGGCAGGACCCATGGGTGCTTTCTTCCTGCAGGATTTTGACTGGGATCTGCAGCAGGATTAAGGCTCTGGAAGGGGGACTCAGGAAGGAGCGCAGTGTCTTGAAAGCAGCTGGCACTGCGGGCTTGCAGGGCATCCCATGACCTGCCCTTTCCCCCCAAGGACCACATGGCCATGGGGGAGGCAGGTGGCAGTGGGCAAGATTTGGAAGTTTGCATCACTGTGGCAGCAACAGGAAAGATCTTCTCTTGAGCTGCATTATCTCATCTATTTTGCAAATACAAATGTGATAGAAATCTGCAAAATAAGGAATATGCATTAACTTCTGAAAAGTTGTGACTACATATCATTATCTGTAATTTCACTGCTTCAATTTGCATATTCATAAAAGAAACATACAGCTCAGATGTGTCAAAGGCTTTCAAATGAACATGAACAAAACCAGCAGACTTGCAAGCTCAGTTCCGAAGTAATTGCTGAGAAGACTTCACTTTCTCTGATGTGACTTTAATATTCTGTCCTTAAACTTGCAGAGCACTTCCTCGGTCCTGTTCCGGGCTTGCGCATCTCAGGGTATGTGAGCAAGCATTTTGCTTGGGCAATGTATCTGTATATTCAGGAAAAGCAAGCTGTTTTATGATACCGATGGTGCACCGTGGTAAGAAGGAAGCCTGGTGGTTCTCCAGCCCTGGATGTGCATATTTGGGCTATTTCAGTCCCAGCACCACTGAGCGTCCACTGACAATGAGGTGGCATGATGAGAGAGGCAGATGGCTGCATCCCATTGGAAACTGGATGTGCGACACGCATGTGGTCCACCTGAACTCCTGCCCCTTCATCCCCATGCCTTCTGTGGACACTTCTTGTCTGCTGACTTGATCTCCTGTTTTAGGTTTAGAAGGGCATCTTAGGGTCTGGAAGGCTAGAGCCCCATTTTTCCCCCACTGCCCTTTGGTTGCCCAGAGGAGAAAGAGGCCAAGGTTTGTCATCTTTGGAGCACTGAAATCCAGCAACAGGGTCAGGACCAGGAATTTTCTGGGCTGGAGGAAGTGTCTCATCCTGTTTCCACAAAGCAAGCGCCGCAGGAGGTGGCGGTGCCTGCAGTGTAGCTGATGCCAGGGTGATAAAAGGCGCAGGTGATGACTTCACTTTGAACTTTTTTTCCATGCTTTTAAGCTGGTGAGTAGGTGAAGCAACTGTAACTGCCACTGCACTGAGTAGCTCTTAGTGCTGTTGCACTCTGTAACCCAGCAAAACTATTCCAGTACTTTGAGGGTGCTTAAGATTCATACCTGAATTGCTCCATCTTCATCATTAGCTGTCTCAGACCTCCATGACACCCCTTCCTTCGTCTTCCTCACC
>NW_010589381.1:6311-32076 GCF_000705375.1 Tinamus guttatus | reverse complement strand
ACCAGCAGTATGCCTGTCTGTGACTGCGTCGACGGGGTGCCCATGTCCATCCTGGCCACCATCCTGGCCACCATCCCAACCGCCGTCCTGGCCTCCATTACTGCACGGCTCTGAAGTAGCTGCCTGTGCAGAGGTTGTAGAGATGCTCTGGAAAATGTCAGCTGGTTTTCAAGGAGAGCAGGTGCTGTAAGCAGGGAAAGGGGAAAATGTTATTTTCCAATTTCCCTCTAACATTTTTTTTTTTTTTTTTTTAGCAACAGAGAGGGAAGCAGAGCTGACAGTCTCAAATATGCCCTATCTTTTTTCTTTCTTTTTTTCTTTTCCTTCATATCAAAAAGCCAGTGATCTTGGCAAAATTTCTTGGAAAAATGTTTGGCCCTTTGCTGAATACAGTCTCTCACCGAAAAGCTGCCTGCGTTGTCTTCCTTTTCCTTCCTTTTTTGAGCTGAAGGAATGGGCCCCAAGCAGGCAGGACAGGCTGCAGCCATGGATCGAGTGCTTGGCCCTGCTGGTTGCCTGCTTGCAGGTGACCAGTGGCATTTACCCCCTTCTCCCCATGTCCCTATGCTCATTCCTCCCAAGTCCAACCTGCTCCTTCCCTTTCCCCTCCTTCGACCCCTCTTTAAAACATCCCACTATAAGTCCTGAATATCCCCAAGTTCCTACGTTCAGCCCACAAACTGCCTTCCCCAGGCACCTCTGTTCACCTGGTATGTTTTAGCCTTTAGCCAGATAACCTTAGAAACAAGGTGTTTGGGAAAAAAATTAGAAAGAAAATGACAAATCAGATCAAACAATAATTACTTTTCATTTTTATTTATTTATTTATGCTAAATGAATCGCTTCAGTGAAAAGAAAACACAGTATTCTTGCTTATCTTTTCAGCAGCAGAAGCTGAGGATATTAAAGCCTTTTTGAAACCAAAAGAAGAAAAGTTCATGTCAATAAAGCAAACCCACCAGAAATATCTTTGTCTTTCTGGATTTGCTTTACAAACAGTTTCATGTGAAAAACTTCACAGTGGTGACAGGGAGTCAAAAGGATTGTCTTGATACCAACCCCCCATCCCGGAGCATCGTGCTGTGCTCTGCTTTGATGTGACACTGTAGTGGCAAGATGACAGTCGTGGAGCTGCTCCGTTGGGGAAGACTTCCCACCCTGGAAGGAGGAGATGATGCTTGGCTTGTGCATCTGCATCCTTCGGTGCAAGCCTTGGGTTTGGGCAGTCTGCAGCCCTCATTCCTGTCCAGAGCCATCATTCGTCGATGTGCTTCTCAGCTATTTCCGCTGATTTTTGTGTCCTCTTGCTGGACATGTGCCTGTGTTGAATATTTTGGTTAGGGCAACAGTTCCAGCTGGCCATGGAAATAATCATGTCTTTTTAAAAATAATTTCCAATTTATTCCCTTCTCTGTGCAACTCAGATGAGAGTTAAATTGATTTTTACACTGTTTCCTTTAATGTACACAGCTATTTCTCTCTCTGTGCATCACTGGAAGAAACCTATGAAAATCAGTTAAATAAACACATCTGTGCTCACAGCCCTGGAAATGCAGAGTGAGTATGTCTTTTGGGACCGTATCAGTGGTTTGCAAAGTCCAGAAATAAACCTGTGCAGCGTACTTAGGAATATCACAGCTAGAGGAAATGATGCAGATAGGGTTAGAGATGGGGACACGAGGCAGGGACACCACATCAGCAGGCAGAGCTTGGCCTTCAGAGTTGGACAGGTGAAAATGGTGCTTGGTTCCCACAGACTAGGTCACCAGAAGCATGAGGTAAGTCCAGCTACCTGGTAATAGTGTGGGCAAAAATGTCACAGGTAGCTTGCATGGTCTTTTCTAGCATACTTTTCAATCAACAGAGGCTGTGTTGTGACTTTCATTTCACTTGGGGTCACCATCACCCAGCCACCCTTGTGGGCTCTTCTGAGGTGCACAGCAGTGCAGATGCACAGCAGAACTATGTGATGTTGTTACAGTGCTGACACTGGAATTGGGGCAGTTTGGTTGGCACCTGCAAAAATGAGTGTATGGGAAGTGAATGGTGCTGACCAGAAGGTGTGGATCTGGAACTGCAATGTCCCTAGAATGACCTTTGGGTGAGGGATTTCACCACTGGAGGATCAAATCTCATGAAACGCATTGCTGCAAATGTGCTGCTGAGTCAGTCTGAAAGTGTGGGCCACATGCAGAGCGTGGGAAAGCCATGTCAGCCACGCTTTTTATTTTCACTCACTGACGTGATCCAAGTGTCCCCCAGACGACATATCCATCCTCCACCTGACCACCTTCACCAAATGTGGCAGGAATGGGGCTCACAACTTCACTCCCTGGGAGGTCACTGGGGGAAGGTCTCCTGTGGAGAACCTGAAAGATATGAGTGGGAACAACCAATGGGGAAACTTGTGCTCCTGTATCTTCTAGGCAAAGCCATGAGGTCCCATCTCACCCCTGATGAAAAAAATATGGAATCACTTCAGACTCCTGAGGAAACCTCACCTACTTTTAATCAGAGGTTCATGGACCTTCTTGCTCAGGGAAGAGGTAAGAGTCTCCCAGGCTGCCCCTGTGCCTGACCGTGTGGTGCAAAGCAGACGTACCCAGTGGCAAAAATGCAGTCCCCTCACGAGCAGGTCTCCCTCGTGGGTGGAAGTCGCAAAGGAAGGATTGTTGAGTGGTGACAACCACAGCCAGGCCTTGAAATTGGCACCTGCAGACACCTCTTCGTACGACCATGGAAGGTGGCCAGGAGTGCTCAGCCTCAGGAACGGGACATGCACGAGTGCCTCCATGGAATGGAAACCCCACATAGATCTGTCCACCTGGGCCTCCTGTAGCAGCGAATGTTTCAAAGGGGCTGTGGGAGAACACAAACATCTTCTTTGGAGGCCTATTTTCTGGACTAAATATAAATATTTGTTGGATGAATAATATTTTCCCAGGGATATATACCTAATGGATCTCAAGAAGTCGCCATCTCTCTGCTGATGGTTTGTGAAGAAACTCTACTATTCAACCATTGGAGAAACATGGCTGGAGAATTAATAAAGGCATATTTTCAACATACAAAAAAAATAATGAATTTGTATGGTATCTTTCCTAAGAGATGGATTAATTTAGGCAGACAGCACTCAAAGCTTTAAGAGCTGGTACTGCAAAAGATGGACAGAAGGAAAGCAAAGGAGAGTAAACAGAGAAGAGATTTCTAAGTGCTCATGACATTTGTTCAAATACTTTATTTCAATCAGCTTAAAAGGGAAACACAAAGCTGGGGTCGCTCCTAGAGAAGAGAATGAAATTGAAAACCAAGTAATGCACTGAAATCAATTCAGACAGAGCTGAGAGGCTGCTGTCCTCTGCAGAGGGGCAGGAACAGACCCAGGTGGGCCTGTGCTTTTGCTCTCCTTCAGATATTTTTGTTTCCACATATCACTTCACATTATGTCTTGTCTGCGGCAGAGAAGCCACTCCAGGAAAACACCACCTGAAAACACTGGGAGATTTTCTCTTGCTCAAAATAAGATATTTTATATTTATTCTTCCAGAGAATCCAAATATTTGGGGTAGGAGGCCAGGCTGGGCGGAGGAATTTGCCCTTCAAGGGAACACGCAGCCTTTAAAGCTCATGTTTGATTTGCTTTAGAAACTGCAAGAATCATTGCAGAAATAAAATAAATAAATGAATAAGATTATTTTAGAAAAGGTGTGAAATTTCACTTCAAATATAAAAATTCCTGTTTCAGATTCTCTTGTCACTTTGTGTTTGGATGTTCTTTCACACGATGGCGGGTAGGAGAGTGGTGTCTAAAAGCCTGGTGTAGCAGGGTCTATTCTCCCAGGGAAGAGCAGAGCAGCACTGAGAGGGATATCTAGAAGCAGATGGGAGTTGCTTGCTAAATCTGGTTTTGGTGGGAAAAAAACGGGTTTGGGGGTAAAGTGGTGTTTCTGGCAGTGCTTGCTTTCTGAGGAAAAACTGTAATTGTTTTTCTTTGAAAAATAGAAAACTAGCAACCTGAGGAAGAAAGAAGGTTATTTCTGACCATCTCCAGCCTGGTGCATCTCATAGAACAGCAGACTAGCGTAAAAAATATATTTGCTTGGCAAAGTAATTTATTTCTAGTGATATAGGAAAAAAAAAAAAAAAGAAAGGTGAGGCTATTGATTCATTGCTATTTTATATTTGTTTTCTTCTTTTTCATATTCATTAGCACATAGAGTTCCTTTTATCTGGTCACTGTGTCTGATAATATTCACTACTTTTAGCATTTCTATAAATATGTAAATGGAGAAGATCTGTGTGTGTAAACACACACATGCATAAATAAAATGGTAATGATGTGTGTATCTATATTTGTGTATACATAAAAGCTAAATTACCTGCATCGTATCCAAAGTCCTTTATCTCTCTTATATGTATCCCAAGCCTGCCTTATGCCTCTAAGTACATATAGTCCTCACATTTATATGAAAATGGCATCTGTGAGGAATACAGATAGAAGAGAGTAAGAAGGGTTTCTGATGGACAAAATAACTATTAATTCCTTAGCTTTGAATCACTCCTCAGGACCAGCAGTGAAACCAACCTAAATAAATCTGCACACATTTCTTCGGTGGCCTTGGTTAGCTGTTTTTCCTGTGGTCTGTATCACAGGCATCAAGGGGGAAGCTGGGAGCAGAAAGCAGCTTGGCCACTTGTGTTTTATTTGTCATGATCCAGGACAGAGTCTGGAACTACAGGAGAGGAAAACACGGCTCTATCACCCAAGGTGAAGGCTGAAGAAATGCTAAAAGTAGTGAATATTATAAGACACAGTGACCAGATAAAAGGAACGAAACTCTTCCCAGAGCTCATGCTGGGGGCTGTGCACCAAGTAGGCAAGGGAATTGCTCTATTTTCCTCTATTCAGAAATAAATAAAGCAGCCCTCCTGATCCACACCAGGCATTGCTGTCCCTGAACTGATGGAATGTACAGATCAGTGATAAGCTCTCACTGGTGACAACCATGCACAGCATGGTCGGGAGACAGCCCATGTGCCCACATCCTCCCCTGCTTGCCCCAGACCAGCTGCAGCATCCCAAGGACTGTCCCCTTTTTTCTGAGAAAGCAGTTCTGTCTTGAGCTGAACATCATACAGTAGTTAGCAAAGAAAAGCAGAGAGAATTCTCTATCCTGTGATAAAGATCATGAGATTGTCCAGCAGCAGCCCAAGATCCAAATGGGCTCTCACAGCATGAAGCCCTCAGAGCACCATAATCTCCACCCTCTGCTCTGAGACCAATCAGGA
This sequence comes from Tinamus guttatus, assembly GCF_000705375.1. The sequence continues at coordinate 26,787 of NW_010589381.1, read as the reverse complement.
GTGTCTGCTGGTGCCAGGCAGAAAGGTCCTTATGGGAAGACAGGTCCATGGACTGGGAGATTTTGTATGCACAAAAAAACTGGGCTCAGAAGACCAAATACTGCTAAAATGTGAGCAAGAACCGGGAGAATCAGAGGGATTCTTTTTGGATTTGCGCAGGAGGTGCACAGAATGCTCCCCTATCTGACTTATCTTAGCATAAAGCACCACACTTCCCAGGCAAAGCAGCAAGAGCAAGGGGAAGGAGCTTGCTCCTGTGCGGACACACATACGTGGGTGGTTGGGTGCAGATCTCCCCTTGCTTGTGAGCGCAGCTTCCAGGGCAACATTCCCAGCCAGCCAGCTGACTGGGAATGTGTGCTTCATGCACTGACCATCCCAGGGTGGGAGATGTCAGCGTCCTCTATCTCGCCCGAGCCCAGATTGGGAAAAAGCTGCAAGAGATGCAACTTTGGCTCATTTGCAAGCACTGCTCTGAAAGAAGGATATGATTAGGAGGAAAATGCACAAGCTGTTCCCGGGCGACGGGCACGCTTCCGCACACCACGAGCTCCCCCTGCAGCGCCCGAGGGATGCGGCATGGGCCATGCGCACCCGCTCCTGCATCCTCCGCATCCCTCCGGCCCTGCCGGCAAGTGGGGTATAGCTCTCAAGTCAACCCCAAATGCCTTATTTGTGGCCAAGACATGGTCTTGGGATCTGCGTTCACCCCTGGCTGATGTTCGTGCAAGGGGCAAGGGACCCCTGCCCACGTGCTCTGTTCCCATTGTGTTTATACACCTTGACACAGGGAGTTGGATTTGGAGCCCCTGGGTGCAGCCTGCACGTGGACAGAACATGCTGCACACTGCCCGGACAGCTCCCACTTGCAGGGGTTGTGGGCGAAGAAGACACCCTCACAGGAGCAACTCCCAGCCAGGAGGGGCCCATGCAGCATCCAGGGCTCTCGGGACTGCAACCTGCCCTGACCACAGCTCCCTGTCCAGGGACCTCCCACGGTGTGTAGTTAGTGCCCACGTTTCTATTTTAGGCAAGTTTCAGGAAGCTTTTGAAGGTGTCTTGAAGTGTTTTGCCTGCCCTGGGCCTAGAAAGGTCTAATGGATGGAAAAGTGCCACGAATATTTTGGAACTCTTGAAATAAGGATGTCTCAGATAGCAGCATCCTGGCCTTGAAGGCCAGTGCCCTGGGATCATGTAAGTTTGAAGCCCTGCTCTGTCCCATTGCTACGGCCATCACTCCTTACTTGCTCTGTAATGGAATAATAAGATGTTTATATAGATATGATGGGTTCTGCAGCCCCGGACAGTAAAGCTGTTGCTGGTCAAAGAATCCCTAGTCCTGCTTTCAGTGGTTTGGAGATAAGCACTAGGATGAGAGAAGGTGCAGGTTCCTTGGGCCAGGGCTTGGCCATTCCTCCTGGCATTTCGGGGACAACATAAGCCAAGCCCCACAAGACCTTGGCTAAGTGTAAGAGGGGCATCGTTTTGGCTGGAGCCCCTTTGCCATGGTCTTCGCAGGGCATTTCTCCTGTTCTGGCTCCCCTCTGAAACATGCAGGTTATCAGAATTATCATTCACTCATATTTCACTCTCTTGAGTTAAGATAATGTCCTTGGGATTATGAAGTGCTACTGGATAGGATGGGATAGGGTGGGATAGGATGGGATGGGATAGGATAAGATAGGATGGGATAGGGTGGGATAGGATGGGATGGGATGGGATAGGGTAGGATAGGGTAGGGTAGGGTAGGATAGGATGGGATGGGATGGGATGGGATGGGATAGGATAGGATAGGGTAGGGTAGGGTAGGGTAGGGTAGGATAGGATAGGATGGGATGGGATGGGATGGGATGGGATAGGATAGGATAGGGTAGGGTAGGGTAGGGTAGGGTAGGATAGGATAGGATGGGATGGGATGGGATGGGATGGGATAGGATAGGATAGGGTAGGGTAGGGTAGGGTAGGGTAGGATAGGATAGGATGGGATGGGATGGGATGGGATGGGATAGGATAGGATAGTGAAGCTAAGATATAACACCGGAGTCCTGCATTTATTTATAGAGCCTCAGAAGCGTGCACTCCCTTCCAGATCCCTATGCTGATGACTTCTCTTTACTGCAAGGACGCAGTGCAGGGGGTCGTCTGCTCCGCAGACTGAGCAAGTCCCACATCTCATGCTGCTATAGAACGTGCTAGAAGGGAGCTCTGCTGGGCTCTTCCACTGCAGCGGCTGTGAGTAGAGCTGCGACCTGTTTCGGGGGGTTTTTCTCCCCCTCAGCACGTGGAGGAGGGCTCAAAGTGCTCCCAAGTATTTTGCAGAAGGGATTTCCTGAGATAAGTGCTGTGAACCAGCCCTGGGCGAGTGCGAAAACGAACAAGGAGCCTCGTGTTTTGCCACAGGTGGAGCAAGGGAGTGGGGGGAGTAACAATTAAAGCTAACTCGGCGCTTACCAGCATCCCAGCAGTCGCGGAGGTGGTGTCAGGCGTGATTGCAGCCAATGATCCCTTGGGCACACAGGGGATTTGGGTCTTTCCCAGGCGCAGCCCCGCTGCACAGAGTGAAGCTTTCTCTATTACCAGTTGCTGCCGGCAATGCAGAAACATCCAGATGTGCAACACAGGATCTTCCACCACAGAAAACTTGAGGTATAAGAAGGCAGGTGAGGAGCACAATGTGCCAGTGGTCCCCAGTTGAAGGGACATGTGCCTTGCCCGTCCTTATCCTCTCGGACACTTGCAATCCCAGCTCTCCAAGCTGGTCACTCCAGTGCTTCCCAGGCTGTGAGCTTGGGCCAGGTCCTGGTGCTCGCCTCCCTCCTGCACCTGCCCATAGAGCCTTGTGCTGTCCTGCTGCCCGGGCAGCTTTAGTCTGAAGCCATTAGTGTCGAGCACAGCACAGCCCTGTCTCTAGAATCAGCCCAGATGCGGAAAAAGGCAAAGTCCCAAGGGATATGGAGAAGCTCCAGGGAGGCGTATCCCTGTGAGGAGTTCTGCATCTTCCCCACGGAGAAAAAACAGGGGGAGGGAGAGACTGGCATGGGGAGAGAAGTTGGGGAAAAAAAAAAAAAAAAAAAGAAAGCGAGGACAGGCCTGGTGGGTGCAGAGAGGCCAGGGGAGGCCGAGGGAAGCCAGGGATCCCTATTTCCCGGCACCTCATGCCTGGCGCTGGCCTCCCACAGCCCCAGCGGTACCAGCCATTTATTTGCATCCCGCTACTCTGCCCCGGCGCTCTGTGGGAGGGCCAAGAGGCGGCGCATGGCCCCTGCGGGGGTTCCTCAGGCCTGTTGCCCGTCAAGGCACTGCCGGACCAGGGGAATTACCCACAGAGGGGCCTGGTCCTTTCCTGCACCCCTGCCCAGAGGTGCTGCCCCCTGGGTCCTGTGCAAGGTCAGACCCCGCACCAGGGAGAGAATCCTAAGGGAGATCTTGCTATTGCAGATATACCCCTTTGTTCTGAAGGGGGAAACTGCAGATCCCTCCAAACCCCTTTCCAAGGTGTTCTACAAACCTCAAGCAGCATTTCTTAACCAGAATGATATTCTTCCAGCAGGAGCTTTTTAGGCTTCTTTTCAAAATCCTGCAACAAGAAAAGTTTGTCTGGGATGACCATTTTCCAGCAATCTCTTTGCAAAAAAAAAAAAAAAAATCAAAGTCTTTGCAACCAGGAAAGCTGCCATGGTGGTGCCAGGAGCCCTGGATTACCACCCCACGATCCTGGCACAGATTCCCAGGTGCCGTGATAGCCCCATGGCATCCTCCTGGGTCACAAATCCCCTCTGTGGTCTCTGTGGCTACTGTGGTCCGAGGCCTCGATAGCACAGCTTTCCAGACTCCTTGTAGCATCCTTCGCTCTGCTGCCCAATATTTCATCATACACCTCAGCAAAATGCATATTTCCCTTTTAAGAGCTTTCCTGGCATAATATATTTTTTTATTATCGTGACAGTGAGGGCTGTGGTTGCCATGGTTACCTGCCCTTCACTGGAGCAAGAGCTTTCTGGGTGTTTGAAATTCTGCTATTTTTCCTGATCTACAGTGTTTGATTTTTTTTTCCCTATTTGGTTTTTATTCCCATTATCGCCTGCTGAAACAACAGGTCATTCTTATTGCACAGGGATAAGTCATCACTACAGAATATCTGTCAAAAATAAGAGTCTGCTTTTGGAAGGAATTCTTGGCGGGGGAAACCTCCCCACACATCATGCAGCATTGATAACAGTGTAAAAAAAAAACACGGCAACTCTGCAAAGGTCTCATCTGTATCCCTCCACATCACTATACATGCAATTCCATCGCCGGCTTTGGATCTCTTGAATGAGTGTTATAAAACAGATTCCAATTTTCTGTGGTTTTCATACTCTTGCTGTAGAATAAGCCTACATCTTCTGGCTGTCAGTTCAGCAACTCTGGCACAGAGTCTCTCGAAACCTAATCAACTTTAGACCACACAGAGAGAAATTAAATGGATCTATCAAATGGATATATATATATGCCTTCAACTTTTTACTCCAGCATTTTCTCACAGCCAAACTCCTTAGTGTTTGCACTTCCGAAGAGACCTCACACACATACACACAGAGGAACCCTTCCCAAACATCTTGCGCTTTGGAATAGTTACTGATGGAGAACCATGATGTATTTGTGACTGCTGAAGTGGCTTGCCAATGAAGGAAATAGGAATATTCCCACTTTACAGTGTGGGAAACTGAGGCACCAAGCAAAGTGCTTGGGTCAGAGCTGGGAAGCAGAATCCAAATTTCTCCAACTCACTGCCCAGTTTTTGTCCCACTACAATGGGGCTTCTCTTGAGAGCTGTTCACCTGTTAAGAGCAATTTTTAGGTGCAAAATGAATTTGGGTAGAAATACAAAGAGTAAGCCTCTTATTGCCTTTAAATAATGCTTTAAGCATGTGTTTCCTTTATTTATTTATAGAATGCAAGCCAACTCACCGAAGGTATCCCCACCTGCCCACCCGAGACCCGCGCTATCCTTGCAGCCAGTGTGAGCACGCTATTGCAAATGGGCTTTGCCCACGTTGTCCCTGCAGCTGCAGCTCGGCTGCATTCGAATGTTCCCTTCTTCCCCCACCCAGCCCTGCGGTCCCGCCTGTCCCTGTGTCACCTCAAACAAAACACAGTGGCACAAGCAGCAACCGGAGACTCTGGCACGAGACACACAGCAGCCTCGTTCCTCTGAGCAAAGTACTTCCATGCACTGCTGCTTGGGAGATGCTGCAGGACCGGCAGTGATGGCATAAGCCAATGCTGATCCCAGCTTTCATGCAGAACCATAAAGTGTCAGCTGTGCTTAGCAATCCTGCAAAAATGCAGTGGCAACACGCACTTTAGATATCTTAGTTTTTTTGTTTGCCTTTTTTCTTTTTTCCTATATTTTTGGTATTCTAAATGAATTTCTCCAAATGTCATCTTAATTCATGGTAGAGCATGGCAAGGACTCAGCCACGTGGGGCAGGGTATTTATGTCTATTTAAGAGTATTTATGGGCTGAGGATTCTCCTGTGCTGGTGAACTGCTGCTGAAGACTGTTTTGGGCTGAGATATTGCCCCTGTTTTCAGGCTACATCCTTTCACTGATGTTGTTTTGCATCTGCGTATGGCAGGACGAGCACTGAAGGCAGTGAACTCATTTGGGCTTTCTTCCGCTGGCCTTAAACAAGTGGATGAGCCCTGGGTGAGTGACCTGGGTGGTGGCAGTGGGTGAACCACGGCCGTGGGGAAGGGAAGGCAAGACCCCATCCATGCCACAGGTCACTCAGAAAGGAAGAGCCAGGAAGGGATGAGCTGCATGGGTAGCCCCCGCTGTGCACATCTCCATCTGCCATACAAGTGTTTGGGTGAAAATGTCTCCGCTCCTCCACTTAAGCCCCCATTTTGGCCCCCTCTTGCTACCAGCACCTCAGGAGCTCAGCCTATCTAGCAAAATTGGGCTTTTTTGCTCTCTCTTTCTCTCTGCCATCCATTTCCCCCACACTCACAGCACCTTTAAAACCCACTTCACCTGCTCTCTTCAATTCGTGGTGGCCAAATAGAACTGCATTTGCCTTGAACTGCCTTAGCTTGGGAAATCTGCTTTTTACCCAAGCCCATCACAATCATTCTGGTTACATAAGCTGAGTTCATTATATTTATTTTAAAGAAGCTATCACAGATATTCACCCTAGCCATAAAAGTGGCTGGCAAAATAAAACCCCATATCGTTGGTATTCATCTATGGGGAAAAATCCCACGATGTCCCAATGGGAACTCCAATCACTTCCAGCAGTCACTTTAGACAAACACCTCCTATCATGCTAGCCATTCCTCATGGCCAAACCCAGAAACCTGATTTGGTGCCATTTGCACATTTTTGGATATTTGATATTAGTCTCATGGTACAGAAATGTCCCTGTCACTATTCAACCTTCCCCGAAAATGCTCTGGCAGAACAACCTGTAGGTCATAAAGATTCAGAGCTTGTCCTTGTCCGAGTGCACCATAAATTCCTGCAGGTCTGAGACTAAGAAAATCAGGAATTTTAGGAAAAAAGAATTTTAGGCTGACAAAATTTTAGGCCCCGTGGGAAAGCACTTGGTACCTCTTGGGTTTCTTGAAACCTAAAGCTAAATCTTGCGTCACAGATACCATCGATCTCTGGTCCCCACCCTGGATGAGATGCTCCGGATCCCGCTGGTTGTCTCAGCTACAGCCCTCTGTGCAAAAGCAGTGTTGGGGAGAGGATCCAGCTGGGAGATTCCCATAAAATAAACTGACCCATCATCACTGGTATAAAGCAGATGGATAGAAGAGGCAGGGAGTTGCTCAAAGAAATCAAAGAAAGTAAACGCCTGCTGTCTCCAATCTGAGCCAGGTCCTTCCCAGCCCCTGCGTGGAGCGGGGCAGCCTTTCCAACCGGCACTTCTGAAGCCGAGCACTTTGTGGTCTGGAAGATTAATAGGAAATCTCTTCTAGCTTGGGAGATATTCCCTCTTTTATCAGAGTAAACCCCAAAGAGTAATGGCCATAGGGCAGGAACAGGAAAGTAAATTGCAGTAATAATATTTTTCCTTGTGCAGACATGCTTTTGATCATAGAAAAATACACCACCTGCTTCTAAATTACTTGTTGTATTGATTTAACAGTTAGTAACATTTTTTTTCTTTTTTTCTTTTTTGCAAATCCATTTTGCAGGGTCTCTTGGAAACCTGACAGTTATGTGCAATAAAAGAACGGGTCTACCCAGCATGAAAGGTTTAGTCTGCCCAGCTTGCGGGCTCCTCAGTCAAGGCTGGACTTGCCTTCACTCTGTGATTGCCTCCATCCCCTGGTTCGTCTGCCAGACCTCCTCTTCATTAGGCAAATGATTAATTTCCAGTCTGTGCCTGGTGCTCTGCGCAAGCCGGCTATTCTCCTTGGAGCAGGGACCTAGCAGAAAGCAGCCTCCTTGACAAGAAGTGTCAAGGCACGCGATAGCAGCATTTTACATACACAGCTGATTAGGGAAAACACTTCCAAAATTTGGAATTTCCTCTAAAATAAGCCTGTGAAAGGCGCCAGCTGCTGTCAGCAGCCTGGCCAGCAACGCTGCCGCTGTACCGCGCTGCTCACATTAGTGTCACACTTGGGACAGGTTCACACTGCGGAACAGCGTACATGAATTATCATTAAAAATAATGTTATGTTTTGTAGGTAATTATTTGCTATTATACTTTCAGTAGCCAGAGGGTTTGCCTTCCGCAGAGTTCTCTCTAATTCGCTTTCCCAGGAGACTCTGGACTCCCTGACATACACGCTCGGGGCCAAGACAGAAGGAAAAGGTTAACACAATTTGTCACTTAACAGCAATGTGAACATGGGCCTTCCCTGTCCCTGTCTCATTGCAGAGGCTTCCCTGAGAGCTCTGCTCTTGCTGCTGACCCAGAAGTGCCGGACGAGCAAATCTCCACTCCCGTTAGGAAAGTGCCTTCAATTCACATGTCTCATTACAACATACAAATGCCTCACTCTGGGCTGGCCTCCCTGGAGAAGGGGCTCTGCAGGCACAGCCTCCCGTAAACCATCCTCCCAGACGACGTGTAGCAGTAGGACGAGGTGTAACATAAGGCCAGGAAACACTGCTGGATTCTGCCAAGTTTTGTCTGAGATCTTGGCGATTTCTGTGCATTTTTGCTGCAATTGGAAACATCTGTGAATGCCCCTCCACTGGCTCTAGGAAATGCAGATCAGTTGTTGTCTTTGCATGGTGCCTTGCTCAACACTGGGGAAAGCCGTCGAGCCCCAGGAGTTAAATAAAAGCAGCTTTGTCGATAGCTGCCTGAAACTCTCAGTCTGAAACTGATCTTGGGAAAGGGGTGACAAGATGTCAGCTCATCAGCTGACACACCAGGCCATCAGCATTTTGAATCCTCTCCTGTCCTCTGCTAAGCAAAATGACAAGCAAAACTAACTTCATCTAGTATTGGCCAAAGAGTGAGCAAGGGTCTCCAAGGACAAGGGAAACTGAGGCCTTGAAAGACCTTTTATAACAAACTGGTATCTCAACACAGAGACCCCTCCCTGCCTTGCTGCATCGCCTTGAACCACCAAGCAAAAGCTTTTCACGCTTTTTGATGTCCTGGCAGAAACACCCCAAGGCCCAGGTCAGGTTAGCTGCCTTATACAATGCTCCTACTTCTCCAAACAAAACAGGAGACAGACCTTGGCTCCCACTGGTTGCCATCTGCAATGTTTATTTCACCAAAAAAATAGTAATCCTCGTGCAGAATCTTTTGGCTCATAAAACAAGTTGTTTCCCACCAGCCACCTGACAACCCTCCCCTCATAAACCAAGAAACAAAATAAGCCCAGATCCAGGAGTTAGTAGAAGAAAACGAAGCATCCAAATCTGGGAGAGAAAAGTGGTTTCTGTCATTAGCTACAAGACCAAGTAGCTCTGCAAAGGGAGTGCTCATCCAGAGCTCCACCTGGGCATGGACATGGAGCTGGCTCTGGTGTTGTGTTTCCAAAACGCGTGTCTGGAGGAGTGGATGCATCCGCTTTGCAGTATTTGAGGACTCTCCCTGCGCTTAAAACAGGGCCACATCAGCATCTTTAACTGGGCTATATAAATATAAAACATCAATACAAACAGATTCTTTGTACAGAAAATATCATCTCTCAAGGCACTAGAGTGATAGCAGGGCTGGCCGGGGTGGTCTCTCCACCGGGGACTTTCCGGGCTTCCCGTGAGTGACGGTGTCTGAGGCAGGAGGGGACAGAGCAGCTGCTGAACGTGGGACCAGAGAACTCCTGGCGCTGCGTCCGAGAGAGGCTTTTGACTACAGCTGCCCGGAAGATGTTCCTGCAGTGCTGTTTTTTCTGGACGATAAGGGTTTTTCTTGGCTGTTGTGGCATGACCTGGGGGTTCTTATCTCATCTGGATGGCTTTTGGTTTAGTTTGGCCTGGAGGGAGTTGTAGGTGCATAGATCTCATGGAGGTGTTGGATACTGCTCTGCCTGGCTCTTTTCTCCATCTTCATGCCAGCAGCCCAAGCCGCGTCACCTTGGCTGAGAGGAATGAGTGGATGATGAAGACAATGGTTTTGGGGCAGGAGTGAAGGTCCAATTGCTGCAAGAAAGGAACGGAGGCACATGTGCAATGGTAAAGGCTTTGCTCAGAGTAGTCAACTTTCTCCTTCTGATGGGAAGAGCTCTACAATCTGCCATGAAGAAGCTGCTAGGAAGCCAACAACCACTGAGAGCCTCCCGAACCCCACTACGGCTCCACTGGGGCTCTGCGAAGGGCCACAAGCACCAGCACAGATGGAAGGAGCACAGCCCTAGGAGAAGAAGGCCAACCCCCTTGCTAAGAGAGATGGGTGCTAGGCAGAGTGCTGCTGTCCTCCTCCAACTGCCCTCCCAGGGGGGGAGTGTGGGGAGAGCAAAGGCATGAAAGAAGCCTCAGACAAAGCCAACTCACAATCTCTCCCTCTGGGCCACCAAAATCCAAGTAGAGCATCTTGGTGCCATCATCAGAGGACATCTGCAGCTTCTCGAAGGGCTGCTGGAGCAGGATTGTCTTGCTGAGCCCAGGCTCCGTGGTGAAGATGGTGAAGCCTTTGTCGATGTGGATGGACAGAGTGCAGTCCTGCCCATTCCATGTGCAGGCTGAAGGAGAAGAGGTGGACAAATCACATGCGTCCCACCAGCACATGCCCCAACCTCCTCTGGTTGCCTCCTGGGTGGCCAGGGGCTGGCCAAGCTGGACACCTTTAGACCCTTGCATGACCATATGGGCCTCCATATGATGGATTCTCACCACTACCACTTTGCATCCCTGCAGGGCTGCAAAGTTGAGCTCCAAGGCTGGCTTAGAGCCCACAAACAGGGATGACCTGTGCTCACTGCTCCAGGCACCCCTTAACTCGGTCATGGGGGCTGTCCCACTGCAGGCCCCAACCGTAGGGGAGTGTCCACAGCCCTTCCTCCACTGACCTGTGGAGACCTCCTGGACGAGCTCGGCAGCACCATGGGTGCCATCCACCAGCATGCGCGTCCACACGGCCAGGTCGCGGTGGGTCTCCAGGCTGAAGAGGTGGGTCTGCACACCCAGGCGTGTGCCCGTGCGCAGCGCGAAGGAGAGCTCGGCGTCGTAGAGCGGAGAGCCCTTGGCAGGGCCCGAGTGCACCAGCCTGCGGCACCCACACGGCATTAGCATCCGAGATGAGGGGGCCGCTGCAGCCCCACGGATCAGGCGGACCCGACCCTGCGCACATGCGCACACACACAAATATGCACACGCACACCGTGCATACGATCGGGTGTACATTGTGCAGACATATACACTGCGTGCTGCATCCGCACCCCTGCGCTGTGCCCACCCTACGCACCCGCCTATGTGCACACACACCTTGCACACCCACCCTGCACCCACCTGGTGGCAATGAGGGGGTAGTTGTGCGTGGGCTTGCTCAGGGCGTCCCGGGTCTGTGGGAGGCTGTTGTAGAACAGGAGGTCCTTTTCGGTCAGGACGGCCAGCACATTCCTCGTCCCATCGCTGGGCAGCTGAGAAGCAAAGGGTTAGCAGGATGCAGCCATGCCCAGCAGCACGTATGACCAAGTCCCCCTTTGGGGACCTCCCTCGCCAGCTCCACATCGCTCTGTCCCCCAACACCCATTTCCAGGTAGAGCAAAGCCTGGAGCAGCAGCCAGACCCATTGCATGGGGCGAGGGGGGACCCGCTTGCCTTAGCCCACCCTGGGCACATCCACCCCGGGACGGGATTACCTGCTCGGTGAGCCAGCCCACGTGCTTGACATCCTTGCTCCCGGCCATGCCGGCACCAGCCAGCTGGGCCCGTAGCTCCTCCTTGACCCTGGGCAGCAGCCCGTTGGCGTTGGTCTGGATAGCATTGAACCACGACTGTGCGGTTGCCTCGTCCTTGGCCCGCAGGAAGAGGGTGATGCGCCCATCCGCCGAGCACACCTCCAGATACCTGCGGAGGGATGGCCCGCTGGGTGCAGCACTGTCATCCTGCACCCTCAGGTGCAGGAAACCATTGGTGCTGGCTCCATATGGCCCCAGCAGCAGCAGAGGTGGCTCTAGCCCTGGAAGACCCCCCAGTCTTACCTGTGCTCCGGGTCGCTTGGGAGACACTTGCGGGACACATAGCACATTTTCAAAGGCAGGTTCTTCCCCTCCTTGAGGTCCCGCAGGGAGAGGACGGGAGATGCCCGCTTCTGGAGCGAGGCCGCAGGCGAGGGGTCCCAGCTGACAGTAGCCCCGGTGGAGGAGTTCTTGAAGTATGGAGAGATCTCCTTCATGTACTTCACTGCAGGGGAGACAGGCTGTGGCTCAGGACTTGGCACCTGGTGACCTGCAGTGGGGTCCCCATGCCCCAGCAGACACCTTGCTCCATAACTTCCTTGGAGAGGTGAGAATCATCATCCATGTGGGGACCCTGGAGCCCAGCACATCCTTTGCCCACACCCTGTGCCAGCATTGGATCACGACATCGGGTACTAGGTAGCAGACAGGACTTCCAGCATTCCCAAGAGCCTTTCCCCCTTTTTCCTTTCCAGATGTTGCAACATCTGGAGGCCTGGAGCTGAGCTGGGCATCCTCACACTGATCCCTGCAGGTCCAAGGATGCTAAAGCGGTGTCTAGCCTGGCCTGTCCCTGCAGGGGCAGGGGCATCCCAAGGCAGGAAGCAGCCTGGCCCAGGGCAGCACCAGCGTAAGGCTGAAGACAACCCTGGAAACGTTTGCCTGGAGGCAGCCCCCGTCCCACAGAACCACACGGACCCAGCCGTGCTGCAAAGCACCACAGGAACTGAGCCAGGTTAAAAATAGCTCTTTCCTCTCTCTCTCTCTCTCCCTTTATTTATTTATTTTATTTATTTTTTTAAACTGGAGCAGCTCACAGATCCAATTCCAATCGAGTCCCCCAGGCAGCCAGGGTGGCACACGGAGGCACGGGGCGGGGAACGGGCAGCGATCCCAAGCCAAAATTACACAGTCCAAATTGTGCTGGTACAGCCAGTCCAGCAGCCAACAAGGAACAAAGCAGGAATAGCTCTGAAATACCATGGCTTGGCCCCAGGAGAAGCCCTCAGCTGCACTCGTGCAGCTCACATAACCCCCGGACAATTAGCTCCAAACCAGGGAAAAGAAATTATCCTTAAGAACCCAGCAGGGCTGGAGCCAGAGCCCTCAGAGCTGCATCTGTACCACAGCCCAGGTCTGGAGGTTTAGGGGAAGGAGGAGATGAAAGCTGCTGGGGATTGACAGGGCCCCAGGGCTACATCCCAAAAATTAGGTCATCATCTCTCAAGGCATGGGCCAGAACCCTTTGGCGGAGTGTGGAGCAGCTGGGGAGCTCATCGCGAAAGTGTCACTGCGAGGAAGGGAGAGCAAACGGGACTTGCAAAATGCCCAAGCAGACCCTGTGCCCCATGTCCCCTTGCCTGGGTGGCAGCACGAGGGCAGGGGAGGCGGCGCAGCCCCTTTCTCCATTTGCCCCGCGATCGGGGTGCTCTGGGGACACCGCTCCGAGTTGTGCCCGCTCGCAGCGTGCGCTGGGGACGCAACTATAAATGGCTGCGTTGCCTCTCGCACACGTGGCTCGGGTTACTCTGCAGCGCGGCACCCGGCGCGGGGCTGCACGCCCAGTATAAATAGGCACCCGCTGCGTGCAGCTGGGCATGTGAGCCAGGCTGGATTTGGCCCCGCGGCATTAATCGGGGCAGCGGGACCTGCCGTCGTACTGCTGCCTGGGAGCAAACTGGGGTTCAGAAAAACAATGTCCGTATCCCGAAACACAAGGCACATCCTTGAGCGTCGGTGGCCCTGGGGTGAGCGGGGCTGCGGTGTCAGGGCAGTGTCCAGGCTGCAGGGGGCGGTTCCAACTGTCCCATGTGGCATCTCCATGGCGTCCCAGGCACGCGGGACACATCACTGGCATTAGCTTCATAGCACCCGGATCCCATCCTCAGGTCGGCACGAGGACACCAAAGGGACCTCAAGCTGGTTCTGAAGCACCAGGATGTCCCAGCACTAGCAAGTCCCTTTCCATTGCACTTCGCGTCCCTCTCCCCCACCCCAGGACAATTTACACAGCTTAATTTCTGCCCTGCTTTTTGCAGCCTTTGCAATGCAAACTGCCATGGACAGGCATCACCAGCATCCCGAGGGGTGATGGGCACTGTGAGAAGGTGCCTCCATCTGCAAGGAGCAGGCAGACAAGTCCAAAGCTACAGTTCTTCGCTTAACTTTATCCCAAATCAGACCAAACCCCATCCAGGCTACCAAACCAGCACTTTCTGCAAGAAGTTCTCCCTTGGGATACATCAAACATGAGTCTGGGGCTCTGCTTTTGGAGAGGACCAACAGGCAAGTGGGGCCGATAGCCCAGTTGGAGGCATCTGCATGGGGCAATACGGGACGTGACTCTGCAATGGGGGAAGAGGCCCACAGCCCTCCTAGTCACAGCGAGACCAGCACAGGAGAAGTGCCTAGGATGGGGAACGTTGCCACCATGCCCTGTCAGGGAGTGATTTGCTTTCCCGGGGGAAACGGAGAAGTCTTTGCAGGGAACCAAATTCCAAGCAGGATCCCAGTGCTACCCCAGGTCACCGTGCATTGTGCGCCCTCCAACAGCACCACAAAGAGGAGCACAAAGATGATACGGGCTAATAACAGCACTGCTGCTGTTTTTATGAGGTATAGGCTTAAACCTCTGTCGGTCCTTTTGGTACAGCAAAATAGTCTGCCACTACTAAATGGATTAATTAATTACACTCATCTCATTAAAGCAAGTGACTTGGACCATATTATGTATGAGCTCTGCTGCTGGCAACATTAATTCTAACACTGGACATTTTCTTTCTTTCTTTCTTTTTTTAATTACCATTTAAGAGGCTGGCTGCACTGCCCCTGTTCATCAGCACCACTCCAGAATCACTCAGCAGAAATGTTGCATCACAGCTCCCAGCTTGGAGCCACTTCCAGCAGGAAGAAAAGTCTCAGCAGTTGCCGGCCATGATCTGCACGGCCCTTAAAGCAGCGCTGCCTCCATCTCATCCTGCAGAGCCTCCCCAGCGAGGAGAGGGCAGGGATGGGACCTCTCCGTGGACACGGCTATGGCAACTGAAGCCCAGCCCTGGGCGCCACCGCCTCAAAACCTCCTTCCAGCTCATGTCACAGATTATCCTCCATCCTTTGGGTATTTTTGGTTCTGCAACCCGTGGATTTCTCTGCTGCCTGGAGCTGTCTGCCCTTCCCATGCTTAACCTGACCCTCACCAAATCTGAGCGACCCACTCTGCTGTCTACCTCCTGTCCCTTTAGCTTTCCTGATTTTCAAGCTGTTATTCGGCCAAGAAGGTCAATGAGACCTGTGGCAGCACCTGGAGCTGCCCAAGGGTGCAGGCAGGAGGGTTGAGCTGCCCCAGTCCTGCGGGGGAGATGTCTGCTGAAACGCGTCCTGCTGCAAGCCCTCCTTTCTGCTGCTGCCTGCAGCTTGCTCCTCGTGCTGATACAGCACAGGGACCTTTCCTGGAAAACCTGCTCCTGGAAAAACTGCTTATCCTGGCACCAAAGCCATTCCCTGGGCAGCTGGGAGGATGTTTACCAGCCTTTCCCCCTGCTGCAGAGGCTCTCCGACACAAAGCGAGACAAAAAAGTAAGGGAAAAATAAGGTAAGGCAGAGCAACTCTCCCCAAAATAACAATGTAACCTAAATACAGGCAGGCTCCTCACATAAATATCAAGGGTGAAGTTTGGCACCTCCCGAAAGCCTTGGCAGGACGCAGGGAGAGGCATGTGCATGCCATCATGCCCGGCCAGCATCAACACCCGGGATCTGCAAGCCGAGTGCGGCAGCCCAGGATGAAACCTGGCAGGTGACACTGCTTTGGATATGGGGAATAAACTAATGCCAAGGCTTCAGCTCTCCCATGGGGTAGAGCTCTCCTCAGGAGCCACCCAAGCCTGTTTCCCTGTGCTAAATTCTAGTACTAGATTTTGAATAATTATAGCTAATGTGAACGTGAGAGAAATTGGGGCTAAATCCAAAGCTGGGGCAGGGGGACCCAGTTTCCAGCATCCCTGTGCTTGGAGGTTGCGCTAGGGGCCTGGCCCCAGCCACCCGCGAGGCGCCACCGCGTCACCGCCCAGCGGCGCAGAACAGGCACACGCTGCCAAAGAAACCTCCTACGGCCCAAAACAAACTCCCTTCGCAAGGGCAGTGGGGAATAACGCTGGCCTCAGCACACTTGTCACCCTGCGGCTTGTTTGTGCTCAGTTGCTTGACATGGCCCGGGGCGGGATGCGGCACGTGAGCGCCCACAGAGCCGCCTCCAGGCACGTGGGAGGGAGGGAACAGGGAGGCATCCACGTAGCCGGACTATGGTAGCGGGAACTCTCCGTGCAACTCTCTCCCTCCATCTGAGCCCCAGGGAGCCCAAGGAGCCTGGCAGATCCATAGAGAGAAGCGGCTTCTTGAAGGAAGGACGGCTCATCCTCACCCCATGTAGGACCCTCAGCAGGAGCAAAGCACGAGCCAAAGTACAGGATGAAAAGGAAAGAGCAGCAGAGAGGGTGGTCTGGGTACAGCAGACTGCAGGAAGGAATTTCAGAGGCTCCGAGAGAAAGAGGTTCTTGTGTTTCTCTTTGGTCAAAGAGGAAAAAAAAAAAAAAAGGTCGCTCCGGGCTCCTAGCAGCTGTGCAGAGCAGCACATTCCTCAGGCTGAAATGCGGTTCTGCGGCTCCCAGGAGAGGAGGAACCCACAGTGAAAAGGGCTGAGCAAAGCTAAAATTAAGATTTGGAGGCGATACAGCATGGGGAAGGAGCAGGAAAGAAAACGCTGTGAGGTCACTTGGAGCAGAAGACGCAGCTCCCTCTGCCTCCCTTGCTCT
This sequence comes from Tinamus guttatus, assembly GCF_000705375.1. The sequence goes on along the minus strand of NW_010589381.1, from coordinate 10,396 downwards.
CCCTCCATTGCCCAGGCCAAGCCTGGGGAGCCCAGGGCGCTTCCTCAAACTAAAATCCTCCTTTTGGCATCTGCAGCCCTACAGCAGCGAGGGAAACCCATTTCCAGCACAGAAATTGTCTTGAATAGACCCCCTTGAATAGATGGGGCAACCCATCAGGAGGACAGAGACGTCCTTCCAGCTCCGCTCTGACACGCAGGTTTGTCCTCAACCGCACTAGGTGCCGTGGCCAAAAATCACAGGAAAACCAGAGTTTACCATTGCCCATGAACTGTTCTGCAAAACCCACAGAGTTGCCATGCGGGATGCAGCCCGGCCGGGCTCCGAGCTCAGTGCCAGTGCCTGCTGCTCCCACCGTCTCTGCAGGGACATCCCGGCAGTGCTCTCCAGCTCTGCATACAAGCAGCTAAACCAGGCTGCACATATTGGCTTTCATTTAAAAGACTATGCAAATGTGCACACAGAGGACATGCCACCCTCGGGCTCCAGCTCTCGGTGCACATCTGGCCCACAGAGCACCGAAAGAGCAATAACTAGATAACAGCACCTGGGAAAGAACACTGGCCCCGTTGGGAGCAGCCACAGCTCCTACCTTCCAAAACCACCTCCTTGCCCGTCTTCTTCAGCGCCTGCACTGCCTCGTCATGCGTCGCCTCCGAGAGGTCGGTGCCGTTCACAGAGAGGATGGCGTCTCCCACGTACAGCGCCTCCGTCTGATCCGCTGCCAGCCCCTTGAAGATCTTGGATATCAAGATGGGCATCTTATTCTCTCGGCCACCTTAAAACAGAAGGAAAAAGGCCATGACAGAGATTGCATGCACCTGGGCACCAGCCAAGCCCAGCAAACGTGTATCCCTCTTCCAGGCCACTACTCCCTTGCTGGGACTAGCCCATAGCTCAGATGACCTCAGCATGGATAAGGACAAACTACTTTATAGGGCTCCAAAAAAACTATGAGGGAATCCAAAGCCACTCTGAGAACAAACTTGTGCTCTTGCCATCTCCCATTGGTTTTGGCAGGGAAACCGCTTCTTCACTTGCACTATTAATTGCATGTGCTGAGTGACCACCTTTGCTCCGAGGTCTGCATGTCCCAAATGGATAAGATGGCTGAATGGTTGGAGAGGCAAAAGAGCCAGAGAGAAATCTGGACATTTGCTCCTCTCCACACAGGAGCCCTATTTACCTGCTCTTCCCTGTTCCCCAGCCTATTCAAGCACCGCTGGAGCATGCGGAGATCAATTCTCACATTAACTTTTGAACCTGCGGGTAGATGCGAGCAGCGTTTCCTCCCAGGAGCTCGAGAGCAGCAATTACCCTTAATCTCTGCTCTGTTGCAGAAGAGCGTTTCACGCACCGGGACAGAGCAGCACCGTGATTGCAGGTCACCTGGTGTCCTAGGGCTAAGCAGAGCCTCTCCTGCAGAGATGAGCAGTTGTCCCCAAGGCAGATGGTGACCCCAGCTTGTGCAGCAGCAGCGTGCCCAAGAGCAGAAAGCACTGGGTGGCCGCCCTGGGGTTGCTCGAAGCCGCTGCCACAGGCATTTCCTTGCTCAGATATCTGTAAAACTTGGTGTGTAGCAGAGGACTCTCCTTATCAGCTGTCAGAGAGGCCTCTGCAGGGGTCTCTGCAAGAAGCTTGTCCTTAGAGCAGTGATTCCTAATCCGTGCTGGGGCTGAGGACACGGGGAGCCTCCCGCCAGGGCATCTCCAGCGCCCCTGCCCAGTGGCCAGAGCAGGAGGTGGAAGAAGCACCGGAGGCCACAGGGGAGTGATGAGGCTGCGAGAGGGTTTCCCATGCCTGTCCCCAGGGAAGAGGCAGTCGTATGAGCAGCTCACCTCTCATTCCTCCGTGGAAAACACATCGCCAGACTAGACATTTAGCCCCCATGCCAACCCTCCCCAGGCACCTCTGGATATGCAGGTCTCAAGAAGTAAACTCCAGAGCAAACCCTTAGCAGGACTTGGGGGCAGCAAAAGAAGCGGCCCCCCACAGCTGACTGTAGCATGTAGCTAAGGGCTGGGGATGCGGCCCAGGGCAGGGAGCAGGGCCATGGCCAGGTCTCAGCAAGCTCATGACACAGATGAGGTGTGCAGCTGGGAGCCTGGAGTTGCCCCTGTGCCCTTGACCTAACACAGCCCCTGGGTGCTCCCAGCTGCAGTATCAGCCCCTGAGCTACAACCACATCCCCAGATCAGCCTAACGCAAAGAGCAGCACCAGCCTTGGCCACCTCCACTCATGCTGCACAAACCGCGGCTGTTGTTCACACCAGGAACCAAGGGCAAGCATTTCTGCAGCATAACGGCCGTCTGCCTCGCACTCTTGCCCAGAAGAGGAGAACCAGGGCCAAAGGCGGCACCTACTCTAGGATTGCTGTATGGTGTCAGTCCCGTCCCACCCCAGGCCACTGCTGAGAGCAATGCAAGGTGGATGAGGCTGGAAGCAGAGAAGCAAGAGGCACTTGTGCGGCCTCAGCCCCAGGGCATGCGGGTGTTCTGCAGCGAGGAGTCCTCAGATAACACGAGCTGCCCTGCAGGCTGGGGCCAGGCTCTCTGAGCACTTCAGCTCCACAGAGAGCTGTAAAACCTAAGCTGCTTTCACACCTCCCCTGGTATGGACTTCTGTGGGAAAGTCTGAGGTTAAGATACATGAAATGTATTACTTTTTAACTGGGAAGCATCAGCACCCCTGCTAAGAAGGAGAAATGTTCCCCCCCTCGGCAGCAGTGGCAGTGACCTTCGGAGCTGCACAACCAGCTGGGACAGTTGACAGCTCCCATTTGGGATTACTGCTGTGTGTTTTCCACATATTTCCCTTTCCTAGCAGAAATAGCAGAGCTAGCAATAACTTTGCAGCCAAGGAGTTATCATAAATGGGATTTTAAACTACCCCAGAGGGAACACTGGCAAGCTCAGGCATCCTGTGGCAGCAGTCACGGCAAGTAGCAGGTCAGGAGCAAGCTGCTGTTCCCATCCAGACCAACAGACATCTGCATCACAAACTCTCCCTGTGCCAGGCACTCATACGGCCCGAGCAGAAGCAGGAGCCTGAGGCTCGATTCCCTCTGCCCACCTGAGGTTAAGCCATGTCAGAGGACAAGATTCATATACCCCTGCCCTGGCCCGTGGGCCACCGAGCATGCAGACCGGCCTGCCATTACATTAAATTACAAACTCTCCTCCCCATACAAGTGGACGGACCTTGGCCCGCGGCTGTTTAATCCTTCTTTCTCTGAACTTCTAACAAGCTCAGAGCTGCATGAAAAATAAACACAAGAAGAAACACAATCCCTCTCCCGTGAAGTTTCCAGCCTAAAGTTCAGGAAAGTCACCAAGGAGCAGAGCGGCTCAGGAGGGGAGCAGTGGAAAGGAAAACACGGATTATGACAACAAGGCTTCCCTGCTGCTCAGGCCTCCAAGACCGGACATCTTCAAGCTCGAGTGTTCTTTTAGTGCCCCAGGTCTTACGCGCTACTCTGCGTGAAATCCCCAAGGACTTTACAAAGGTTGCAGGCATTTTCTCCATTTTGCTGACAGCTTAAAAAGGATATTTGTCAGACTAGTGGACCCAGGGATCACTGAAAAGACGAGGACAAGCATGCAGAGACCTCCGTTTGCTGCAACGGAGCCGCTTTTCTGTAAGGCGGGTACCCTGCACACCCCATCCGTTCCATCAGACACCTCCCCTAGCAGGAAAGTGCCAGCGTGTGCAACGTTGCAGTGAGAGAAGCGGCTCTGCCAGCGAAGCACCCCTGGCAGAGCACCCCCAGCAGTGTCCCAAATATAGGCAAGCCCTGTGCCTGGTTGTGTCCCCAAAAAGCCACCCTGTTCCCCGACTCAGTGCAGGGGGCAGCCTGGTCTCCGAGCTCCCTCCAAACGTCCTTGAGCCCCCTCGTCCTCCCACTTTCAACCTTGTCCTCCCTCACCTGCTCTGAGGTGGGTGACAGGATGGACGGAGGTGCCAGCACTGCAGCTCCCGCCCGGTCTAAAGCAGCCCTGGGGATAACAGCCCAGCTGCAGAGTACAGGCTTGAGGAGGCAACAGGTCGCTGCCCCGGACACCCCGTCCCGCAGGTCTCGCTGCCA
>NW_010589380.1:9997-30125 GCF_000705375.1 Tinamus guttatus | reverse complement strand
GGGCGCGCGCGCGGTCCCAACGGCCACCCCGACGCCCCCATGCTCCCACGCACCCGCGAGGCAGCGTTTTTCCCCCGCTGCCTTTAGGGCCGCGGCAGAAACGGTCCAACAGCGGCGCGGGAACGACCCGAGCCCCGCCGTTAGCAGCCGCCGCGGCGCAGGGCCCGCGCTGGCCTGCGAGGCACCTCGCGTCAACCCGACAGCTTAAATAACCTTTAAGGACTTGACAGCCGCAACGCCCGCACTCAGAATTGACCTAGATTTGTGGCTGCCATCCAGGGATTGTAAAAGGCCTCCATTCACCAGCTTTCAGTTTTTATGGAAAATATCTTTGAGAGTGGCATTCTTGATGCTGTTGTTCCTACAGCTTTGATAAAGAGCCCCACATCTCACAGCTAAAACAGCACACATCACCCAAGCTAAGGGCATGTGAGGTGTAGCTTCATTTCAGCTTTGTGCTGTGGGTGAAGAAACTTATTTAAAATATCCGTTTTACATGTATCTCCATGTATCAGGCTCTAATGGACAATGTTAAAAAAATGTGTCAAGTGGATATTAAAGTATTTCACAATCCTCTGAATACAGCATAATGCCAGCATGTACCTTCAATTAAAGGCACTCCCTGAGAAATGACATGTCTGTTTATCTGGAACAAAGAATACATTATTCTGCCATGCAAAGTGAATTTTATTAACTCGATTCTGGGTCTGTCACTCACTTTTCAACATCTTACGTGTACCTGTATATATGTCATGCTTAAATCCATTTGATGAACCGCGTGTTCGTGTTTCTTTGATAAAAGCTCTGCCATTTGCTTGCTAGTATGTCTCCTTTACAATAACTTAGCATAGTCCAAAATACTGAAAAAGAGCTTTTACATAGATTGAAGTAAATAATAAATAAAGGGAAAAAAGGAGGCTACAAGCAGTTTCTCTGTTTCTGCACCCTATTTGGATGGCTAACTCCTCAGACACTGATCTTTCACCATGTATAAGCGGGCTTGGCACAGTGCCCATCGCTCACCCCAGTCCTGCTGGCCCTCCCAGAGCTAAGCTAATCTTAATAAGAGGAATGTTTTTTTTTTTGTTTTTTTTTTGTTTTTTTTTTTTTAAGAGCAAGATTCACCTCACCTATCATTAGTTGTTCAACAGATAAGCATCTTCTCAACACTAATCATCGAGGCCTTGTCCTCAATCATCAGGAAAAAGATTATCTATGGAGGGCAATTCATCATGGAGAGGGCAATCCATCATCCAGCCTTAAGCACTTCAGGATGAACTCCACATTTCATTCCTCAGCAACGGCTACAACCAGACATACTAAATTATTATAGCCCCCAACCTAAATGCTTGCCTTAGGTTAACTCAACCCAAGTACTGCTAAACCAAACCACTACAGTTTTAACAAGGGGGAAAAATGAGTTCTGACAGATTTAAAATAGCCTAAATCATGTTCCCAAAACAAGCTTGTTTTTCCTCAAAACCTAAACCTTGTGACACCAGCAAAATTATGTTATTCCTTCCCAGTTCTCTATAATGAATTCTTACATGCACAAGGGATTTTTTTCAGGATCATAAACATATTTCTTTCACTCAAAATCCAGTCTTTAAGTTCTGTTGTTGTTGTTTTAATCTAATGACTGCAACTATTTCTCCATTCAGCATCTGACATTTTCAGACTCAATGGTTCTTATTGTAAAGAAACAAAACAAACCATAAAGCAGCTGACAGTAAAAGGCTAAAAAAAAAATACATTTTAAAACAGTAGACTTGTGAGCAAAAGGAAAAACTTTTCCAGTCCATTCTCATTACTAGGCTACTGCAAGTAAAATATATATATATATATATATATTGTCGTGGAGCACGTGTGGCTGCAGGCTCTCCAGTGGCCTGACCATGCCCAGTAAAGCAATCTGTGCAACACTGGCACATGGTTCATATCCTCAGCCTTGTCTGTGCTGGACAAGTGCTCTCACATCCCAAAGTCATAACCTCTGTGATGCTGTGAATGCAGCCAAGAGCAGGCAGGTTTACTTCAACCTGCCCAGAACAACAGTTTTACTAGTGATCGAGTAAAATGTGCTCTAGAGTGGATGCAAACAACAACAAAAAATATAATGCTCAAGAAACCACTACTTTCATAGATCAGAAGTTTGAAAATCTGTATTTATTTTTAATATCCTGACCTTGATTACACCCATCTTAAAACACTGAAATCACACTTAGTGTTCCAAGAAGAGGCCCACCTAAAGCAACGGGGCTGCAACGAGAGCATGTCGGAGCTGGCTGCGTGTTCCAAGGCGCTCACAGTGCCCAGCACCAGCTGCCCACCCCATTCTTTTGGAAATCTGAACCTAACCGAAATACAGATTCCTTACAACTATGACTGTGTGGGTTTTGTTTGTTTGTTCTTTGTTTTTTATTTTCTCCTAACCACAGCTGATACCAGGGTCTTTCCAGCAAGTACCTCAGCAATCTATAAGGCAGGAAGCCCTTTTTTTTTTTTTATTAAATTTTTTCAAATTAAGCTTATCAGCACAAAGGCAGGTCATCGGCAGTATGACCAAGTGCACCTTGGGGAATACTCCAAGCAGCAAAACATCTCTCAGGGTAATACCAGCAAGGTCACCCCAGACCCAGGCTCAAGTTTGTTCCCTAAGCGCTGAGAGCTCAGACCATTACTTTAGCCACAAGCCTGTCCTGAAAATGAATGGACACAACCCAAATTCTGCAAAGGCCTACTGATAATGCAGCCTGTTACCCTCCCCCAGCACAAAAACACTGTATTCCTAATATGATCTATCCCTTGTACCTGTGAAATTATAATAGGTAATTATTGCTGGTTTAATTTCAAACACAAAGCTTTGTTTACAGCTGTGTTGCATAGCCAAAGATGAGCTGTGCTTGCAGGTTTGGTGCTTTTCATACTTGCTTTTGGAGAAGGAGCTCGGCCCCCTTCCAAAAACATGAATATACTCAACACTGCACACTAATATTAGGATCCTGCAGCCATCACAGCCTGTACAGATGAAAAAGGACCTTTTGCCCCCCAAACCGTGCCCTCGTTTCTGTACAGCTGTTTGTGGCGAGGGTAGAGGAGCACATCCTCTCTCCAGCCCAGCCGCGATGGTTAATTAAGCGATGCAGCAGCAACGCTGCAGCTGTGCTCGCCAAGTTATCATCCTCAGGACCATAATTAACACGGAGGAGCTTCCAGCGGGACCCAGGCTTGAACGACATCAGTGGCAGCAATTAGAGCTCCTGCAGCCCTGGCAGTGCTGCTGAAGAGGCCTCCGGCTCTCCAGCAATCCCAGTTCCCTCCGCTCTGCCAAAGGCCCCTCGGAGGCCGCTCCGTTTCTGTGCTTTCCCTGGACGCGCCGCAGATCCCAGCTGAGAGACACCTCGGAGCTAACGTTTCGCTTCTACACGGTTCCTTAAACATATTCTCCCTTTAAAGTCTGCAGCTGAACTGGGGCATGGGGCAAGGGCTCTCCTCCTGCCTTTCGGAGCTGTTGGTAAATTCTGTCACTCAAGGAGGCACAAGATCATAGTCCTGGCTAAATACACCCAGCTATACTTTACTTTGTATGCACCATTTTGGCTTTCTTCCCCCAACAACCACACTGTCCATCTCCACAGTTCATACCATGCATTCTTCTACAAAAGTAAGACCCTCAGCATCGCGTCTACCACTCAGTTTGCCCTGATTGCCTCCTGACTTTTGCACCACCTCCCAAAAGTCACTCTATTTTTCTCTTGTCTCTCACATCCAATTTCTGTCTTTAGTAGTACACAAATGTTACAAGGGGTGATTTTTTAGTTTAACATTACAGCTAAGCCTGCATCAACTTTGTTACTAAGATACTCACACGAATGGAGGGGTAATCCAACACCTTAATCCAAGGTGGAGACATAAGGATTAGCTATTGCAGAAGAACTTTGAACTGATAAACTGATCAGCAAAACCAAGGACCACACAGGGTCCCTGCACTGTTATGAAGGAAGGACAGTTGTTAACAGAAACATATTGAATTATTTCCCATATATTTCTTCAGCAACACCTAATAAAAATCTCACAGCACAAAACCCAAACACCAGACTTGAGCAATCTGCTATCGTGGTGGATTTTTAAGGTTTATGCTTCACCTCGTGCAGACAATGCTATTTTCACCCTTGATTAATGCATCAATCCAGTGAGCAAGTTTTCCCAATTCCTTCTAGAGACATCAGGCTACTCCTGGACAGCCGTGGTGGATTTTTAAGGTTTATGCTTCTCCTTGTGGAGACAACTTCCTAGTTGGACAAGAAAATTTTCTCTCCTCTAAAAGAAATGAAAAGAGAGGACATCCTTGATCTTTTATTGCCTAAGTGTTACTGGTGCAATGATCTACTTGCAGCTGACATTTGAAATTTGAAGCTAAAAAGAATTCAGCAGATGCAGTTTGAAGGTCATCCAAACGCAGCTTCAAACCTGCTCCATTTTGCTCCCTGGTGCCGCCTCAATATACACCTCTGGTTTTAAGTTATCCTGTACCCTTTTTCCTCCAAGCTGGTCATCTAGTATTTCAATTTGTGATGTGGCAAGTAAGAGCAGAAAAGATTTACAGAGATTTTCCTATCAATATTTTCTTTTACATCAGTTAAGCTAGAAAACTTGATTTTGTCTTTTAACTTAGACTGTCCAAAGACAAGAAACACTTCTCTCTTTTACTCTCTAATCACATGAGACTTAACGCAGATCTTCATCCTGAAATGCTGTTACATCTTTTCAAGACAGTATTTTAGAGATACTGAGATATTTCTTAGGTTATCAAGTGACCTTAAAAGAACTTGAATTTGTAATTCAGAACTGTTCATTTTTGTAACTATCTCCATTTGCAGAAAGAGGCTATGTGTTTGCATAGAAGTCTCACTACCACCCCATTCAAAGGGTTAGCCCCCATGTACATGACACCAACATCCTACACAATGAGCCTATGCAAATATCATTAATGTTCCTCTTGCCCAAATGAGACAGCACCACTCTGGGTTAGATGATGTGAGACATAACTAGATGACGGGGAGGGAACAACATTGTATTATTTGTTATTAGGTCATGCTATCGTGTGTGCTCGTTAGCCCCTTGGACCATAAGGATCTGATCTTCCACACACTCTCCTGCACCTGCCATCCCAGCTCACATTGACCGCAGGAACCTCCATGTGGGTCCCAGGGCAGGAGAGAAGCTGCAGCGCTGAGGCCCTCAAGTCTGCACCCGTCCTCAGCAGTGGGGAAGTACAAAGCTGGGGCTACCTCTGAGAATCTCACACTCAAATGCAAGAAACTTCCCAATTCCAGTGCTCTGCATCTCGTCAAACACATTAACGACAATGAATTACTATAAACTCTCAACTAATTTAAATCAGACACTTGCTTAATAAACTGCATCTCCAGACTCATCTAGAAATGCTTCTGAAATACAGTCTCCAAAACACAGTGATACATTCTGCTCTTGAGCAGGGTGATTTGTACAACAAAATCCAATCCAAGCTTGGACCACCTGTAAATGTCACCAAGCTTTCCTCAATGTCCCAAACAGGACACTGAGCTGCCTCACCTTTCCCACAGCCTCAACAAGGTCTCTTCCCTCCATTGCCGGACAGTTTTTCCCAGCATTCCAATCAAAAGCCCAAGCTATAGGTGACAACTGATTCCTGGGACAATAACCAAGCAAACTCAAAACTCCACAATATTCTACCATTCATTGATTTTAAGGCTTCTGCACCAAGGCTGACCTCCTGCACTCACATTATTATGGCGCATGTACCTCTCAAAGTGCCTGTAACTAAACATTTTACAGTGAACTTCACCAACAGCAACGCAAGCGTAAGCATGTTTTCTCCATGAGTCTTTACATGGACTATGTGATACCCAAGTGTCTCTCAACACTCAAGTAGTCCCTCGACCGTATTGCATATTACAACCTTTAATCATCAAAACTTGGTAAAACGGTTTAATACAGAAAAGCTCAGCCAGTGGCTGGGCAACAGAGTGGCAAGAAATCAACAGCAACGCAATGAAATAGGATGGAGGAATACAAAGATCAGTCCCAGGGCCTTGACCAAAGAAAGCCTGGCCATGGCAGAGTAGCCACATCTGAACCCATCTTTAGCTTGGTAACTAGCAACAGTTGAACCACAGGAACGTGGATGAGCTCAGGCTAATCTCCAAAACATGCAGAGTCCCTCTGCCCACCCTAAACACCAGCCCACTGGGGCTTCCCTCACACTGCTACACAGACGATGCCTATTAGAGATTTTATGTCATATGGCAAACTGTAACCACGTCTCTTGTCTACAAATAGGAAGCCACAAAGGCTTTAATTTCCACATTGCTGTACTTCAGCAACACACACAAACAATACAGACCAGGGCTGCTAAGGGAGCACCAGGAGGAAGCTGGACAATAGAGTTAGGGAAGAAGGAATCCATCACCAATAATAATGTTTGTGAAATTCCAACTTTTTTTTTCCCCGAAATGGTGTAGACAGGCTCGTTTTCAGGAAAGTAGAAATACTGTTATATAAGGGAGCTTTGCTCCATTGCTTCCAATACCATTCCCTGTACTCAACATAAAATTCATAAAAAAAAAAAACACACACACACACAGGGTTGTGTTTTAATTTGCCATACGGCATGATCCAACATGCTTAGCAGGGATCGCCTGGGTCCTGGCAGGAGCAGGGGTCACCCCCAGCCAGGCTGTATTCCCCGTTCGCTGCCCCGAGGGGAGCGCAGGGAAGGCGGCGCTCCCGGCGCAGCCTCGGAGCACAGGCTGCGTTTGGGGCTCCCCACGGAGCGGGCTGCACGACCAGAGGGAACTGCCGGCTGCTCGTGTTACCTGCAGCTGCCTCGGAGCGAACAGGAGCGGGGCACTGGGAATTACCTGCCTGGTGCCCATTCACTGGTCAGACAAGTTACCCCAAACACTGCAGTCATGTTTGCACCCAGCTGCCTCAGGCTGCAGAAAAGCAGACGAAGCTTTTCAGTGATCTGCCAACATATGGCCCCCCTAAAAGACCAGCCCAGCCCTGACGAAACTTTCCCGATTCCACTGTGCTGCCACTGGGGGTGAATCTGGCCCCTGGTTCCCACACTGCTCCACTTAACACAGCTAACGCGTGTGACTAAAGCCCTGCTCGGCGCCAGATGGCCGAACGTCAAGTAAATTAAAGTACAACCATTGCCAAGTCTCTGCTAAAAAAGGAATACAGAAGAAAGCAAAAGGAATGTGAATTTAGCATCAAAATTTATAATCAACATGCTGATTCACTTTCATATCTTACTTTTACAAGGTAAAAAGTAATAAAAGGATGCAATGAAGCTCTGTTCCTGACCACTGAGCGACCTCACTGCTCTCTTCATGCTGTTAAGAGTGTTGATGTCCTTCAAGAAATGGATGCCACCATGTTCGAGGTTGGGGGTATGTCTTCCATGCCACTTCAGGCACACAAGCTCTTCCAAAGAGGCGTTAAAACTAAGTAACAACCATGTCTGGATATTACACTTTCTCTAGAGAAGATGATGTTTGGAAAAAGAGTTCTTCTCACCCCACCAAGCAAAAACAACTAACCATGTACTTGCCTGCAGTTCAGCTGATGCTGAAAACATGATCACCAGCAGCTGATCAGCCCCCAGATAAAACATTTATGTGCATACACTTAAAATCTGCAGAGTTGCTCGTGTTTCCAGCAATTTACCAATGTAGCTGCCAGGGTGGCCAAGGAACTCATTAGCGCTACTCAGTTCAGAGCAGGCTCCAGCCCAAAGGGAGGGAACAAGAGTGAGCAGTTTTTTGGTTAGCTTACAAAACTGGAAAAAAAATAGGAATAGCACCAAGTTCCAGTTTTGCACAACTTCTCTTTCCTGCACCAACTTACATCTGACACCTGACATAACATCCTAGAAACATCTAAAAGCAGTTTTCACACCTTCTTGCTAGAAAACTATGTGATCTAGCATGTCCCACAACAGATTAAGCGGACAACTGTGGATGAAATACAGACTTTACACTAAGTCTTCTAACTGTTAGGATGAGTTATTCCCCTCAAATCACTGGTTTTCCTACTTTCATGTGGAGGGAATTTATTTAGCTTCATGTAGCCATATACAATTAAGTCTTCTATACATGCCAATGGGTAACTTAACTATATATAAACAAGTTGAAGCTATTTAGTGCTTTATTTGATAACAAAGTTTATCTGTGCTGTTGTCATACTACATAGCTTCAACTTGTTTATATATAGTTATCTGTGCTGTTGTCATACCAAATGCATTTTTTTTAAAAAAAAACAAAGTCTACAAAACAGGGGTTCAGATGAGCACAGCTCAACAAGCCCTTCCATCCTATGGCACAGAACTTTAGAAGGCACTGAACACTATGGCTGAAATAGCTCAAAAAGCAATGTGCCTCTTCCTGCACCAAGGCAGGATGAACCATTCCCTCTGCTCAATGTATTCCTTGCTTTGCATCATCACCAAAATCCAGCCAATTCATCTCTCAACTGACACAAATCTGGAATTACTCTGCTAGACTCCACCATTCCAGGTTTAATTCCAGGTTTACACAACCCCGTGGAGTATAGCTGGTCTTCAAAGAGCTCTGCCACCAAAAAGAAAAAAAACCCTTTTGTCTCCAATATATTCTTTGTCCACAAAGTAAGTGCTGCAGTTTCTAAATAGCCATTCAGCCCTGAAATAGATTGGAAATAAAACACACCGTGATTATTTTTAAAACACGAAAGATCAAATTGCTGTCTCTGTCTCACTCTCTGATATTGCAGAATACTGTGTTCAAGTGACACCAACACTATAGACTGACATTTTCAACACATACAAAGCAAGAAAATAACCATTTTAGAAAGGCTTTTTACTTCAGTTTCCTACTGGAAAAAATGAAATTGGTTCTGAACCTTTGCACTCTCAAGAGGAATTATCAATATTAGAGTAACACGGCTCCAGAACACACCAACATTAGCAGTAAATAATGGACAGAATTAACACTGCAAGTTTTCCTACCAGGTTATCCTGCATTAGAGAAGTCAAGCAGGGGGGCAAAATGAATCTTAATAGTCTCTAGTGGCAACAAGCTATTTCAATCTATGATGAGTACTGTTTATGGAATACAGGCTAGGGAAAAATATCAATAAATGCATTACTAAAAACTCCACCCTTGAAAGAAATGTTGAGCAAACACATAGACATGCATTTTAAACAAACCAAAAATCTCCTGCAATTCTCCCACCAAAATCTTGTTGCATAGATTTCCTAACATTATTCTTCCCAGAACCAAGAAAAATCTCACACTCTAATGTGTGTAAATCATTTGCCACACTTTCAAGCAGTAATTATTGCTGGAAATCGGGAGCTAGTTAAACTAGATAACTAGATCATACTAGATAAACTAAGCTATTCTGCAGGAACAGAGGAAAAGACATTCTGACTAAAACTATTAGGTCTGGAACTGTTAATAGCACTATTAGCATGTGGAGAGGAGTGGTGATTCCTGTAGATTTTATTCCAAACTTTTTTCTCTGTCTTCCCAATTTCACTTACTTCCTTAGAGTGTATTTTGCAAGTAGAAAAACAAGTTGTTACCTTTACAGGAAAACACAGTCTATTCTGTTTGCATCAGTGGGGCTCTTCAGACACATCAGAAGGCCAAAAGACATCTTAGATGATCCCAGCTGCAGTGAGTTACCCTTGGGCTTCTGGTGGCACCCTTTCCAGTGACTTCCCCTGCTCCAGCTGATGGTGTTTCCTAATTACCCCTCGTTAGGAAACCTCGTTAGGGAGGCCAGAGAGCTCCTGTTGGAAGCTTGCACCCCCAGTGCAAACAAGGAAGGTGCTCCCTGTCCTGAGGAACACGCTCAAGGAGAACTGTGGATTCTGCCCTTCAGCAGCAACGTGGTCCGTAACTCACCGCAAGGAAACGCACCGGCGCTCTGCGCCAGGCAGCCCTGACTCACCAAACACACAAGATTTATATTTTGCTCCTCAAATATCATCTGCTGGTGCAAGCTCTCCCACCTCCCTTCTCTCCTGGCTCTACTCTTGTGTGATAGTGCTAACAAAGCATAATTTCAGAAAGTCAGGAATAAACCTAACTGCTTAAGGATTTGATCTGACAGAGCACAGGTACCTAGAGGATCTTGTGAAAAAATCAGACTTTTTAGGCAGCTAAGATTTTTTTCTCAGATTATTAAAGAAAAAAGAAAAACAAGCAAAACAGTAATTCCCTGCACACTCTTCAGAAAAACATCAAACATCAAAATATTTGCAGCATTTCAATGGATAGTTTATTCCTGAACACACTCCTATAATGTTTGAGTTGTCCAGAAAACAAAACAAATGAAAAACAATCAATGAGCATCAGAACAACTACGGTTCCTTTCACAAGTCATGTCTCCGCAACTGAGCTCTCCAAATGTTCTCTGCTTCCAACACTTTTATTCTAAGACTTTTTTTTATACTCGAGGCCAGTTCTGATCTGTGTCTGTATCGTCTCAAAGGAAGATCCCACACACGCTCTCCGCTCACTCTGCTTTTAAGATTTCTCTTTTGTTCCCTGTTCCCAGGTAACCTTGGATTCTGCTTCCACCCTCTGCAGTCCTTCTCACTCCCTTACCCCACTGCACTCAGGACTTTGCAGTTTCCACAAGATAGTGCAGAAAGCAGATTTCAGAAGGGCAGAACAAGGTCAATTTTCACCTTGCTCCCTTAGAAAATGACATCGTAACCTGTGTGAATAACAGAAATCAGATCAGCTGGACCTGTACACATGGCAGGAAGACTGAGGCATGGAATAGCTCAAAAAATTGTTCTGTGCTGGTCAGATAATCTCTCAGGAACATGTATCATGTAGAAAGAGCTGGAATTAATTCCCTCCCCTCTTCTTTCTATTCTGCAGTGACCACTGATGACTACAGCATCACAGTGTGTATATGTATATGCATATGCATATGTACACACACACACACACACACATACACTGAAACCCACCAAAGGGGTCTTTGCTGTTGTCAGTGCCTCCCTGCAATGCCAACCCCGGTACTCTTTAGTTTCAGCTGGCTGCCTCCTGAGTTATCTGCGCAGGAGTACCCTTTGGCACCACTGCCAACAATGTTTACTAAAAATACCGCCCGAGCATCACAAATAGCAAGATGGGAGGAATTCTTAATCCCCCTTAGGGCACATAGTCTTTTTGCTTTTGGTAAATAGGGAATGGCAACAATGCACAGAGAATAAAGTGTGTCTTCTAGACCTGGCCTGTTAGTCTGTTTGCCTCGCAGAAAGGAAAAATGAGAGCTGCCAGTATTTGCAAAAACTGTCACCAGAGGAGAAGAGGAGGTGGGGGAAATTGCTAGTGCAAAACACCCCCAAATCTCCCAAGCCTGCAACATCAACATGTTTAGCACAACAGGATTTAGTGTCTAAGACATGGGACCAGCGTATTAAAGAGCGTGGCAGATCTGCAGGTTCCCTACCCCAGGCCATGAGCCACACGGAAGACACAGAAGAAGAACAAGGTTGATTCTTGCGCCGCTTTAGCCTCTCAAGCGCCACACAACGCACACAGCAAACAGGAGGCAGCGCAGGCCCGGCGGCGCCGGGAGCGGTACCGGCCTCTTCGACAGCACTTGAGCCTCCAAACACACCGCTGCAGATCAACGATCCCTGACAGGACGCAGGGCTTGTGAAGGAACTATATGCGAGTGCCCAAAATAGAATAAGGAGCCTAAAATCAACTGCCATTGACTATGTTTTCAGTTATTTTAATTATTAGGTAAATAATTACTGTAGGTAGTACATCCTCCTATAGGTAATCTACTATATGCAAAATTTCAGAAGTACCAAAGAAACTTCACAAGGTTGTGATCCATATGACTCTGTGTTTTTTTTGTTTTGTTTTGTTTTGTTTTTAAAAAAAAAATCCCAATGCATAATCAGTAAGAGATTAGGTGACTTTTCTTCACATTCTTCTTTATGTTTTAAGGTAGTTTAAACCTAGAAATTAACTGCCACTGTTCAGTTTCAGCTCTGAAGGAAGGTCTTCACAAGTGCACCACAAATGAACTTAGGAAAATATTTACTGTGCCGCAGGCATGTAGCGAAATAGTGTGTCACTGCAGGAGCTATAACATATTCATAGTTATTAGCCACTTATTTTAAGATTTTAAATGACATTTTCAGAAAGATAGAAACCAAGATAATTGCATCTTAATCATGGCATCAGAACTTCGTTGTAAATTAATCTTATGTTAGGTACAAATGTAATCCGTGAAGTAGGGCCTCTTTCTCTGAAACATCAGAATACAAATGTGCATTACACGTGTACAAAGCATTTTTGTTATTCATCCCAAATATCAAAACATCTGGCAACAGAAAATAGAAAAATATTTATAGACACTTTTGGACAGAGGTTATGTCAGGTCAAGTCAAAAAACATCCCTAGGCTGCAGTCCTCAAATTCTTTTATCAGTTATTCTGGGTTTACCCTGTGTTGGAGAGATGTGACACAAGCTTTTTATAGTAGCTGTTGATTCAACAATGATCAAAGTCATATCTTTCTTCTCTAGATCAAAGACCAGCAGTTTAAGATTATCTCCAGCTCGTAAAGTAGAACAAACATTAGTTTTGGACAACTACATTATTATATAACTACGTTGTCTTCTGTTTTTTTTTTTTTTTCTTTTTACATATGCCACATGTTTTTAATGTAGTGGCTGATTATCATATAGTTGTTTTATTGCCTTTCTAGAGCAATATAAAAATATATACCCAACGGCAACAAAAGGCTATAGAAACAAACATCTGAGTTTCTGCATCCTTACGAAGAGAATATTAACAAGTAATGGTGAAAATAAGATTAAAAAAATTGAACTGGGCACAATTCCTGTGAAAGCCAAGAGGTCTTAAAGCTCTGCTCATTAAAAACCACTCAAGCACCTGTAGGTCTCTCTTCGTGGAACACAAACATTCCCCCAGCCCTTAGCATGGCGTGTTCATGCTTGTGCCTACCCTCACACAGGAAGAAAGGCAGTCCCCCAACAGCAAAATTAGTGCACTTGCACTGTGTCAACTTTCGGCAATAGGCATAAAAAAATCATTCTGTGGGTGTCAGTGTGATTCCTTTTGCAACTGTATCTCATTTTAAAGGTGAAGCTTGTGGCGCTTTGATTTGTGCTAAACATGCACATCAACATCTCAGGTAAGATGTCCGGAGTCCACCTAAAGCGTCTCAGTGATGGCTTCAAGTGGGAGACCACGGTGTGTGAGTATGAACATCAGCTGAAGAGACCCAAATTTGCCTTGGTGGCAGTAACTAATTTCTCCGTCCTGCGTCTCACAGGCACTTGAACCAGCAGAATACACAACTTGGGAAGTCCAAGCTCTAGACAACCCTTGAAGAAAGAAAATTCCATAGTTTTCACCCTATAGACTCAAGAAAGGAAGATGTTTCCTTCCTTCCTGTTTTAATTTAGTGGAAATTGTTGATTTCCAGATTCTCTACTGAACATAGTCAGACTCAACTATATTCTTATTAAACTAAAAAGAGATTTACCATCTTCATGAGATGCCAAGTCCTAGAACCATCTGCTCTTCTACATTCTAATTCTAATTACTAGTTCTATGAAATTCTAATTACTAGTTCTATGAACTTCATTCACCTTACACAGCTTTTATTAAAGAGAGCTCTTGCACAGACATTCATTAGAAAAGCGCCAACCTAAAGCAACGGAGGAAGACAGCAGACTTTAACCTGAGCTGTTTCGCATCTTCTGTATGAGCAGCCTCAGAGTTAGAGCTGGAACAACCTCCTTTTTAGGGCTAAATTACTTTTTTTTTTCTGAGCTATGTTCCTTTACAGTTATACTAAGTTTCAGCACTTACCCAACCTGGTTGATTCCCATATTTGTTAATGCCAAAAATAAACCTAAAAGCTTTCATCACTAGTTAAAAGAAAACTGTAATTTGAAGAGCAGTTTTGCTGACTTCTCTCTTGATCAAAGATGCTCCTTAAGAATCTGATATGATAGAAACAAAAATCAGCTTTATAACAACAGCAATTCAAGCAGAGTCCTTTCATTGAGTGAAACCCCACAGTCCTTACTCATACAAGGCTTGCAGTGGAGAATACTACTTAAAAATGAGAGCGCATTGGCAATGACTAAGTCAAGGTCTCAGATATAGGGAAAACAAACAAACAAACAAAACAAAAAGAAAAGACAGAAAAACACAAACTTTCACAGTTCAGCCCCTTGCTGCATAGGATTAAAATGTGTCCATTTCTCTGATGACACATTACTTGTTGGTGCAGTTGTAGAAACAGAATATCATCTTCCTAAGTAAGAAAGCAGTAAGCTAAAAGTTATCGTGCTCTCCTCTGAAAGCCTGCTATGGTTAGGCCGCTCAGTTCTCTGACATCTGCCTCAAAAAGAGCTAAGCACAAGTTCAAGTGCTTCAGTGAATCAGAACCTCATAATTCAGTGATTTGCTTGGACTGTTTCTCTTCCACCCTCCTCTAAATTGGAGATGCAGATAAGCCTCAGGGAAAAACACACCCTTTCCCCTCACCTTTGAGGGCTCTGCCTCCTGGTCACCCCAGGCCTCCTGTGCAGAGCAGCTGGGTCTCCTTTGCACCTCCTACCTATCAGTAAGAGCAGCAGAGCTCTCGAGGCAGGCAGGATGCCTGTGCCACCAAATGCCTCAGTCCTGCATGCTCCAGGCTTGCTTTTTAGGAACATGGCAACAGACCCTCACTTTAAAGCCTGGAGTTTACATGAACAGATTCATAGTTTGCAGTAAGTGTGAATTGCAACCAATCTTTTGCAGTTGCTTACACAACTAGTAAACATAGTAGTAAACAGAGCAAATGTAATGCTACGTGGTGGATTGTAATTTTTAATTGGGTTTCGTCTTCTAATGAGCAAGTCCTTTCTGAAAACATGCTACAATAAGGGCTGAACAAAAACAAAAAAACAGTCATTGAGTTTTGCATAACATCTAGGAACAATTAAGCAATTTTGACGTGGTTTTAGTTGAGAGGAGCACTTATTCATAAAGGCATCACAGCCTAAATAGTTTGCCATAAAAAAAGGCTCTACTTGCTGGTCATCTCACAATATACAGCTCAATATCTCAGTTGATCTCGACATCTCAAGATTTCTATTCAGTTTCCGCTTCTACACTGCAAAATATAACATTATAGAGGTCATGTGAACTACATATACCTGTTTTATTTTAAATTATTTAAAGGCTTCATTTAAAACTATTCAAAATATTAAATTCAAACCCATTAAAATAATTCCCCAATTATTTTTTAGAGTCTGGAAAACACATGAGGTTCTGCTATTTTTCCACTAATGGCAATTAAGTCTGCTTTTCCACCCATAAGCTGATGCTTATTTTCCTTCTGTGCAACCCCATTCAAAGTTGGGTATCTAAAATAGATTCTGCCTCATTGTCCCAGTTTCCTCTCACTGTTGCTTTTAGCCTCTACACTTTTTCCATGCAGTCAGGGCTAGTTTTCATTAATCCTAGAAGTTAAATGGCACAGACTCCAATCTTGTCTGGTGGGAAAAAGATAGGAGAAAGGCAAAATTCACACAAGAATAGGTTAAAAGAGATATTATTCTGTAAGTCAGATACCTCAATAAAATATTTCTCTTCTCCATCAAAACATGAGTTCCACTGGGCCTAAAGATTAGGCTGCAGATTCTCATGCACAGACAAGTACAGATCTTGATACACAGCTGCTTAGACCACTAAAATTAGGTTCAATCCCTAAAGGAAGTAACTAAGAAAAAAAAAAGACTAGCTATATTTGGAAGAAGTAAACAGAAAGAATAGGGAGGATTAAATAACAGTATGAAATTGATACGGAAGAAACTCTGGATGAAGACTAGGGAGAGTGGTGGAAATCACTAGGCCTGCACAAAGTACAAAGCCTCCAGCGCTGTGGACCTGACAGCAGGACTGGAGGAAATCTGAGGCTAAACCCCAAACCCATCACCCTCCTTTTGAGTCTTTTTCTCTTTGGTGAGAATTTGTCAAATACCAGTGACACCTTCAGTTCTTCCGTTGCAGAATTGGGGAGTTTAGAGAAACTACTTTGTTCTCAGGATGTTATTAGCACATTTTCCACCCTTCTCCCATGATGTGTTTCTGCCCACCCCACTCATCAGGTCTCTCAGCTGAGAGTGTTTTGTGACAGACACGCACTAGTCGCACCACAAACAGCTAGTCGGGAGGGCAGCTACATGCGTGGAAAAGAAAATTCTTCTGACAACAAGTAGAAAAACACAACAGCAGACTTCAGAACAGACAGGCCCATCATCGCCACCTCTTAAGGGACTAGCTCTCTGATATGAGCAATGCTAGCTGTGAAAATTACAGACCAGAATAAAACACTGAATAGAAGTTCAGCAGCTAGTGAAACCATGGCTGTTGGAGGACACTAGAAGATTTGATAAAGAAAAAGTAATTTGTGGAACGAAAGGCTCAAGCCTTGGTATTCAATTTCTCAGTGAAAGACCCATGACTTCCTCATGCAAAAGTTCACAGCTGTGGGACAAAAGAATCAAGTGATGTGCTCAATGCCTATGAAAAAAGGACCAGTTCCAGTGCACAGCATAACGACATAAAGACTTTCGTCTTCTATTAGGATTCACTTTCCAGCTTGTACAAGTACAACCTGGTAGTCTGAGACAAGAATTCCTCTGTTCTGACCCTACCTCTAAGACTCAGTGATAAACAAAAAATATTTCAATTCTTGTCTTGCTTTGTCCTCGAAACGAGGACAAAACCTCCCTCCCACCAGTTGTACGGTAGTTTATTTGTCTGAGATGAGAAGTGTATGACCTACATTTGCTAGAAAATGGAAAAGGTAAAGACAAGGATTGTTGCATAAAATAAATCACCAAACTGACTAAACCTACTAATTCGACTACTGAGTAGGCTAAAATAAATATACAATTATCTTCTTCACAACACCCACACTCATAGCACCAGAGTAGCACAATGCAACCTGTTAAACAAAAAGAATAGTTTTTTAATAGCGATGTCTGTCAAAATCTAGTGATTTCTGTTGTGGCTCAAAAAAGGCAGAGACAACAACAATGTTGAAAAAACTCCCATTTCACTTGTCTTTGTTTTCCTAGAGAAGGTGCTCACTGGACTAAAAATAGATAAAATATATTAAAAAAAAAAACAGCAAAGATCTTATTTGACCATACCAACCCATGCCACCAGTGATGCCTGTTTGCCCATGCATAACTAAAGATTATGGGAATTAAAAATAGCCATTTTTTCCATTAACGGAGACCGTTGTGATAACAAGTAGCTTTGACAGTTTTCAAGCAGTTTGAGATAACATGCACAAGTAGGTCACAGAAATATTTGTCTTTAAAAAAGTCTTTCATCCAGAGAATTTACAGCTCTATACAAACAAGCCCTTAGGTAAGTACCAACCTATTAGGCTGACTCCAACACCCAAACTCAGTCAGGGATGAGTCCTAGTAGGGGCTACGTAACAACTCCTAGCACCGTTACAGCTCAAAGTGGAGCACAAAGATCTTTACAGAGGTCCTACAAAACCTGAAAGTGCCACTGAAGTCGATGGGAGCCCTCTCTGCCTCCAGCAGACCTCCAAAAAAGCCGAGGGAGTGCTCCGGGAAGCTCCAGCTAGGCAAGCAAGCGAGAAGGGATTTTCAAAGTTAACTTCACCTCCTAGTTAAATCACCCCATTTCCAAAGTGATGATTGATCCAAGTTTCTGGGAATACTCAGCTCCTTCATTTGACATTTGATCAAAAATCAGATGGAGCTGCATTATGAGGAAAACAGCAAAGGAATGGCCTTATGTTTTTCTAACAGTGAGAGGGTAGGAGACAAGAGTGCTGGACTGCAACAACTTAGTCTGTGGAGGGTGGTAGGAAAAAAGGAAAACTTCAAAAAAAATGATCTTAAAACACAAGGGAACCGTTAGTCCTCAGAGCAGCCCCTCTGAGAAGTTAGCTACCATCATTTCCATTGTACAAGTAGGGAAGTAAAAGACTCTTCATCCACAGATCCACCTAAGGCAAAATTATATTACTTTAAATTATTTGCTATACTTCTCATTTTGTGTTACAGTTCATCACAATACCAATGACTCTGTGGGTATTTATGGTTGAAAAACCAAGGAGGACTGGAGCAGATGAGCTCAAAAGGACTTGCCCGACACTGCAGAGCTGCTGCTGGATTCGAGCAGTTCCTCCTGTCACCTGATGGAGCCAGGTGCCCCGAGCATGCTGCCTCCCGGAGCAAAAGCCATGAACAGAGACTGCTGCACAGAGGAAAACCACGGCTGATACCGCCCTGGTTTTCACTGCGTGTTGGATATCTTCAGCAGTTTGGTGGTAGAAAGGGCACGGGTAAATGCTTAACTCCTTGGCTACTCTTGTTAAGAGCCAAATAGTTATTCTTGGTGTATAATCAGCAGGCAGACGGCTCTGTCTCTGACACATCCAGAATAATAATGGTCACCTTTCGGGCAGCCAGCGCAACATAAAATATTAACAATCAACATTAGCTGAACGTGCAGAGCCCAAGGATAAAAGAGCTTTAATGGAACTCTGCACATGGGGTAACCTGCCTCCATGAAGGAAAGGGTCCGTATCTGACACTTAAACAAAGCCCCAAGCCCACAAAGACACATTTCTTATTAGAGCTCCACCCTTTTGCATAGTGCCATTAAGTAAAGGTAAATACATATGCAAGTCTTTAACAGCAGTAGTTATTAATAAAAATGTTCTACACTGCTTTATACAAAAACAGCCATTGGTCAGTATTGAATAAATCCATGATTTACTCGCACAGACATGCTGATTTCCCAACTAAGTCCATCCATTAAAACTAATTTTTATCGATACAAATTAGTGTCTTAATCTCTTTTATGAATCTTATTCAGTACCTCTCTATGAGTGCGCTCTGTGTGTTTCTCTCTCTCCCCAATTAATTACTCTGAAAAGACTAGATAGCGCTGGAAGGGCTGAGGAAGAATTACCCCTTCATCTCCAGCAGAATCAAGCAGGCATCAAACAAACATGACGCACATCGTGCAGATGAAATAGGCGAAAGGGGGGATAGTGGGCTAGGGAGAACTGGAATTGACAGCAAAAATGTTCCCTGGGTTCCCATTCTCTATGTTCCAGTTTGAGGAGTCACTTGCAGAGTCACCTTTTGAAGACAACAAAATAATCTGTGTTACAGAAGTTTGCCAAGGTCAGGAGTTTTCCTACAGGTACAGTTTTCCTACAGGTACCCTAATCTAACTGGAGCTCTTCAAGAAATGGGTTCTTTGGAATCTCACACCTTCCTAAAGCAGGGATTCTACCACGCCACAAGGAGTTGTTTTAGCTAACGCCATTTATTATTTATATCTAAAGCGGGTGTGGTGCTTCAGGAATATGGTCATAACCATAAAGCACTGACAACCTTCCAGCACAGCAGCCCAATGCTCATTCAGACATCAATAGAAATCCAGGGAAATAAAAGACCTGCTGCATTCTGAGCGATATACCTGAATATGCAGAGAAATAATGGGAGAAAAAAAATAGGATGCAACCCTACACTGGGAGGTTCATTCATCTCTAAGCAGTACGGTGACAAAGTACTTTTCAATTCAGAGATAACTGGGGAGTGTTTGACTTGCAGCAATTGTGCAAAGAGTTTTCTCCTTTCAGAAAAATATTAATAAAGCTTATTAATATTTTCACTCTATTATAACAACGTTAAGAAAATGCTTAACTGCATTTACGGCAATGGTAAATGTACAAACCGAACAGCACCGACCTCAGGCCGTGCCTTCATCCATCTGCGGAACCACGAGCAGAAGTTGGGGCCGGGGGCTCTGCGCTGCGCGGGGCTCCCTGCCCACCCGCAGCCCGGATTCACCGCACACAAGCGCCGCGTTTACCCCCGCGCACACGGCGGGGCTGCGCCAGCTTAGGCCGGTGCCGGCACAAACGCCAGCCCGGAGCCAAAGGGCCGCTCCCGGCGGGATGCGAATCCCCGGGAGGGCGCCGGGCCGCGCGGGCACCACGCCCTG
>NW_010589378.1:90497-108064 GCF_000705375.1 Tinamus guttatus | reverse complement strand
TTTTTTTATGTAATGAGAAATTATTCCTTCCTCTACCCCCAAAAGGAGCATGAGATTAAATGGATGAGTTTGTGGTCTTTTAGGTTGAGATTGCTTTGTTAACAGCAAAAGTCACTTGTCTCTGTACTTTAAACACATCTCATGCTTTTGTTAAAGTCATTGTCAAAACATCTTGTCCTGTAGTACGTTAGATTAGCTAGTCACGCCTTTATAAGACGTAGAACTCCAGTGTTTTCATATCAGATATGATTACTGATTTGCATTTTAAAGAGGTGTAATTCACTCAGTGCCTCATTTTTCCTTATGTACTTGTAACATTTTTCAGAAGAGGTGGGAAAAAAGTGGTTCTCTAGGCTGAGACATGCAGCCTGCATCTGGCTGGAGCACCGAGCTCAGGAAAGCACAGTGCCAAAAGGATGGAAGGGGACTTTCCTCTTCAAGCACTGTCCTGCCACAGGGAGCAATAGCAGAGATATCACTCATACAGTCCGTGGTCCCAGAAATCATTTCCCACCGGATGCTCTACACTATAAGACCGCGAAAGAGTCACTTTGAAGAGTATGAGCACATGGCACTACAGGTTACAGGGATCAAAATGTCTCCTCTGTCGCGTGCTTTGAGTGGTAGCTCTCCACACCAGGCTGTGGGATGCAAGTCCCTCTGACTCACCTTCTGGACCTGCAGGGAAAGGCATGAGCTCAAATTCTGGGCCTCCATGGGACTATCTTGTCTTGCAGCCAAAAAGCACATGTACAGGGCATAGCTGGCAGTTGCACACTCCCACCCATTCAGATGCACACAAAAAGGAGCAGAAAGTGCCCAAGAGTGCAGAGAGAAGAAAATTTGGAGGCTGGTATTGGAACTGAAAGTAGAGCAGGCAATGGTGTATGACTGAGAAGCTGGGGCAGTGGAGAGGACTGGGAGGACAGCAGGACAAGGGTTGTTTAGATGCACACACAGAAAGAGGTGTGCAAATGAGGAATTCTTGTGCAAGGCAGATGTGAAGGAAGGAGAGAGTGTGACAGGCTGGTCAGAACCACAGAGAACCAAGGAGCAGAGAGGATCTGGGATATTTCAGCTTTAGCACAGAAAATGAAGATTTTTAGGTGGGAAGTTCATGATTGTCTCGAGGAGGACTTACAGCACGGTAGTGAACTTCCTGCGCAAGAGGTAATCGATGACATCAGGGTCTGTCTCAAAGAGTCTCCTTACAATGTCCTGTTGCATTTCTGGAGAGACCTAGGAAAGATACACAGCTACACATGGCATCTCCCGAGAGGAAACAAGCAAGGAGAACAAAGGCAAATAAGCTGGGCCAAAAGGCCTCCAAATCAATACTAAGAAACATTTTATATTGGTGTCAAGTGCCCCACATCTCCCAGGAAGTCTGTACAGGATCCCATCCATGCTTTTCCTACACTAAGCCTCAGCTCTTTGCCTCCCTGTTGAAATGGAGGAACTGTTACAAGGCTTTTCAGGGGCTTTCCCATAGATCTACAAGTTGCCAGGTTCCCTCCCAAAACCAGGGCCACAAGTGTTCCATGAATACTCTGCATATCCAGAATGTTTCTTCTAGGGTTTGGAAAAAACTACACGGTTTCAGTTAGGTTGCTACCAAGGAGAACAGCCTCTGCAGAAGCACTACAGCACGGCACCCAACTGCATCACATCCTTTGGGGACTGCTTCAGAGTGCCTGAGCCCACACAAAGCACCTCTCCCAGGTTGCAGGCCTCAGGGCACACTCAGTGTGCAGGGCCACTGGTGTTTGTCTGCTGCCCTCACCTCATAATCTACACCAAGATCCATCCAGTGCAAATGTCCACCATTGCACGGGTCCTGAACTCCATCACTATCACCAGAGAGATGGGGAGAGGCACTGAGTCCCTGTGGGCTCCCAGTCTATCACACCTACCTTCTCTGGATAAGAGCAGAGGACAAAGTGCTACAGTGAAGGCTTAAAGTCCACCTGAACAACCTGCCTGAGCTGGAGTTCCCTGGGCCAAGACCAGCAGCCACGGCTGTCCCACACCTGCTCCATGATTGCTTCTGGAAGCTCTTCTTCAGAGCAACATGCCTATGTGGCCTTAAAAGACCCCCACTCACCAGCCCTGGAGCACAACAAAGACTTGAGCAAACTGTGGGAAAGTGGGTGGATTAAGAGAGAAGAGCTGTTGTCCTCTGCTCCAAACCAGACACGTTGTTCAGTCAGGTTTGGCTGTTGGAGGCCCATCAAGGCTACAACAGTGCCATAGTGCTGGGAGTCCTGTCCCCATTCCCTGAAGTAACCCCAGCCTCTGCTACACTCTCACCCAGGGCCTCTCCCTGCTATTACTTCTTCTTCCTCACCAGTTGAGGCCTGCACTGCCTGCTCCCCACACCATCACCTGGTGTAGAAATGGGACTGAGGTCAGCTGCTCCTGTAGTTGCTGTTGTCCAGCTGTTTCCATCCCAAAGTAGCTTGATCAGATGCCAGAAGGACGGAAAAATATGAGAGGAGGAGAGGGGACATGTTTATGGCGTGACCCAGCATTTATGGGCCAAAAACAAGCTGTCCCAATTAATATTGCCACTTGACATAAGGGACGGATCACATTTTTGCAAGGCAGCTCCAGTTGCCTGCTACTAAGTGGGGCTATGAATCCATTCCTCTTCATGCTGCCTTTAGAAAAGGCTTCAGAGAGGAAGAAGAGGCTGGAAAAGCCTGTTCTGAGTAAACCTCACCTACCATGAACAAGGCCTGGTAGTGCTCAATCAGCCTCTGTAGCACCAATATGACAGCACTGCTGTCTTCAATGTTCATGATGCCACAGTCCTTCTCTCCAGGCTTCTCCTTCTGCAGGATGTTGGGGCCAAAGATTGTGGCCAAGTTTGAGATTGTCATTTTATTCCCAGGAATCTATCAAGTAAGCACAAACAGAAATTGCATATTACAGATGAGGTAATATGAAAAAAATCCCTGGATCCTCCAGCCTGAACAGAGCTACTAAGTAAGGGATGTTGATCTGGATCCAGTCTGGCCACAGGGCCAGCATGAAAGGTTTGTGGTGCTGGAGCACACTCACTCCCTTTCCTTGCATCAGGGCCTCCCTTGCTGTCTAACTCACTTTCATAGCCCCTATCAAAAGGTAACAACCAGAATTTCTACATCATCTTATAAAATGGGACAAAGCCTTTGAGTCATGCAGAAGCTCAGAGCTCTAACTGTCCAAATAAATCAAAATCAACCTCAGTATACGATAAGGAATTCTTTATGAAAGTCAGAAGTGGAAAAACAAAATTAGGCCCCAAAAAGGCCCTTTGTGCTGCCTCTCTGGGAATATTGTGACCCACAAAATCACTTAGCCGGACTGAGAACAACAGAAAGGACTTAGCATAGAGGAGGGGATTTAGTAACAAATTTGCTTTTTGTTTTATTCCTATTTTTCTCCTTTTTCTTCTTCAATATTTTAAAATGTTGCCTGCCCAGGTTACTGTAAAAACACAGTCTAAGCCCTGAATAACTTTGGCTCCTTTGGAAGCCGCCACTGCTAGGACAAGGCCTAGCACCCAAGCGCTCTGGTCTATGCAGAAGACCTCTGGTTTAAGGAAGAGTCTTTCTTATTCCAGACTGCATTTTCTGCAGTTGCTTGGTCCAGGTCCAGAAAATATAAGTGAAAATAATGTCTCAGGCAGCCTTCAGTGGAGGCTAGTCTGGACCCTCTAATTTCAATTTTGCGGTACCACAAGTGCCGTATTTTCAATCCCTGCTCTTCTTTCATCTTGAGTTTGGGGGCATTTGCCTTGTTGGTTTATTAGGGAAATGGAACTGCATCTCACAGATGAAATTGCTGGAAGTAGCTCCAAGCTGTGCAAGTACTTTTGAAGAACATAGTAAAAGTGCTAAAAAAAAAAAATAAACGACTTTTTTTTCTTTGATTTTTTTTTCATTCCATTGAGATTTGCCCTAGAACATTTCTTTTTTCTCCTGTTTGCTTTTGACCAAAGTGAAACAACTCCTTGTTTATGCAGTTGACGTTTTCGGGCCAGCCTTACCTCTTGGCCATCAGGGCCCCGGGAGCTCTCAGCGTGCCGGGCCACCTTGCTGAGGAACTGCAGCAGCCGGTGCAGCGTGTCGCTGTGGCACGGGGGCAGCAGGAAGAGCAGCAGCTGGAGCGTGGCAAGCTGCGCTGGGCCTTCCATGTCTAGGCAGAAAGCAGCCTGTTATTCAGTGCCATTCCTGTCCTGCTCATTGCACATTTCCAGCTGGACAGCCTTGGATACATCTTGCCTGTATTTTAAATTCATGAGATCTGGAGGGAGCTGGACTGTGTCCTACTGTTTGGCTGAAAGCATGTGATTCTGGCCAGTATGTCAACCCATGCATCTGGGAGAGTCCAGAAAGGGCCAGGCCATTATTGTGTTTGCTGCTCTGCCACCCTGTAACCCACATGTTTCCAGAGAACTCACAAACCATGATATTTTTGAGAATCATTCATCTATCATAGCCTAGGACATAACTTGCCTAAGGTAGACATGAACTGAGCTTCAAATCCATCTGCACACTCCACTTTCAGCTCTGTCATTGACTCTTTACCTGCTCCTGGCAGATTGACCAAGGAGTTTGGAGCGAGGCCATTCACATAGTTCTTACCTAGGACTTTAGGGTTGTTTCAAGCAGAGCTCTGAGTCCATCCTCAAGCTCTCTGGCATTGCCTATTTCCTCAACTCCGACAACAGACACTGGGGCCATCAGAAGCAACTGCCTTCACCATGGTTAAGAGGAGAGGCTGAGCAGGGCAAACATGCATGCAAAGCTGCAGCCCCAGGGCTGCTGGACTGGGGACCTTGGAGGGGTCACCCCAGCTCAGTTGTTTTCTGATCTTACTCATTTCATCAAGTGTGCCTACGTCTTGTACTGTGGAGCTGGATGAATAAGCCTTCTGCATTCATCTCTGATGCAGACCTTTGTGATTCTTCAAATCCCGAGTGCATCCTTCTCAACCTCCTCCTCTCCAGACTGAAGAGTCTCACCTCCTCTTGCAGGGCAATTTTTCCACCTCTCAGTCATTTCAGTTGCTTTCATTTCCTACTCTCCCTAGAGATGGGGCATCCAAAACCATACACAACTCTCAAGGTGTGTGTGCTCCAAGATTTGATGACCACAAAATGAACTCTCCCCCTCCACCCCCATCCTGTATTAGTTTGGGTTTATTTTTTTAATAACCTGTCATGGGACAATTGTCAAATGCTTTTTGAAAATACGCTGACCACTGGACCCCTTTTATCCCCACATAACTGCCCTCACAGAGTCCGGCAGGGCCGGATGGGAGGATTTCACTTCATAGAAACCATGCGGACTCTTTTCCAGCAGACTATGTTTATTCCTGTGCTTCATGAACTCATTCTTCATCGCAGACTCTCCCCTTTGTCAGGGATGGGCAAGACTTGTCCATAGCTTCCCAGTTCTGCTCTACAGCATTTCTATAGATGGGTCTTTCAAATCCCTGAAGGAGCTTGCAGCTCATATTATTGAAAATTTGTGAAACAGTCAATCAGCAAGTTCACATCAAATAGGAGTACATATATAAAATTCTACATCTAAGACTTTAAATAAAAGTAGAGGTATAAAATAGGAACAGCACAGCCACCTCCAGCTAGGATGCTGTTCTAGCCTGCTTTTTATTTGGTAGTCTATTTGCTGTTTTTTCCCTTGGATCCAGGCCTTTCCCTATCACCTGCTGAGACAAAGACCATTACTGCTCGTTGTGCAAAGTACAGCACTGCAAAATAGAAAAGATGGACACTGCAGCCAGCCTTTCTTCTTTGGCACTCCTCAGGCTTTTCCGATCTCACTGAGAAGACCCCATGCTAAGACATGCCCCAGTCTCAGGATACATTCACCCTGAAGGAAGTCAGCGGTACATGCCCATGACAACAAGCAGATATGCCTGTAGCCCCACACCTTTGTTCTGGAGGTGATTTCAACAAGGATGGACTTGATTGTACACTTGGTTTGCAGTATAGGAGTGCTCTGCTTAGTACTTGGGCTGGTGAACAGAAAATTCCTCATATATTCTCCCAAGCCACATCTGTCCCCTCCACCACATGCCCTGTCTTGCTCCCTGATGTTGCACAGCGCCTGACGCAAGGCCATTGGTATTCAGTTGCTCAGTTTCATGTGGAAGCAGGGATTTAAGGATCTGAGGAATCAAATCTGAGGCAATAAAGATGGAAAAAGGGAATCAAAGGGATGATGAAGGGAACCAAGAAAGATCGAGGATGGGAGTTGTGGAGCCTAAAAACTCAGTCACCTGAACCGAGAAGGGTAGGCAGACCTGAGCAGAGCATTTCCAAGGATGTCCTTACAGATAGTGCCAACAGGCAGGGGACAATGCAGCTGGGCTGAGTTGTCACGTAGCATAGTCTGATTTATGCCGGGGAATGAACGAGGCGATTGCACAAGAATTAAATTTCTTCACAGACCTTTTTCTTCTTACAAAACCAAGAACAGTGAGTAGGCCATGCAGAGGGGGAATAGCACATCCAGAGTACTTACATGCTGTGCTGAGAAAGGCTTCATAGAGCTCTCTGGGAATCAGGGAATCTGGCATGTCACGAAGAAACTCTTTGAGCAGAGCAGCCACGTCATGAACACTTTGGTGCTCATCTAAGAAGACATCTAATCCTTGGTCAAACTCTTCCCTCAGCTTGAAGATGGAGAAAATGGGAAGAATAAAAGCAACAGGCAGTTATTCCTCTTCAAATGAGCTGTGATCAGTCCCTGAACCAGTTGGCTACTTCTCTGGCTGGCTGGACCGATCCAACGCAGGGATGTCCAGGGAAAGCAAACCTGCCAGAGCCTGACAGCCTGCAGGAGCTCCTGCCTGCTGCATGGTGCCCACAGGAAGCTCCGAAAGGGCCACCAGGGGACGTAGGCTTATCTGCTAAAGGCAGCCTGAAGACAGAAAGCAGAATGAAGCCTTCTCTATGGCTGGGAGAAGGCTCCAGTGGCTGTCAGCTGGACCACTGTGTCTCCTTGTACTCTCTGAGCAGCAGTTTACAGACTGCCAGCACTTTAGGACGTGTCCATAGTATTTTAGACTCCTGCATGTCAATGCCTGCTTTACTCGTTCCCCTGCCCTCTGAATGCAGTACTTTCTTGGAACTCCCAACCCGGAAGATGCCAACTGTCTGGAGACCTGGAAAACAGAGATTAATGCTCCGCATGCACACAACTTTCCTCAGCCGGTCCTCACCAAGCAGGCTGGCATCATGGAAACAGTTCTGTTTTACTGCACATGGGGCAGTCTGTCCTTCTCTGCTTTGTGCAGAAAGGATGAAAATTAAAGTTCAGGAGCCATGAGATTTACCTTGGATTAATAATCTGCATCTTAGGGAGGAGAACCCACCTTTATAGTCACTTTGAGCTATAAACTGAACTCATGGAAGAATGGACAGAGACAATTCATGGACAGAGCACACTGGGAGCAGGTCACTGATATACATGATTGACATTTACCCCTCTGTCCAGATGTTGCATCTAGCTCAGGGGGCTCTCTTTGGTGGACAGGAGATGGCAGCACAATCTGCTCCAAAAAATCAGCTGCCTTCTCTGGTCTCTAGAAATTGAGGCCAAATTGCCCCAGTTGAGCACTTACGGCATCTCTATTCTGGGACTTTCTGTCTGTCTAGAGATAAAAGGGTTTTTTTACCATGCGTTTCAATGTGCTGGCAACATCTGTCCACAATCCTGGGGACCTGCCAAGTGATAGGATTGAGGCTCAACATCTTCTTGCCCTGTCTTCTCTGCAGATCCAGCTCGTGGGGATGGGACAACTGCAGTGCCTCCAGCAGCTTGGAAGTGTTGTCACTCAGGTCGCTGATGGAGTCCACGGACATTGCCCCCTGAAATAAAGCACAGAAGCAGTTTGCAAGGTGGCTCTAACTACCCTGTGAGATCTTCAAACACCATTCATTGCTGTGACCACACAAGTCAAGCATCACCCCTGAATGGGCAAACACAGAGGTCTACAAAGAGCAGGTCTGGCTCCCAAGAGATGAGGCTGCAGCAGTCTCTGCTCCAAAGCGATGAGACAAACCAAACCTGAGCTACTGCCCACTTCCCCTCACTGAACACAAGATTAAGAACAAGAAGGTGGCCAAGGCCAGCCAGCTGCACTGTCTTCCTTTGATGCAAAAGCAGTCAGTAGAGGAAGCACAGCCCTTCAGAGACATGGCTGTTGTTGCCTCAGTAATGAGAGTCTCAGCCTGCTGGGATGCCAGGCAGATGACACGAGCCACCATCAGTGGCCACAGCTTCTGATGGAAATTTAGCCAAATGGGCGACTGTTCCATGGAGAATTCACATCTGCCCACAGTGCTGCTTGCCAAGCCCTGATGCAATGGAAGAGCAGAAAAAGCCACACGTACGATGATGAAACGTACACCCAACTCCAATGACTTCTGGCACCACAGCTAGGTCTTTTTGGCAACCGTGGCTTTCCTTAGCTCTCAGCCTTGATAAGAGCTGAGCTAGCAAACAGTGCTGCACCCTTTATAGTCCATCTTTTGTGTCAAGTGGCCCCTGATTGCATGAACTCTGTCCATCCCCAAAGAGCAGACAGGGACTAACCCAGCACTCAGCATGAATAATTCACATTCAGAGAGACAAGACCCTGAGAAAAAAATAAAGGCATGCTAATTGCTGAAGTCAGGGTCTTCCCCAACTTCAGTGCCATCATAGCATGTGGTTGCCACACAGTTTGATTCATTTTTCTAATTTTACCCTTCGGTGGTTCCAGGAGCTGTGGTCAGGAAAAGTGGGGGAAAGCTGCTCCTCAGAGAACATCCTGCAGGGTCCCAGCTCACAGCCTTTGCCCAGCAGAGACTTCTTCTGGATCTGAGCCCTGAATCTTATCACTGTGTGTTCCACCTCCAAGCAGAGCCGGCGACTGCTCTTCACTTCTTCCTGCAGTTGCTTGTACACACGGTCATTGTCAATGACTTGGAAGAGGGGGATCCCAAAAGTCTGAGGAGAGCCATCTAGGGAGAAGCACAGGACAAATGGAAGAGTATTGCTAGCAGCCAAACCAAGAGGAAGCTGCAATAGTGTAGGGCAGCTGCCAAAAATGCATGCGCTAAAGCTGTATTAGCTGTGTCTGTTCAAAGGTGACAGTTTTGATAATCATGGCATCGATAACCATGGCATGAAGAAAGACAGTGACTGTTAATTCTCACCGGACTGTGCTCTACAGTTTTCTCTTCCCCAGGTTTGTGGTTGACACCTTCAAGGAACAATAAAACCAGAGCTCAAAGCAGCAGGATTGGGGGTGGAAAACACAGGTAGAAATCAATATTTATACCTAGGTATATGCTCATCCATATGAATGTATCAGTGCATTCAGTCACACATATGCTCCCTCTCCATGCACTCTCTAATGCCCGTGTGCATAGCACTACAGTGCACACACACTAAAAGTAAAATAGCATGGGAGATGTATCGTTGAAGTTTGGCAGGCTTCACCTGCAGCTGATGGTTCAGCTCCACCAAATATCGCCAGTTCTGCCATCAAGAGCCCAAAGTCTTGGTAAAAGGGAATCTGCTCACCTTTCTTCTCCTTGGAAAAGCTCTCCAGTTTCTGGCGGATAGACTTATTACCTTTAGGGCTAACTATAAAGAGAAAAGAAAGCAAAGGTTATGTGACACATCTGCTTTAGTACAAAATTTGACCTGCATCCTCAGCAGTCACGGGCATCTCACTTGGGCAAAGGGATGCCGTGTGCCTGGAGCAGGACCTCAGTCATCGTCCAGAGGCCCTTAGGAGGACAGGGGACCTCTCTATTCCGGCACTCAGACAACAGGATCAGAAGAGTGGCCATCAAATGGGTTCTCACATACAAAAAGCCAGTGGGAAAATCATAGATGGTCAAGATTGTAGCTTAAAATTGTTCTGGTCACCTTTATATTTTGTCTCCATATTTGTTATACATGACCCTATGTTAATGGTGATGTCCTGGGCACTACTTAATGACTTGGAAAGATAACTCAGCTCAGGTTCAACAATCTGCTCTCACCACTGAAAAAACAAAAATACTGCCCTGGAAGAAATTTTGTGAATGATTTAGAGAGGATAGGCAAATAAAGCTAGACAGAATACAAACCATCCCAAAATCCCACACTGGTCCTAGAGAGTCACATCCCACTTCTAAGTATTCCCTTGTCTGTACAGCCAAGGACTGCAGTCAGCACTTCTTGCCACAGCAATGAACTGAAAATCCATCGTTACATACTCTAAATCCTTTCTAAGATGCATTGTCCCATTCCAGCTTGTGTGCCTTATTCTAAGGAATTCTCTTAGACACAGCATATATAAATGTTTGGGTTATTTAGTAAGACTTGGAAGAGAACTATTACATTTGATAAGAACAGTATGTCCATAAAAGAACAACACAGGTTAATTATTACCCAGCATCATATGTGTTGTTTCATTCAAGTGGCCAGAGAGTAAGAAGACAGAATATAGCCTGGAGCCATAAAATACCCAGATCAGGAAGCCAAAGGCCAGCAAAACTCAGCAGTTTCACCACAGACCCAGGGGGGGTGACACAAGGCACTGAGGCAGAACATCACAGTGACTCTTTTCTCCTAAGTGGTGTAAAAGGCCTGTCCAAAAAAAAAAAAAAGAGGCTGGATGCCTTTTGTTCCACGTTGCCCAGGCCTTCCCTGGAGAAGCAAGGGCTAAAAGAGGTGCTGAAAACCTTGTCCTTTAGGTACTGGCTGTGCAATCGGTGTTTATTAAAGAAGGCAAGAATTTCACATGGGCAGCTGTTGGGGAACAAGTCCAGGTGGGTACATGGACCAAGCAAAGACCACACAGCCCAAATTCAGGCATTTCCTAATTTTGTAAACTTCTCATAAAACACTGAGCTGGGAATGCAATGTTTCAGGTGAAGTATTTTAATAATCCTCAGCTGGAATCTTACCCCAGCCAATTGCAAAAAAAAGCAATTGCAGGTAGAGATTTAAAGGGTACAAAGATGGATGAAAAGACAGAGAAATTCACCAAACAGCAATTGCTTCCTTCAGACATCTGGAGAAAGTGGTGCACAAACGCACACAAGGATGAAGACCCAGATTCTTCAGTACCCTGTGCTTGTCCTGTAGGAAGAGAGAAGCCTAATACAAAGCAAAATGTAGCACAGGAAAAAGGAAAGGAAAAAAAGGAAAGAAAAAAGATAAAAAGAGAAAGAGGAAAGAGAATGTGGCCAGAGCCCACAGGGACTTTTATATGGCCTGTGGTGGGGTGGTGCTGTAGACTCAAGTTGATGGGATGTTCTCGGAACAGGCTAAAGGAAAGTGTTCTCTTTCTCTTAAAGCTATTTCATTGTGCAAAATCTCTGCAATATTAATTAAAACAGGAAAAAATCATCTCTCACCCCTACTAAGTAAGTGTAGTTCCCTTTTGGTATCTACTCACTGTCCAGCATGGGGTTGAGGTTGAGCTTAGGAAAAGCACCTTCCCCTCCAGGAGAGGGACATGGTGCTGGGACAGGTCCCTGTAGAGGCTGGGAAGCTCCATCCTTGGCGGACTCGGCCCCAGCCACCCTGGGCAGCTGCTGGTGACACCTTGCTGTGGGCATGCAGTGGGGCTGGTGACCCTTGAGGTTCCTTTGACCCAGTACTGCCGAGACCCGTGAGGCATCTTCTGCTCTGCCATGGTATCAAAACATGGCCCAGGGAGGAGGCATTTGAAGCTGGTCTCCTGTCAACTCTTGGGTAACAACCATAATTTGGAAGGAGTGAGTCAGTCCCTCGCTAGCTGTACTTGCTGGCTTAGATGCATAGACATCTGAGCCCATATCCCAGTCATCACAGGGGACAGAGGTAGCTATGGGAACACAGAAAATGACTGTATTTCTATATAGGTCAAGACAGAAGATCACAGTCCCTGTGGAGCTTCTATTTTTGTCTGACCATTAATTTCAGCTGAGCATCTTCTAGCTTTGCATAAGACCTATCTCAGCATCAGGGCTTTGTGCGTGTGCTGAACATCAATCCACAAAACAAAGCCCATCCCAAGAGCATTAAGATGGCTGCGTTGGAAGACCTCACTGAGCCCCGTTGCATCTGTTTTGGATTAGGAGACTTCAAAGAAGGCAACTGGCAAGGTCAAACTCTCACACTCCTACTCTCACACAAAGCCTCCTCAGGAGGCTGATGAGACCTTAGAGGCTCAGACCAAAGTAAGAAAGAAAACATTAGAATGAACCCAAAGTCATAAATAGGTGTCACAAACATTATCCCATAAACATCAACTCATTTTATGAAGCAGGGGAGTGGGGATGAGCTGCAGAATGGCTTCAATGCCAAGCTCCCTCCGCAGGAGCTATTTTCTCCCATCACCTACCTTTTGCCAGGCTGAGATCTCCAACAAGCAGCTTTTCCTGCAGCTGGTAGAGGGCAAGCTCTTGCAGACTGGCTCTTTCCAACTCTGAGAGGTTGTGCAGGGGCACGGGTTGCATTTTGGTGCTGTGTCCTGGCAGAAGAGCTGAGCTACAGTTCCTCTGAAAAGCAAGCACGTCAAAATAAACTTAAAGAAAAAACAGTCAGAGCACAGAAGCACATCACTGACACATTTATTTTGGGATGAAAGCTGCTGAAAATGCCATGCAGCATCCTGGCATTGTGCAGGTGGCACTTGCTCCCTCTTTTACCTCTCTAAAGGGCCTGCTGGTCTCCAGGTGTCCCCAGCCACACTGTCTCACCTTGAGCATCCAAGTGAAGGGCTTAGGGACATTGGAGAAAGCACAAGGGATCTTGGCCCAGGCTCCTAAGACCCCATGGGCTCCTCGAAGCATTTCATTGCTTGCCAGAGTATTTCCTGACCAATTCTGTCCATGTTTGCTTCCACAAGAAGCTCAAGACCAGCAGGCCTTCAACTAGCTCATGGACATAAAATGTGAGCCAGGAACTGTATTCCAGGATGAGCCCCATCAGTCCCTGGACCTACTTCATGTGAGCGAAGTCAGGACGGAGGCAAAGAGAACTCTCTGCTTTCTGAACCTGAATGGATAATGTAGTTCCAAAGTGCAAAAAAAACTCACACAAGAGGAACCGATAAGCGGCACAGCCTCCAGTTTGCATCTAACACACTTTGCTTTCCCTCTCTCACACATCTGAGCTAACAGACACCACCAGGGACTGTCCCTCTGCCCAGGTGCATCCCCACACTGCACCTGCAGACTGAACCTTGAGCTGCAGAGGCTTGTGGCAATCAAGTGAGGGGGTCTTAAGCTTGCAGGGACCTTCTCTCGCTTGAACTTACATTAACAAAAATAGGCAACAGGAATCAATCTTCATATAGAATCATCCAAATGCTACTCCTGGCCTCCTGACTGCAGTTCAGCACAAGCAGAACCAGCAGCTCTGGCCAGAAGGGATTGGGATGAGCTACCAGGTTCGGCTCAATCTTTGCAGAATGCTTGGCAGGCACATACTGCTGCTCTCTTTCATTCAGTCTTCAGCTCTAGATCTTAAAGGACAAAGAGCAACTGAGAACTGCCAAATTCCCAAGAGCAGCTGCAGAACGGCTCTGACTCGGGCTCATTCCTGGTGACTATTTAGCCTGGCATCACGCACGCCACCACTCACAGAACCACAGAGTGGTTGCAGACCTGGAGAGATCTAGCCCAGCCCCCTGCTCAAGCACTCCCTTCTCAGCTTCCCAAACAGCCCTGGGCAGGCTGGGGTTGAACACTTAGCTCCCCTATCTCCACCAAGGAGGAGTTTATCAGCCCGGAGGCAGTAATTGCCACCGGAGTGCCCTCTCCTGCGCCTTTTCTTCTCCCTGCTGTTTCCAATGACCCAGAAAGCCCAAGGACAGATTCACGAGAGCCCAGGAACCTGCCCACAAGCCCGTCCCCACCAGCGAGCCCTGCGATGCCTCTGGCAGCGCCCGGCCAACCGCAGGCACAGTCCAAAGAGCAAAAACAGGAGGAAACAGAAGATAGGAAGTTATCAGCACATACCCAGCAAAGACATGTGGTCCAGGACACAGACGGAGGCTTCCCAAAGAGGGCTTCAAAGCACTAGCAAAAAAATATTAGAGCTGGCAATATCCTCGAGCCAGTATTCAGGGTGAAGGCGCACCCGGAGAGCGCTGTGGAAGTCTGCACGAGGTGCTGCACCGGCCTCTGCGGGGTAGGAGCTGAGCACCTCTGCCCCTTTGCCTGGGGGAGGAATTTTCCTTGCGGCAGTGTTTGATTTGACCCAGCTTGCAGTTTTTTAAAGGAGATTTAGAAAGTTATGTAAATGAAAAATAAATAGATAAAGATAATAAATAAAGAGTTACGAGGCTATCACAAAAGGGCAGATCATAAAAGGAATTCAGCCAAAGCCAAGCTACAAGCCCCTGCCTGGATATAGCAACCAAAAAGAGCTGCAACAGAGCCAGGCTTTTTGAGTGCAACTCAATGCTTAAAATTTGCCTTGTGGGTGACTGCCTAACAGAACTGAGCTCATGGGCTTCACACAGGGTGTCCAGGCAGCCTGTGAACTGCTCCATCACCAGCAGATAGAGCAGATAACGGGGCAGAAAAGCCCTCGACCTGGGTGGCCCAGAAGACATCACCTGTCTGCAGCCGAGAGGGTCACAGAGCTCCAACAGAGGCTGCAGGAGGCCACAGCTGCAGCCACCGCCAGAGCTGCAGGATTGCTCTGAGCACAGAGTCACCAAGGATGCCTTAGAGCGAGCAGGAGGAAACCCGATTAGAGAAGGGAGAAGAGAGGGACAGCAGGAAAAAGTGAGGACCCAGCTGCTTATCTGGTCCCTACCATAAACCCTGTGAGAGCAGCCAGCTCGCCACTCAGCTTTCACTGAGCACGTTGACACAGCAGTTGCTCTGCACTAACTTACTGTGCTTATTTTTTAAGACCAGGAGGGTTTTTTTTTTTTTTTTTTTTTTTTTTTTTTAAGTTCACCAGTCTCCCGGGAAGAACTTGGCACAGGAGCAAAGGAATTATATTTACCTTCCTTGCTTTCTTGGTGATAGCCGAGGCGCCTTTCTCCTCCTTCACGATGATGGTTTTGAGAGCAGCATCTTGGCCATGTCCTGCCACGAACCGAGGGCGAAGGAGCCTTGCTGCAGGCTAGGAGGACAAGGAACTGAGACGCGGAGCAGAGAGGCTGCGGCTGACTGGGGGACAAGCAGGGTGATGAGAAAATGAATTTCCTGCCAAGAGAAATGAGAGCCAGAAACGCAGCGTAGAGATGGAGGGCAGGGTTAGATGGAAAGGAACAGCACTTCCCACGCCCGACAATGTTTGTTCCCTAATGGAAAAGCCTGTTGCTCAATTGCCGGTGTCCCTCCACTTTCCCTGCCCCACAGCTATCTACCAAAGCTCGAGACGCTCTGGCAGGCAAAATCTGGAAGGGAAAGTTGTTGCTCGGGTGCAAGGGCTTCCACCACGGTGTTCTGCACGGGACCTCAGGACTGCTCCATCTCAGCATCTTTGAAACACCCAAATCTCCAATGCGGTTCAGGCTGAGCAGGCGCAGTGCCCAGGGGAGGCACTGCCAGGCACCATTCCTGTTTTTTTATTCCTTCCTCCCCACCCTTTCTTCTTTTCCCTTTCTTGGTAAAACGCCACTACTTGCAAAACCCAGCCAGAGCCCCTACACACCTCTTGGCTTCCCTTAAACACACAACGCATTTTTTCTTGACAAAGATACCAAATACTGCCATAATTAGCAAATGCCTTTTGCTTTGAAGAAGAGGGAAGGAAGGTCATAGACCCTGAATTCAGAATCTGTTTAATAAAACATCAGCTGCAATATGTGACGGGAGCAACTTTGTATCTGTTTGTCCTTACCCACTAGCTGGGCAAATATTTGAGAATACTGCTGAAATGTGCTTACTTCCAGATTTTTACATAAATTTCACACATTTGCTCCACAAGGTAGAATCACTGAGCACGGCTCCAGGGCAGCTCTCTACTCCCTCCTCTTCTTCCTCTTGTCCCTATATCATCCCCACGCAGCCAAG
Source organism: Tinamus guttatus (assembly GCF_000705375.1). Next base: position 92,040 of record NW_010589378.1, on the reverse strand, counting down.
CACTGTGCCACCAGCATGAAGACAGCCCTCGTGCACCCAAAGGGAGAATGTCATTCTGCCATGGCAAAAATCCACCCTCTCCCCTCATCTCAACTGTCACACGCAGGTCCTGGTCTCACCTTAGGGGTATATTCCAGACCTGAAAGAAGGTCAGAGAAGGGTTTCTGAAGTCCAGCTCCCATGGGAAGCCTAAACATTGGGCACTGGTGGCACAGTGGTCATCTCAGCTGGCAACAAGGTCTGATTCAGGACTCTCCCCAAGCATATGATGGTTCAAACCTGCTTCTTCTGAGTAACAGGGATTTTAACATCAGGTGGGATTTTAAGATTAAATAACAGGAGGCAGTTAAGTACCCTCTTTCCATGAAAAGAGTTGAAGACTTGAAGGGCAGGAGTACAGAAGCTGCCTAAACCATTGCCCCAGGAGAAACAAGTTGGCACTTGTTGATGGCTGAGGTCATAAGTGCTTCGATATAGGGAGGAGTCTCTTCTAGGATTACACAAATCCTGAAAGACCACCCAGGAAAGAGCTACACACCTTCCATCTGGTTCAAATCCTCTGTCTCAACCACTAAGACCTGAGCAGTGCAACGACTTTGCTCTCTCATCCTTATGGCAGAGCTGCACCAGCATGGCTTTCTCTGGGGCTCCTCAGGTCTGTGCCAGGAGCAACTGCAGGTACATGAACAGTCAGGCCAACTTGCTTTCTAGCTTCACAGGGACTTATACTTGCTCAAACATTATTTCCTAAGCTCATTTTTATCCTATCTTTTCTCTAGACCACATCAGTCCTGTGCGTGTGTCTGTGTTGTGATCTGTTCTAAACCTTCCTATAGCTTTCACCAATTCAAGTGCTGAGAGCCTGGCTGCCTTTTGGTATCTCAGCACTTGCTCTTTCCAGCTAACAGAGAGCTCTAAGCCTTTCTTCTCCTACATTAGTTTGCTGCCAGCAGATCTTTGTTCTTCTTCCAAGCAGCTGTAGTTGCCTCCTTGCCTGAAAGGAGCTGGATTTTTTGAGGAATCAGGTTCAAAGTCTCACAGAGAAGAAAGATGAACCCCAAACACCTCTCTGAGTCAATACTTGCAGCTTTCCAGAGTGGAGAGCCTTGCACCTAAAACTGAGCAGGATTGAAAGGTGACAAAGGTGACTCTGGTCTTCTCGAGGAGCAGCAGAGTAGGACATACAGAGCAGGATATCTGGCATCTAGACATGCCATGGGGTAGAGACTGAAAAGTAGAGGCCTGCCACAAGGACCGTGAGGCTCCTGGTTCTTGCAGAACTTGGTTTCACCTTGTGATAGAGTCACCCTCCTTCCCAACAGCAGGCAACACAGGTGGGATGAGAAAAAGAAAGCAACAAGGACAAGACTTGAACATTAAAGGAAAAAAAAAAAAAAGTTTATTCCTTAAAAATACAATGTCCAGCTGCAGTGACACAAATATTCAGAGAGGATTTCTTTACAGCTGCTTCCAGTGTAGCAATCCTTCCCTGTCAGGAGTAGGCAGGCCACTGGCAGGCAGGTCCCACAAAAGGTTTGGGTGG
>NW_010589378.1:57521-90484 GCF_000705375.1 Tinamus guttatus | reverse complement strand
CTTCCTGCTGCCTGCACTGGAACACCCTGTGCCCAGCTCCCTTGTTAGCTGCTCCAGCTCCAGGAGGCATCTATGCCCAGAGTCCTCTGAAGACAGAGGTGTTTTTTGGGTTGTTTTTAATCTGTTTTTAAAAAGCATTTTAGCCTAGATCTTACTAACCTTCTGCACAGGATTGGAGAACCTGGAGTTTACCAAGGACACGAAGAAAAGCCTTTGGGAGCTTCAGGAGGCAAAAAGCCCGTGCTGCCTCTGACACTTCTAGAAAGTAAAGTGGGTGTAAAAATTTGACAGTAAGCCAGAAGAAGCCATTAGCAAAATACAGGTCTCAAGCAGGCCCTCCACCCCACGCAGCTCAGTAGAAAATTAAATACCCTTCCCGTGTAAAAGATTATTTACAGACTGCTTCTGCAATGAGCAGACCCCAAGAGGCACTGCCATAATCCCATGCTGCTTGCAGTGACACTGCCTTCCCATTAGCTTAACTGTTAAAACATTAGTAGAGAAAAATAGTGTGAAAAGGACTGGTCGTTAGGCTCAGAGAGACTGAGTCACCTAAATCTCTTTTCCTGTTTAAACAGAGCTCAGTTTTTAATCATATAAATGTCTAAAAGAAAGAAAAAATGCAGTTTTTCTACTTTTGGTAGTTCTGGAAATCAGTAAACATCTCTCTGCTGTTGCTTCAGAAAACAGTCTATTGTCTTACTAGTAAAAACGAGGTACATGAGGAGGAGTTTGGGCACACAAAACACATACACGTTGGCAAAACATATAGCTCAATACGCTATGTTTAAAAATAGCAGACATTAACTTTGTCCACAAAATATATCAGACCGCACTTGATCGTTAACAAAATAACTGATCAGAGAAGCTGCAGCACTTGAAGGTTCTTCCAGGTGCTGCTCTGCCCTTGCGAGTTCACTTGCAGATTATTCCACCCGAATCTGTGACGCGTGCAAGGTAATTGCCGTGAACAGAGAGGTAAGAGGCATCCCAGGTTCTCTTGATGCACATGTTCTGCTGTTGTTTTTCAGCATTAAGATCAGTCAGGCTGATGCTCAGGTCATTTTCAATTCATCAAAGCCACAAAATTTCCATCTTTTTTCAAGGCTTGCCCCAACCCCACTCAGCTCCTGTTTAAAGGTGTGTTGGAGACGGGTCATGAGAACTTCCACTTCTGTGGTGCAGATCTGTGAAAAAGAAGGGAAATTTTTGTTGAGCATCAACAGATTCTTGTCCAGAGAAGCCTTGCAATGACTGCTTCTATTCAAGCTCAAGAGGCATTTAATCACTAAAGCATATGGAGGCTTTCCCTAGACATTATCCAAATACTAATAGGGATATTGTTGGGTGCAGCACGTGCTGTGTTGTTGCCTTTGGCGTGAGCTGGCTGCAGACACAAACAGGACTTGGCAAGACTGCAGAGGCAGTGCAAACCTGCAGCTCAGCTGCCTGCGACTGTTTTACTGCACCAGGAAAACTGGTTATTTACTTCACCGCAAGGAGTGAAGATCATCTCTGCTGTGGATTTCAGACTGCTTTGATACAGTCAGAGCTATCTCTGCATAACAGCCTCATACACCTGCAGCTCAAACAAAGCACTAAGATATATTTCAGGGAAAGAAGTAAGCATGTTTTCCAAGATTGCGGGGCAGTTTCACATCATTTGTCCATGTTCTGTTGATCTACCACAGCTACAGGTTCCAGGTTTTGTTCTCTTTACAATTTGTGGAGTTTGTGGCTCTGTGATTGCACTACCATGATTTTCCAGGTGCTGTGGAGCTGGGGTTTGCATCACCCGTGTGCCTCAGCAGTGCTCCCTCTTGCTGCCATTCTTATTTCTCTGCCACAGTGGATTCAGTTTGACCACTCTGGAACTTCAAGTCTGATTCCACTGAATGCTCCCTAATGCAAAGCATAACTGGGTTTTCAAGGAGATGATCTTGGGTCATTTCTCCTGCCATCTTTCCAAACTCATATTTGACTCCAGCCTTCTCAAAGAAGCAATACTCTTTCCAGGACATGTGCAAAAACATGCGATGAAGATCACCACCAACTTTGCAGAATGACTTTGGGTTTGGCAGGTGCAAATTTGTAATCACCTCTTTTGTCAACACAGACCACACATTAACAGAAACAGAGAAACAGCACGAGCTCAGTGTGGTAATGGGTTTTTAAGTCCAGGCTTGCCTAAGACACCAACCAGAGGGTGGTTTTTTTTCAGAGGTGGTTTGCTGCCAAGCATGATGTAGAAGTGCCTTCATACACTGCAGATGCCAACAATGAGGTGTGAGAAGTCAGATGAAAGATAAGAAAGCTCCAAAGAAAAACAAAGGCAGCTCTTTGCCTCTTAAACAAATTCAAAGCTAATATGAAAAGTATTATATCCATCTTTAATTTAAAGACCTAGAGGGAGTTTGGAAAAATGCAGGCCAGCAAGTCTTACTTTCTTAGAACGGGGAAAATAAAGCAGGAAGCTATAAACAAAACTGGCTGAAAAAAAATCCAGTCCTAACAGATGATTCCTATAAATAAAAATCTCCTTCTTGGAACCAAAGAATAGTAGAGTAGATGTAATTAGCCTTTGAAACTTTCCCAAACCTTTGCAAGTTCCCTATCTACTCTCATAAGCAGTCAAAAGCCATCAGTACACAGATGCACTGCAGAAAGCAAGTCCTTACTATTAAATAAAAAACACAAGGGCTCTTTTTACTATTGCCCTCCTGACCCTGCCCAGCAAGTGCTTGATTCCTCCACTTGGTCTGCTCTGGAGCCCAAGCCCAGACCTCAGTGGCAGGGATTGCAATCCAACGCTTAGGCCATAGGCTAAAGCAGTATAAATGCCTTTGCACGGCATCTTCCTAAAAACAGCTTCACACTATCAAAGCAGAAAAAGAAAAGGCTACATAAAGAGAAAATGTGAAAAAAATGCTGTGCATAGAGGCAAAAATAACCATGGTGACTGTTCAGTTTAGAAATAAAATACACAAACAGTGGCAGAGCAAATGCTATGAAATAATAAACAGCACAAACAAGGCTAAAATTAAACTGTGTAAGGGCCAAGCCAGAAGCTGGAAGGAAAGTTCAGCCTCCTTCTTGCTCCCTTCCAGTAAATTCTTTCACAGTTAAGAACATATCCTGACCCATTTTGCTCTTAAAAATGGAAGTATCAGCCTCTACCTTACTGTCCAGCCGCTGCAGGTAGGAACAGATATACTCTATGCTGGCTCCAAATGGGTGTACGTGAAGAAATGTTGAAATTATTCCTGGGGAAAGAACAACACAAGCATAATTTTGTATTTCTCCCCATCACCTGCAGGATCCCATGATCTTGCCCCAAAGCCTCCTCTCTGTCCATGCAGACACCAGCCTATGATCCCGCACAAACAGATCCGCTGGACAGCGGTAAAAGATTTCTGGGTACTCTCAAACCAAAGGAAGAGGGATATCTAAGGGGAACTGTGCTGAGCAACAAGGAACCAAAGAAACTGTCTCTTTCCCACAATACAAGAATTTTTGCCACCCCTTTTCATCCTTTCAGAAGACCTGTCCAGGGCCAAAGCCTTGGACTAAAGGCTTAACTTTAGACCCAGTGTATATAGTTCTGGGGACAGGATGTGCTCTAGAATGACCAGGCGAATGGCTGGTCGACAGCATTCGCTCCTTGATTTAGGCTGCTTGTTTTGACACTTTGTGTGAAGTTCGTAGCACACAGTGTTGGGCTATTTTTCATCATTACTAGAAATAACGAGTGGGAAAAGAGATAGGAGAGGTGATACTGGTGGTGGTACAGAGCTACAAAGGATTGGTGCCCTAAGCATTCCTTGAAATGTTTCACATTTCACTGAGCCAGGCCAGGCCCCCTTCTCTCTGCCACCTTTCTCAATGCTTTCTTTTCGTGGCTACAGCTTCTAAATCTGAGACAGCTTATCCACTGGGTGCTGGGGCCCTCATATAATATGGTCTTACCAACTAATAGAGCTTCGCGTTCAGATTTCACAGGAGTATTGCTCAATATCTTCTCAGCTGGACATTCCTTTTCCTGACTGCACGCACAAATCCTGGATGTACTGCTCTCCTACAAAAAAAAAAAAAAAAGGGTCCAAAGAGGGTCCAGAGTCTATGTTTTTGTTTCTGAGCTCCTATGAGTCACTGCATTCACTGCACCCTATTATTTATTTTGCAAAAGGCCACTGCCAAAGCACAATGGATGTTCGTGTTGCTGTTGGAGCATCGCTGAATACCAAACTCCATGAAAGCCTGTGAAGTTCAGTAAGATGCCACCACATACACTCCATCTTTCCTGGCTCACTGCTATGGTGTCTGCTCTACAAGGCTCTCTCCATTTTACCAGCTTTATAAAGACAGCTTAGCAGTGACCAACTGAGAGATGTTTATTTTCCAGGAGTCTAGAGTGCAGCAATACGATTAATCCAGTGCCCACTGACTGCAAACAGTTTCGGATCTGACTGTCCTTTACTTTAGCATGTGGTACAGTATTAAAACAAAATGTTAGCTAATTTACTAATCCCCAAATAAATGCATGACTACCAGTGAATCAAAGACATGATCCTTGCAATAAAAGCATGATTTATTTTTTTCCTAATTCCTAAGCCATATCCTGATTTCCAGTAGTCTGAGAGCTACTGACATCTATAATTGGAAACAGCCTCCAGACACTAATGAAATGGACTGGAGCTGGGCCAATTACAAAGATAGAATGAAATGGTCCTCTGAGCTTGTTTTGCTTCTATGCCAGTACAATTTTGAATTACACAGCACTGAAACTGTATAGTCCTGGATTAAGTAGAGTACAGCTTGTTTCTGTAGGAAGAACAAGGTTCTGCACTCTGAGAAAGCAGAGTTAGCTTCAAACAGACACAAGGACAGCAATTCAGTCAGCAGTGTTTTATTGGAAAGGCACTTCCCACTTCTTTTCTTGGAGATTCAACAGTTATACTTGAAGGCTGGCTGAAATAACAGCACAAGTTATCTGTCCCACCAAAGGCCATTTCTATACCATCAGGGTTGCACGTATTTGCTGTTCTTCAAGCCAGAAGTTGATAGCAATGGATAACTGAATGCTTTGAGCTTGTACAATTACATACAGTCTGTACGTACCATGCTTTTATCCTTCACAACAAATTAGACTAAGGAATAACTCACATTACCATGAGGTGTCACTACTTCCTTCAGCAAAATGTTTCAAATGAAGTAGCAGAAAAAAAACTTTTTGACTTACATTCCCTTGACCATCAGTCGCATCTCTCTCCTTGTCCTCTTCATCTGCTAGACTTTGCTGTGTACAGAGGAAGAAAAGGAAAAGATTACCAATGAAATATATATAAAAAAATTCTACATGTTTTTGTCAGTTCCCTGACATATCCAACATTAAAGCAAAGAAGTATTATACTACTAAAAAAACTTTAAATTCATTAAAGCTTTACGGGTGACAGATCAAAACATGTCTTTAAAATGCAAATGTGAAAGCAATGTTTGATAACCAAGACTATGCTTCCATCCTTCATTTAAAGGATGGAAAAAATGTAATGAGGCATACAGGGGAAAGAAAAAAAAAAAAAAAGAACACACACAAAACATTTTACCAGCAGTACCATCTCACTGTAACAATAAAGCAATTGGCAAGTTCACTATTCATGTAAATCCTTCAATTAAGCATGTAATTTTTTCTCTCTTTCCAAGGACCACTGCTTCTTAGTCAAGGCTGGGTATCTTCTATTCTTCTGTCTTTCACTGCTCTAACGATGAGCTACGAAATTCAAGGACTGCATTTACTGGTGAGAATAAGGATGCCCTGAGATTGCACATACCTGCTCCTTAAGGTTTTCTAATAATGTTTCTATTTTTAGTTTGTCTTCTCGCACTTTTTCTAGCTCAGCTTCTCTCTTTTTATATTCATCTTGCACTTTCAAAAGATGCTGCAAGAGAAGAGTTAAACACAGTTCACATCCCATCTTTCACATTTCACTGTTTAAAGAAAACAAACTGAGTTACTGCTCTGCCATGAAGACCAGTCAGATCACATTCAAAACAATTAAATCGTTATGTATGTAAAAGGAAGAAATCTTTTCTGCAAACCACCTTGGGATATTTTTTGCCTTACTTTATGTAAAACAAACAAACAAACAAAAAAAACCAAACAACAACACAATCACACAGTTTTGGTTGGGAGAAAAAAAGAGATACGGGACAGTAATTCCATGATCACCAAACCACGGGTACCCCTGAAATAAAACACGAGTTAGGCACTCATCCTTGTTAAGCAAGATGTTCCTCTTCTGCAGTCTGGTTCCCTCTATGGCTGTACAGAACAGTCAGCAAATGGTATGAAGTAGCACAGACACAAACAAGGGACCTGGAAAAGCTGCCATAAGGTCTTCTGCAAACTCTTGTGCCGTGTTAGGACCAAATTGCCTTACGATTTAAGAAAATATTCCAAAACAGCTAGTAGATGGGAAAATCTGTGCTGTAATTTGCACATTACCACATAGCAGAGCTGTGATGACTGCTCCCACACCCTGAGCATCAGCTTAGTGATGCAGGATGCTCACAACAAACACCCACAAGCTGTGCACGACTTTGGCTAGCAAAGCTAAGGAGAAGGACTAGGTGGTGAATCAGAAATGTCACTTTCGAGATGAGCTGAAGAAATTTCTCAAGCCCAACCTACTGTCCATGAAGACTCCAAAGTGTAGTTATGCATGTCGACAGCCTGCTTTGGGAGCGAACTTGTACTTTGGGATGGTTACAGTGGGATAAAAGTAAATCTTACCCAGCTGACACCTACCAAAAGGAAAATCTTATGTCCTGCTATTCTGCCAGTTCCTTCCTCCCAGGAAGCAGACCATGACCTACCTGCTGCATTCCCTGCAAAGCCTGCTGCAGGAGCTTCAGCTGCTGCTCCTTAGTTGTGTCTTCATCTCTGCTTGCTTTGCCCTGCTCTTGCTTTAGCAGTTCTACTTCATTCCGGTAGGCATCCAGCTGCCAGCGCAGACTGTCATTTTCTTCTTTCAGGGCTTCCACCTGTGATACCAGTGCTGGAGAACAAGGCAGGTAGGGATGAAAGGTCAGAGAGCTGTGATTAAGATCTCCCTCTGCACTTCACCCCAAGGAACAATGGGCCAACTACTCCATGGCTCCCAAATCCCAGCTGCAAACCCAAGGCACTCCTAGGAATTTCTCCCAACCACTGTTTGTGGCACCTCTTTAGTGCACAAGCTCTTCTGAGCAAAGACCATATCTCAGCAATAAAAGCAGCCAGGACCAAGCAGGTTCCCAAACCAGCAAAGCTGATGGACTTCAGGACAGGTTTTTACTGCCCTCCTCAGCCAGAAGAGCATCTCCAATAGATCAAATCAGATGAACATGTATCCACTTGTTTGGTGGTCACACAGGGCTTAAATTTATGAATGGGATTCTATCACATTATTGCTGGAAAGGCAGCTTCAGCGGGTTCAAAATGTCCCCATTACATGCTAAAAATACACTCAGACAACTAAAATTATGCAGGAAGAAGTAAAAATACACCGAGGCTTTTGAATTATAATAAGTGAAGGCTTTTCTAGTGGAATGGTCACTAACCCAACTAGGTACGTGCTAGACAGACTTCATGTAACAATACAGCTGCTATGCAAGATAGGAGAGAAAACTTCATTAAAATAACTGGTCAGGATGTTTCCCCTGTAATAAACATGTGCGAGGAAGCCAGTGGTGATTTTGATGCTAGAGAATCAAGGAGGGAGGGGGAAAAAGCAGCAGTTATATGTTGGTATGGGTTATTTGAGTCTCAATCCACTAAACAAAACACGCAGAGGGAGGAAGAACATTGGGACAGCAGAGTTCTTGCTTTAGCACATCTAGCACACAGCATTGGAACCTGTATAACACAGAAGTGCTCAGAGCACCGCGGAGCCCTGTGCTGCCCTCCTGGCAACCACAACCATCCCAGCACACTCAAGAGTCAATATTAGGAATGGAAAATTAGTACTCTGATGGAAAAGTATTCGGTCTAAATATAAACCTTCGCTTCCTCAAAACCTGACTATCTCACTGAAACACTTTCTAAAGGAAGAAAGTAAGATCGGAGCGGGGGAGGAAGATATACTGGCTACTATTTTGCTGTGTTTCTCTGCAAACTTTGCAGCAAATAAATGCATTAAAAGCATTATTTCATGTGCAATATGGACACAAAACAGGAATCAATGCATCTTTATAACGCAAGTTACCTTGATTAGGAGAAAACATTTTGCATGTTCTAAAATAACTTCTCAAAGATACTGGGGTGGAAGGCTTGAAGGGTTTAGCGTTTGCTTGGAAAAGTCTCAAAACATTGGAATTTTCTATGGAGAAACCCCGCTTATCTCTAGTAGCAAGTTTCCTTCAGGGAACAAGAGGGAATAAATCTAGGATATTGGAAAGCAAAATCCACAGCTGTTTCCATCACGGGCAGCAGAGAACAACATAAAGGGAGGAGAGCAAGCGGTGGCTGCGGCATATTAAGGCCAGAATTTTTTGGTCCAGGCTCCACAAACTCAGAGTGATTTAAAATAACAGTATTAAGGCAGGAGAAGAAAAATGGCAAGCTTAAGCTGCAAGAAGAACAAGAATGTGAAAGTTAGAGATATTTGGCAAGGGGAGATGGATAACATAGGAGATATTCTAATATCAAAAACATCTCTGGAAGTAACTTTAGGAGTTTCAGCAGACAAAACTTTTGTTAGACAAAAAACAATGAGAAAATGACAGGAATTTCAAGCTTTATAACCACACATAAAAACAGTGAAAGGAATAAGTAAGAAGGCAGGAGTTAAATGGGGCCAAGACAAATATATGTAAAATAACAAATGTTTAGGAGAAAGGTCCTCTGCTTCCTAACATGCAATGAAGTAGAAAGTCAAAAACTGAAAAACAACAACAAATTCAAATAAATAAAAACAAACAAATAACAATAAAAGGAGAGATTAGATGGTAAGATTTGCTGCTGTAGAATACCTTAGCAAATTCAGAAAGGACCAGGGAACTGGAAGAACAGAATGACAGGCAGCAAAGGCAGGAATTTTACCTGATTCTTCTGTTTCTTTCATCTCTGCTGGATTTTCGATTTCCTCATCAGACATTTCCATTTCCTCCTCTCTTCGAATACCCATTAGTTCATCATTATGAATGTTACGAATTTCCTGCAGTTCAGAAAGCAGAAGCTTTTTAAACACAGACTGCAAGGAGCTATTGGTTGGATAAAGAAATGTTGAAATCTAACTCCACAAACAAAATACAACTCCATAATATAAGAAAGGAGAAATAGGAGATTTTTTTTGGCATGAACCATGAAATCAAGACTGTCTACCATGAATTCATCTGCCAGTACTGCTGGCGTTACTGACTCTTCCATGATCTCCTACCATGATCTCTTCCATGATCCTACATGCTCTCCTGCTCATTACTTCTTCCTACCAGTGCTCTATTCCCAAACACACAGCACCTGCCTTTATCAAAACATGCATCTTCTCGGCATTTCTTTCTTTTGCCCTCCTGCAGCATTGCTGTTCCTCAGTGCTGCCCCACTCCTCACTGCTCCATGCCTCCACCGTGCAGCTGCATGGCTACTACAACACACAACCCACCTGAGACCCAGGCCGCGCCAGTTAGGAAAGGGAATTGCAAGTAAACACGTAGAGGCCAGAGACTGTCCCGTCGTCTCCAGGCTCGCACCAAACCTGGTACGCGCTGAAGCTTCTCTCCCTTCTGCCCCTGTGCCTGTCACTAGTGCTGACATTGCATTGCTGACTCTCCCCCACGCTGCTGGGGTCTTCCCCACTGCCTCTCATGGCCTTGGTCCCCATGAGGGAGAGGAAGAGAACAAAACAGTGGTTTGGCTGCCAAACCACATCAGGTCCTGCTACATGTGTCTGGGCTCTTCCCAGTCCTTTCACCTTGCACAAAAGCAGCCAGGCAACCTCCCCTGCTCCTCTCAAGATTCCCTATCCATCCTCTGCTCAGGTGAGTTCATGTTGGGCCCGGGGACATTGCTCCACACATCATTCCTTGTTTTCAAAGCAAGGAACTCTAACCCCCATCTCCTTCTCTCTGCAGACCAGGACTAGAAGTACTCAGAAAGTGATGAGCAAATATTCCTGCAGAGGGAGAGACCAAAAATACTTACTGAAGGCTAGTGCAGGCTGCCAAGTGTCCCCACCCCACATCCAGAACTTCTAGGTTATACAACCCAGAAACAACCACAGGAGAAGAGACTGCTTATCACTACCCTGACCAAGCAGGCCAGGCCTGCTCAGCATCCACAGGGGAACCCAGAATGAGAGATAAGAAAGCATCAAAAATGCTGAATGCTCAAGCAAGAGTTTTCCTAAGCAAGGAAACAAGCCAGCTGGTAGCTCCCATCACACAATGCTTCACCAGGTCTCAAACTGCTGCAGCTCTTTGACAAATCACACCCATAGACAGCACATACCTGCACTGCTTGGCAAAGCTGCATTAAACCATCACTGACAAGAGGGCTACTAATAAACCCTGGCCCAGCCCAACAACTTTGCAACACAGAGCCATTCTCTGAGGTGCCCTTATGCTTTCATCTGACGCCATGACCATGGAATAGTTAAATTCTGCCAATTTCTGAATCAGTATAATGCATATTCTGGGTCTCTTTCATTTAAGGAAAAATAAAATAACAAAAAAAATCCTAATCTGGCAGCAAGGAGCATATTGAGCCAGATAGCAAGTTCTCCTGAAACACACCACTCCACTGGTCTCACAGCCTCTTTATGCTGGAAGAACTTACCTTGGAACAAAAGACAGTCCCAAATGGAGAGAGAGAGCTCCCACCCCAGTGCTGGTAAGCAATCTCAGGTAAGCAGAAAAAAAAATGCTAGTGCTCAAAGTAAAAAAAGGAAAAAAGAAAAAAAAATCAGGCTCTCCAACAACTGGTTTATTGGATATCAAACAAACATGATCTCCTCCTTTAGCTCCAAAGGAAGTTTTGACTAAGTGGACTTCTGAAAGGAAGACCCAGAAGCACAAGCTCACGGGGAGATTCACAGTTGCAAGCTTCCTAGGAGGAAAAGGTCATTTAGGGCTTTTCAAAGTTGTGCAAGCTCCATCATCTGCTTTTTACCAGACTGCCAGTGGTTGGCTATTAACCAGCTTTAATGATACCTAATTTTTTCATGTTGTAGCTATGCTGAAGGCGACATCCACCTCACCTTTCATTTCTCCAGGAGTCATTTGTGTGTCACCACACACACTTGTGTATTACTGTCTTAATTCAAATTTACTTTTGATGCTAATTTATCTTAAAAGGGAAAAATAGTTCTTGCCTTTGCCAGAATAGACTTGTTTCCTGTAAGTAACTCTGTCTTTCTGGCAAATCCTTTCAGACAGTGGAAAGCTGTTGTTAGATGCTCCTTCAGTTTTCTCTTCCCAAAGTGAAACAACTCCAGTTCTCTGGAATACAGCCTTCCATGGGACACTCTCCAGTTCACTGACATCTTTTTGGGGGTAAAACTGAACACAGCACTCTAGATGGGATCTCATCCACACCACACAAAGGTGAGAACCACTTCCCTTGACCTCTGCTCTGACCAGCGCAGCCCAGGATGAGGTTGGCCACCTTTGCTGCACATCAGCTATGTTCTTCTCCAGGACCTTCATGAAGCATTTGCAGACCTTCTACCTAGGCAGCTAATGTCTGGTCTGTACTGCTGCACAGGATTACTTTGTACTAGGAATTTATGTTTATCTTGGCTCATTTTGCCACTCAATGCAAACATGTGAGTGTATACAATACCTTCCCCTCCCTAAAGCACAGACTTTGCATATTCCTGTCAGTTTGAATGCCTTCCTGCAAGCCAAAACATTTTTTAAACCATCAGAACAATTTAAGTCATATATCAAGAAAGGATTCACTTTCAATACTCACTTTCAACTCAGTTTTCAATTTACCCTTACAGAGGCCATGCACAACCTGGTACAGATGCATTTAAAAACTTTTAAAAAGTCATATCTAAAGCACCTGCCTCTCCTCACCACTCCTACTCTTTACTGCTTGCAGGAACCACTCAATTGCTAACTCAGTTCTTTAACTGAGCTAACTTAGGTTCTTTAACTCTCCCTGTCAGCACCCAGTCATTCAACTGAGGTCACTAGAAGACCAATATGCCTAAGCTACTTGCTACAACACTCCCTGCATCTAAGTTATATTATTCTTTGTGAATCATTTGCAACTTTGTCTCTCAAAGCACGGCCTGGATAAATGCTAGCAGTCTACTTTGAAGAGCTTCTCTCCAAAAAGTCAACCTATGAATAAGTGGTCAGTGAGTTACGCTATTTTCATACATTCTTTCTAAATAATGCACCTTAAATAAAAGGTGCAGGTTCCAAGCATTTTCTGGGGATTTGGGCAGACACTGCAGAAGAGGAATTTGAGAAGCAGAAGCTGGGAATCATATTGGAAGATTAATGGAACAAGCTAATGGAACACTGCTCTTCATTTGAAATTCTACTGCTTATATATTTGAGTCCTTTCTGCTAGAAATTAATCACTTCAGAAGACAGGGCTCTCTTGCCGCTGTCTTCACTTGCGGGCAGGAGACAAACTGTTTCCAAACCTTGCGGTCCTACCTGATCCACAAGACACCCACATTCTCCCATAGGATGGTCACATGCAGGAAACATGGAGTGTGATCTAAAACAAGTAGTCACAAAAATGGCAATATTTGCTTTCCAACTCAGAAAACCAAGATAAAGAATAAACAAAGGTCCAAAGCTCTCAGACTAGGTTTTCTCATCCAAACCTGACTTCTACCAGTTAATCCATCTGTGAGAGGAGCACTTGAGATAACAGAGCCAAAAGCCCAACTCTCTTCAAATCCCTCAGCCAAGACCACAGTTTTATACTTCCAAATTTGTATTCCCAGTATGGGATGGCTGAATGCTGGCCACTCACTGGGCTGGAAAGTTGGTTAAGGTGATGCTGAAACAGGAAAGCATCTGCTTTAATTTATTGTTGATACATGAAAGACAACCTCATCTCCACACTGCTAGCACTGCCCCAGTGAACAAAGAACATCTCCAAACACAGAAGTATCTCCTTGCATTAGTACATTTTTCACAGCAGTTCTTTTTTACACTTCAGTCATTGGTTCCACTCTGTAAAAGAAGTCTTTATGGCCAGAGAAAATAACCGATTCAAGGCCCACCCTACTTTAATAAGTAGAAAAAACAGTTTCCTGACTTTTCCTTTGTAACTATTCATATCCCTGGGGGTGACAGCACTTTTGCTGTCACTGTGGGCATTAACCTTTTTAGGGATTAAACACATTAGTGACACTCCATAAGAGACACCAAGATTCCCTAGGGCTCTTCTGCTGCTCTCGCTAGACTTTCATGTTCCTAAAAAGCACAGAAATCTCCTCCAGTCTAGCTCAGGGCAGCCAGAAGACATCTAGATGGGGCCACTGCAGATGCAGCCAAGCAAAGGCAACAGAAGGGGCAAGTAATTCATCCTGGACTCTACTTAAACAACCTCTGGCAGACCATCACGATGCCCCAAACAGGCTTTCTCCATCTTAGCTTTTTATTTTCCTCTGACACTGTGGCTGAATCAAATAGGATTTGATAATATCAGGTAGAGAACTGTAAACATTCTTTGCCTTGTGGTAAACAGCAGTTTGAATAATATTCCTTCCCTCCAGATTTACATGCTAGATTTAATTTGAAACGTTTCAGCATCAGGTAAGTACATAAACATGAGGACATTCTCCCTCGAACTTTCTAGACTGTCCAGGTGCAATTGTTTCAATCCCTCGAGTCTGTCAAAAGTGTGACAAAAATGGATTTTCTCAGTGTTGCTGTTCTGTTTTTGTTCTCCACATTTCTCTCTCACTTTAGTAGAAATCTCTCTCACTTTAATATTAAAAACCGCAGAAAGACAGATCAAGAATTGTTGTGTACAACTTAAAACCGCATACAGAACTCAATATATCAGTCACATAAACACTAAGAGCAAATTTATTACCTGAGGCACAAGAGAGGAGCGAGTAATTCCCATCTTACACTGTTGAATTAAGACGTTACTATCCACGTGAGCATTGTGTAAAGTTAAAAGCAATATCCTGACATGAAAGCGACTGTGCCGGAGGATCTAACAATAAAAAATTACCAACCTCTGCTTGTTTGCACCACACGCTGATGTTCTTACGCTGAGCTTTCGTGAAATGGTCCCAAGCCTTTTGTTTGGAGGCAGAATGGTACACGGCCACTATCTGCTCGACTGTAGTATCAAATCAGCAGTCAAATCAGGGCAGAATATCATCCAGAGAGGGCGAACAAGAGGAGTAAAGGAGTAAAAGAGTGGAATCAGGCAGGTGGTTTGGCTAACCTTTGTTATAACACTGTACTGTGCTGAAGCCATGCTCAGGAAAGGGACTCTGCCTGGAAAGAAAAGTGTGGACTTCACCAGGCCAGTGCCCAACGTGCAGAGTAATGACCAACTGGAAAAAATGCATCTGCTCTCTAATAGGAAAAAAAGGCACGTTGCAGTGAAAAATGTTCAAATACTGTGCGCAACATTGTCAAGGAGTGCAAGAGGGAACATCTGCTCTTTAATTTGGGATGATGAGGTAAAACTCTGGAAGTTGGCACTTAGGATGTTCTTCTGCCCAATGGATCCAGTCCTAAAGAACAGTGCCACAGCTTGAAAATTACAGCAGCCTATCAACACATACTCAAGAAAAGGGCTGCTGGTATCAGCTATCAAAACCATTCTTTTCCCTTAGGTGTATTCTAACTTTTTTTTTTTCCCCCCCCCTCTAAGAGATATGCAGAGATTTTCAGGAATATGAAATGCCTCTCCTGGGACTGGAATTCACCCAGCGGCAGAAAGCACACCTAGATGTTTTATCCCCCTTGGGATGTTGTAGTAGGCATAACTCTTATGAAATAATATTCGGTCTCTGCTGCTTAAGATTAATAAAAGTACAAAAGGGTGAGATACCAGCAGGTGTTTTACAGAGATGAGTTACATGCTGTCTATCACCACTTACTCTGCAGTGCTTAGTGTATTTCCTTCTGGACCGTTTACCCATGTATTTTATCATGAACACAGAGAATCAAAAGCAAGTATCAAACAAGTAACAGGCCAAATAACCAAGTGTAAAACTTGAAAATAAACAGATTTATAGGCTTAACATGTAAGAGACAATGAATGTTTTGAGGGAATTGTTACAAACCGGATGCTGAAACTAATACAGCCATGCCTCTTACTTGACTTCACGGTTAAATAAGGTGCTCTGGGATCTGAAATACCCAGGTTCAAAACCTCATTCTGCGCATTGCTTTCAATGTAACTTAAGTTGTGACTGAGGTTGCTCAGAATAGGGCATTGGGAAAACTCTACTGCATCCTACCTTTGACGAATAAATGCTGCATACTTCGCTGAGGCACCAGATTACCAGGAACTTACCTTGATTGTGCACAAAGGTGCAGAGTGTTGAAAAGATGACAGAATTACTAACAGACTATAATTAAAAGAGAAAATAATTAAAAATTCATTCTCTTCCTTCCCCCAGATATGGGCTCTCACTTCAATAAAAATATACCATAGGAAACTTCTGCTAAGTTAATGACATAAATTAGCTATAGTGGCACAAAAGCAGTTGCTTTTCCAGGACCCTTTTTGTATGGCCTCTCCACGCTTCAAAAATTAAAGCGCACTCCCTTATAATAGACAACCCACATTCAGTGCGGAAATATTACTCACACTGAACTAGAATCCCTGAAAGAGCAAGTTTGAATTTCTCCTTCGCTTCTTCCATCTCTTTCTCATGAGTTGCTTTTTCATTCACCAGTCTGCGAATGTGGCTGTTGGCCGACTGAATCATGGAGTAGAAGTTGTTTGCGGTTCTTCTGTTCACTTCTCCGCGCTCTATCCATGTCAGTAGAGTCTGTACAGCTTCTGAGAACTTTGTGTCATCTGCAGCAAGACAGAACATCTTTTCATTGGGGAAGTACAAGGTTACCTGAGCAGCTTCCAGATGCTTCCCCTGGCACCACCAAACTGCTTGCTCAGGGTGGCTAATCTGGATTCCTAGGAAGCACCAAGGAAGCTGCAAGGTCTGGATAGCACCGCTGTTTCAGCTTAGCAAGACGACCATGGGAAAATACAGCCTCCCTCGGCATCTGCTCAGAAGGGCAAGAACATCCTACAAAACTACTGACCTTTAAGTTTCTCAGCAACGATGCTGCATTCGTGATCGGAGTAATGGACGACGGGAGGTGGGGACGGAGGGCGGAACCTCTCCTCCTCCAGCCGGCGGCGATGGCGTTCCTCCCGCGCCAGCATCCGCTGCTTGCATTCCCACTCGTAGAGATCGTCGCGAGCCTGAGCAAAATCCACGTGCAGGCGCCCGGTATCCTTTTTGTCCGTGCTGGAGCCTAGCCTGATCCGATAACCTGAGGGACACGAAAACCATGTTCAAGAAGGAAAAGCAATTTACACAAGGCAATGCCTTAGGCTCCAACTACATGACAGTGCTGGTCAAAAACTAGGAAACTAGGAAATCCCTGAACACAAGAGGGCATTGCAAGTCTACCCAGTTCAACGGTAACCAAACAAGAGTTGATCCTTCCAGTCCTCCAAAACCAACAACATGTGGATAAATTTTCCATTGTTTTAACTTATAAAGCGCGTTTCCCTTGCTTACCTTCACAACCTCATCTCTTTGGAGAGAGAACAGGTCTTAACAACAATAGGCTCCTTTGTTAATGTACTGGAAGATTTAATTCAGTAGGAACTCTGGCATGGAAGAAAATATTACTATATTTTCCTAGAATGGTAGAGAGTTGGGTAGACAGTTTGGGCTGTTCTGCGCAAATGTAAGAGTGTGACACACAGGCAGGCTAGGTAGAGTCTGCCAAGCACTCAGTTTGCAAGCCATGAGGTTTTCCCCATCAGGCACGACGCAAACCTCTTAAAACCTCACAGGCATAGGACAAACCATCCCAGTAAGTCCAGATGTTTGTACTCTGCTTGCCAACAGAGAAAAGATACCAATGAAAGTCAGGCACATCATCCAATGAACAAGCACTGGAGTGCAACCATATAAACGTAAAACATAGGACATTTATCCAAGGAAGAGCGTAAAAGACCCCGACTGCACCTCATCCCAGTATTCTGCAAAGGTGACACATCATTGCAGTCTTCTCTATCAAGAGCTGTTCTCGGATATTTAAACGGAAATGGATTAATAGCTGAGAAAGAGGCAACACTGCTGCAACAGGAGATAAATTTCCCAGCAGCAGCAAAGTCTATGATTGCAACTGTAAAGAAATCATTATATCTTTACCCCAGAACTTTAACCTGTCATCCGAAGCAGAGATATACCTACCAGAGAGATAAAGCGCCTTATCCACCATGAACTCCTCAGCAAAGCGAATGTGACAGAAATTCTTTTTACTCTTCCGAATAGCTATAACTTCCCCACATTGTTCAAAAACCTCCATGATGATCTGTTCAGTTCCATTTTCTGGCAGTCCTCCCACAAACACGGTCTTACACCCAGGAGGCCTCTCTCTTGTTGCTGGAGGAGGAAGATCTAAAAAGAGTAGGAGAGAAAACAGCTTGGGTTTTAGAATCTGTCAGCCTACATTTACCTACCCATCTGCCCCAGACACACCTGCTTCCTTGCTTCCTTCAAATACAAACTCAGCTACAACGTGTTTCACTAATGAATATCATTAGGAAGAGAGTTGCTTGGGTGCCATGCATGGAAGCAAGGCCCAAAGCCTCCCAGGCGTTTTCTTTAGTGCAAGAAAGTGCTCACCAAGTTCCTATTGTATAATTTGAGAAGTACCTAAGATCTCAAAACCCTCTATTTTGCTACACAAACACAGCTTAAAGGACTACTCCTAACAAAGAATAAACAGAAAATGTATCCAGAGAATTCTGAAGAGCAAAAGGGTACAAAAATATGAAGATAAGGAAAGGCTGCTAACCTAACACTAGATGTTAACAAAGAGAGATATCATGGAAAGAAGTGCAAAACAGAGTTGGCAAGTGCAGCAAGACCCTCGCAACACAACATATGAAGGCCAAGAAAGGTTACTGTCTTGTTCTTAATTGTTTCTTAACACCTGAAAAATCTTAAATCAACTTCAGTGCTAGGCTTAGGGTTCCCCAAACCTGAACTTTTACCTCTATTCCAGTGTTCTTTCCTAACCTTAACAAGTATTCCCTCTCCCTACTTTGCTGTCAATATATCTTCTCAGTTCTCCTTGGAAACATGGACCTGAGGGGAACAGGAGATGGAGTTGCCTGTAGCCTCAGGATAAAAGCAATGGAATTGGAGAAGAAAAAAAATTCTCCAGCTGTAACACAGGAAGGAGAAGCTGTAGGAAGGGACAGGGAAAGCAGATAAACTGCCCCAGCCCACAGAAGAGAAAGAGGCAGGGGACAGACAGGAGAGGCTGAGTGACTGGGTGATGATAGAGGGGCAGAGCCCAGCAGCAAAGAGATCTGAGAGCAAGGACAGCAAAGTGAAGACAACACGCAACAACAGCCACTCGGGTACGTTGCACCAGGGCTGCAGATCAGACACAAGTCGAAAGGAGCCCACAGGGGAAGTCAGTCATTAAAACAGAGGTAGAAGGAGAACAGGAAGTAAAATCTCTTCTTGAGCCCAGCTTTCTCATGACCTGCAACAGCTGTATGAGAGGAAGTGATCTAGGATCAGGAATTTCCATCAGGAAGTGCTAGGAATCTCAAAAGATGAGAAGAGGGCAAAACCAAGAGTAAAAACACAGGAGAGGGAGAGCAAGAAGAGAAAGGGACTCAGCTGCAGGGTACAGGAAAGGAGGTGGGAATCTACTCAACCTCACATACATAAACCTTCGGCCAAGAAAAGCAATATCTGACTGTAATTTCCAGGCCAAGTCAATGGTACTTGAAACATGTTTTTTTCTGGGAACATTTACTTAGAGATGAATTGGCAGATTGTGAATTGCAAGAATTTTATTTTCAAGGCTAAGTAGGAAGCATCATGGTTTCTCAATCCCAGGTAGTCATGAGACTCAAGTGCCATCTACTGGAACCTCACAAACCTCTTACAGATAATTTGTTTGGGGAGGTCACGCATCCGTTCCACAGAGGAAGCAGAGCTGAGCACTAGTACAATTAATTCAGCAATAGGGTTAAGGCATAGATTAAGGACCCTGGTCTAACAGGCCCTTCTGCATCCTTCAAAAATACAGCCTTGTGATACCAGCTTCTCAGATGCTTCTTAGATTTACACAGAAAGTACAAGTTGCCTCAAGTATAACAGGATATTGAAGATCCCTCCCTAAATTTGTCCAAGTATAAAGAGCCAGAGAAGGGTGGCAAACCTTGAAGTATTGGCTAGATGTGAAATGGACCCAACACCCAGTACGTAGCACGCTGTGCGTTATCCAGTCTGAGTGCAGCTCACAATTCCTACTTATTATCATACATACAAGACTTGAGGACAGGCTCCTTCTAAAGTAGGGTTTATCTTGAAGGTGGATGTCTAGAATAGGTCAGATGAATTGTACCGAAACGCTACCACAAGGGAGTTGCTCTGCAATTTCCTTAGATAGCAGTGATTCATCTTCCTCAAAAGCAGCCTCAAACATTTGGTCAGATGAGTTGCCCCCATATATCACTACAGAGCCTGCCATCCCTTTAGCATCACTGACGAGGGGTCAGAGAGAAGTTCATGGTGAGGAGACCTAGAAAATAGACAAGCAAATCTGTCTGGTCTAACTCAGGTTCCTTCTGAGTGCCCCTTCCTGGCAGTATATTAACTTGTCAGGATTACACTGACAAGTATAATGACCAAGTTCAATGTGCCAAACCATTTCTGCCTTGCAAACATGTCACTTGGAAAAGCTCAGGCAGTAAATGTCAACACAGGATGCTTAAAGAGTCAAAAGGATGAAGAACCAGCAATGAGCTGAGAAACTGAACTGACATGAAGGGATAAAACTTCTTGTCCAAAGGGCTTGAACATTTAAAATACTTAACAGCAGAGCTGCTCCCTTCCTGATGATGCTCCAATATTGCAGCAGCAACAACAGAAAAGAGGTAGGTCAAAAAAAAAAAAAATTAAACCAAGAATGCCATGTTAGCAGCAGGACTCTAGTGATTTCTAATTCCCATCCCAGAATAGGGACCCCAGGATGAAGTTTTGTAAGAAAGTCTACGGCTGCTTCCAGGGGAGCACGACCGGCAGGAGGATGGATACAGCATTATCACTCCACAACATGCCAGCACGCTGCTCTCCATCCGGCCAAGAAATGGTGAAAGCTGACACGACACGTTCAGTGAAGTCTAAGAATGATTTCAACCAACCCAGATGGAATCCACAAAGAGGCTCGGTGATGACAGCCAATTATCCTTAAAATAAATCTCCAAAGACAAAAGGGAATTCTGTTCCTCAAAGTTGTTCTGGCGAGGAAGGCTGTCAATGGAGTCCAGACGGAAAGCACAATGAAGACTTAAGATTTCTCATCTACTGTCCATTAGAAAACAGATTTGTGTAGAACATCAGCTGCAGCTCACTACCCCAAGCTCACACTACCTTACCAACACACTAACAGGACCAACATGGAACATAGTAACCTGCTCTTGAGTTCTGTACCCCAGCATGCTGGTAACACCGAATCTCTTTGCTCAAAGATGCTTTGCTTTCTGAACCAGCCACTAGTCATCCTGGAAAGCAAAACTGGCTAGAGCATTAGGATTTATACTTCATTTTTTTTCCTCCTAGTACCTGGAGAGGGAAGCATATAAAACATTTCTGTTAATATTCCCTGAAACAAAGCCACTGAGGCCTGAAGCCACCTCTTCCCTGGAAGCATAGAGTGGAGAGACAGATGTATTAAGGTCTCCACACTGCCACATGCACACTAAGACTTGTCAGAACAATAAAACTCCCCCTGGGAATAGGGTACTGCAAGCATAGTATGAGCCAGGTCCCAAGCTTTGCCAAGCACATAACAGAAGTTACCATTGCAACTGGCACTGATGTCCCACCACTACTTGTTTCTGCAGCTTCCACCCTGGACCAAAGGTATTGGTGGATGGAGAAAAGATAAAGGCTGAAGCCTTTTTGTCACACTTGCTGTCCCAGGCATTATTTAATGCTGATTTTTCTCTTCTGTCCCTTCAGAGAAGCAGTAATGATGAAAGGTTCCTAAGAGGGGTCCAGCAGGAGAGCTGACTACCAGGGGCTTCAGGTGGAACAGGGAAATGAGTCAGAAAGCAAAGCAACACATTCCAAAACAGAGAGGTGTTAGCAGCTTGTCAGCAAGAAACGCAGAGACCAGAGTGATAATTTTTGGAAAGTAACTGACCAAATTTAAAATGTTTTTCACAGGAACAACAAAAAGGCAGCCTTGAGCTAGAGAGATTGTGTAGGTGCAGTGCTGAATTTATGGGCCAAACAGGCTTAGAGTCAAGAAATTCAGAGAACTCCAAGCTGCACAGGAGGAGAAAAAAGGAGAAAAAAAAAAAAAAAAAGAAAAGAAAAGAAACAACTGTACTTGCTTCAGTGCTTCAGCTAGGAATTTAGATGAGAGCATTTAAAACTGCTAAAGGGAAGTATGGAGCTATGTTTCACACGGTAACAGAATAGTTGTTGGACGAAAAACAGGCAAGCTCCAAATAGACTTAAGTGCATGCACAGGGAGGACGAGAATTAGTCAAGTAGTTTTGTAGTTCAGCTGTGACATGCAGTGAAGAACAAACACCCCAGGTAAAAACAGAATTGATTTGGATGACATACTGCTTCAGGGAAGGATTTGGATAAGACCTTTTTTTTTTTTTTTTTAATATTGTGAAAGGATATCAAACTCTGAAGAAACATATTAATGTGAGAGACTTTTCAAACTTCTCAGAAAAAGGCTGATAAATTATCAGTAATGGCATCACAAATGACAAGTGGATACATTTCACCAGACAGTTCTGAGCCAACAAGCAGTGCTGCTTTAGATAAGAGGGGTAAGGGATGATTTGTGGATATTAAGATGTTAAGGACATTACAGAACAGCTGGTAGAACAGCCATGGAATAATCTGGTTTAAATACAGTGAAAAGCTTTAAAAAAATAAAATAAAATAAAAAGCACAAGGTTTTCACTGGGGATTTTGTAAATAGATTTATTTCCAAGGAATAATTCTGAAAAAATTAAAGGAGCTCATCTTAAATGTTCTCAGGACTTCGATGCGATAGAAGCTTGAATTTATTTTGAACCTGTATCTCAAAGCAGAAACAAAAAAGCGTCTCTGCTCAAGTTCATCTGGATGAAAAGCACTCTGAAATACCTGAAAAGTACACAAAGCTTGCAAGAATCAGGAAAAGGAATTGGTTAGCACAAAAATATATATGTTAGAGGCAGAAAGGGTAGGGATAAAGCAAGATCTGACAGAGAGCACGAGAAAGTTGATTTAGAATGCTTTCAATGGAAGCTGATACAAGTAGCAAAAAGTATCAGCCTGAAAAATCACAAAGTACAAAAGAAACAAAGGATATTAAGCATATAATTTGTGCATGCTTCAGCATAACAGCAATGGCTAAAGACACAAAAACCAAAGGACACTTCAGCAATGATTTCCTACTTACCTCTATCACATCTGCAGCTTATTGTTCATTTTATCTCCTTCATCTTTCCCTGATACCTTTTCCATCTGACTTTAGTAACCAAAGTCAGCTAAAAGGGTGAGTCAGGTAGTTTGAAGGCAATTCTTCTTTCTTGATTTAGCCAGATGCCGAGTCTTGACTGTTACCTTATTTTTTTCTGTCTCCTTTCATGTTGCCGCTGCTCTCCCTCCCTCACTTTCAGGAAGACCCAAGGGCTCCCATCTCTCAACATTGATCACATGGGCCAATCCTGTAATCCCTTCTTTAAAAAACTTGCCATCCTTGAAGCCACAGGCAAGTATCACCCCAAGAAAACTAGAATCCAAATATCTAGGGTCAAGAATATTATCTTCACTAGTCCATATCTTACAGCTGAAAAAGACTATTTGTTGCAATGAGAAACATTCAATGGCAAGAACAGACCTTCCCATTGCTGTCACCTAATCCATAGTGTCTCACCCCAGAGTTGCACAGCCCAGGAGACATAACAGCGCTTCTCTAACATATAGATTTTTATGTATATTTATAGATTATATATATTTAGGCACAAACACAGGGAGGAAGAGATCCATTATCACTCCTGAGTGCAAAGAAGAAACAGGACAACACATAAGTAGGCCCTTACGTGGGTTAGGTGGAAAGAGAGTGCAGCTTTTGCAGTGAATGATCTCCTTCACAGCAGGCATGTCCGGGGGGATGGGAGGTGGGACGATCCCAAGGCCTGGCATCATGGGGTTGATTGGAGGGATTCCAGTCATCATGCCAAGGGCAGGATCAAAATCTAGGTGGGGAAGACAATGAGCAACTCAGTTATTTTGGACTCATACAAAAAAAATAGTTCATCAAGACTATACTCACCCCTGTGTTAGGAAAAAACAGCTGAGCCGCTATAGCGAGGGAGCATCAAGATTCAACTTACTCAAACTTGAAATCTGTCCCCTTGAAACCACCTTTTTTTTGGCAACTATTTCCTTGTTGATCATCTCAGCAAAAGAAGTTTCCTCGTCAAAAACTTCCCCACTTCACAGATACCTCTATCCTGCACCTAGCGAGAAAATCTTTCGCAATAAATGCTCTGTCGTGGTGGCGTAAGTGAACAGTGTGAAACCAAACTCAGTGCAGTATCAAAATAAATAGTACACACTTTGCTTCTTCACACAGGTTTAAGAGCATCACCTTGCAACCTAGACAGGTATGAATTTTAACTCCCCAGCTCAGGCACCAGAGAAATCCTAGGTGAGATATACAGAAGTATTTAAGGAAAACCTTTATTGTTAAATATCACCTAGAGTGGCAATAGGCTTTACCCTATTTAATTTGTTTCTAGGCTTTCAGTTAGCTATATTCAGACTATACCTGAAAAAGTAGCATTTTAGTCTAGTTTTACATTTATTTTCTGTAAGGACAACTGCTACCACCAGGGCTACCTATTTAAGATGTAGAAAGACAAAAATGAACTTTGCAAGGCACAGGGGAAAATTACATGTAGATGGAACCAAGGGAAATGTGCAGAGGTAGCATTTTCCTTTGTTGCTAAGCTGGCATTGGTCCCAGCTGATCAGAGTGCACATTTTTACTATGAAACCTTTAGGACAAATTACTACACTAGGCGAGACTCAAGATCCCTTTAGATTATGAGAAATCCATGTGAAATGAATGCCTTACCAAGTATATTAGTTTTTAACTACTGCTTATCCATGGACAGCTTACACTGGCGGACCTAGCTTGTGACACCCAACTTGCAAAGCTGTAGAATTTCAAGCTTTCATTAGCAGGTTTCAGAGATGACACGGCTGAAAACACCAAACAACAATGCTTGCAGCTATTCAAATAGTATTTTCACCTCTCTCAAAAGAAACCTGCACACCTTCAGTTCATAGCTTCCTACAAAAAACAATCTCATCAGTCTTTCTGTCTATAGACAGGGCCATGCTCAGCAGCCTGGACAGGCAGCCCTACTACTTCACACAGCAATGGTGTATGATGCCACTGAACTTTACACTGGATACAGGCTCCCAGGGGAAAGAAGGGCTGTAAGGCTCAACTTTTAGGTTAAGGGTTACACTCGGGCAGAACGATCAATGCTATCCCTGTATTACTACTGTCCTGGAGCACTACAATCTCTTCGGTGGCAATTTGCTCTGAAATTAAAAATACTTAGGAGTTTTTTGAGCAGAGTCTCAACTTACAGTTTCTACCTAGGAAAGACCAAGTTAGGAGAGAATACCCCATCCTAGATCTCTGCAGGCTGAACTCACATCTTCTGAAGTTGAAGTCCAAGATGGAGGTTACCTTGTGGGTAGCTGTGATAGGGGAGAACTCGGGGAGATACGAGACGCTGGTGAAGCTCCTCGACCACAAGACCAAGTCCTGACAGAGAAACATCTTGATACAAGGTGAAACAAAGGTTGCTGAAGGCAAGCTAAAGTTCAACGAGCAAAGTTAGCCCCTTTCCTGCAGGGCTGCAAGAGCACTTGCGAAAGGTCACATCCTAAGCTTCCACTTACTAATACAGCTTTTAGATCCCAAATGCTTAGACAGGGGTGCTTGTTACCCCTCTCTCTCTTTCACGGATGCTTCTGGCTTCTGCCAAACAGCCCTGTCATGCTGCAGGCAATGGAAGCAGCCCTGATGTACTTCCTGTAGGGAGTGAAAATGAAGCCATGACACTTGGAAACGTGGCCTGAGGACACTGTCTTTCTCTGTAATCCAGCCTTGTCACTCCTACAAAAGTCATGGTTGAACTGGCCTGCAGTTGCCTGATAAGAGGAGCTGCAAGAAAGAGGGAGGAAGGGCCAAAGCCCTTGCCGCTGAGACAGTGTGGAAGACGGAGGTGGGGAGTTGGAGCTGCAAAGTGCAAAGGAAGG
This sequence comes from Tinamus guttatus, assembly GCF_000705375.1. The sequence continues at coordinate 64,937 of NW_010589378.1, read as the reverse complement.
TCAAGTTGATGATGATCCTCTGTAAGAGCCAGTTGTCATCTCAGCATCTTTTGACAGAAGTCAAGACCAAGAGCTGGTCTCAGTGGTGCCTGGGAGAAGGCAGGGAGAAAAGGAAGTAAAAAAAAAAAAAATAGGAACAGAGGATAGGACCATCAAATATCAGAGGTGAACAGAGATAAATTTTCTGTCTTTGGGAAGGAGGATGCATCATGTTTCTGCAGAGACGTGACACTAGCGGGCATCAAGACTGCTGAAACGTACCTTGCTGTGTCCTCTTTCCACCATCTTTGTCAGGATGGTCACTGTTCGGCCTGGCCCTACAGAGAGGGGCCATGGGTCAGCCTATGCCACCCTCTAAATTCAGTCTCATGACATTTTATACATCTTCATGCCCATGAACGCAAGCAATCATCTTGCCCTTGTAACTTGTTACTCAAAGATTCAAGGTTAGCTGATAGCAGTGAACATGGACACCAACCCAGGAAAGTTCTCAGGCAGGAATGAAAAGGGCAAGTTTTGCCAAATAACTGAGGCGCTTAAGAAATCTGAGGGAGGAGGAAGTGAGGCCAGTTGCTTCCCTGACTGAGGTAGGCCAACAACCTTCAGAAAAGGTGAATGGATACAATAACCAGAAGCAAGAGAACCAGCAAGATTATAAATAAAGGTACAAAGTGTGCATACAAGGGGAAACAGGACCCAAAGCCTTTGGATTTCCGGCTGCTTGACAAGTGAGACCTACTGTTCATTGCTCAACCAGCACTATGCAAATGCCAGCAAGCTGCCAGCTTGCTTAGAGATCTGCTTTTTCAGTCAAGCAGCAGAGCCAATGGCTAAAGGCCAGCCCTGGAGAGGATTAAGAAGCAAATGCAGAAGAGACCATCTTCATTTGCGAAAATAAACAAAAAATAAAGAAGAAAACAAGAAGTTCTTGGGATTTAAGGAGTTTGAAAATCTCAGGCCTGTAAGGTACTTGCTCGGTGAAAGTTGTGATAGCCTTCAAAGTTGGTAGCACTTGCATGGAGTGAAAGATGTAGCACATCAACACCTTAAGATGAGTCAGAGTTTTAAGATAACATAATAAAAGCAGATGGTCTGCTTGGTCTGATGGCAAAGTCCTACCAAAGCACTTCCATAACTACACATTATACTCCATCCACAGAAAAAAAAAACCAACCAAACAAACAAAAAAACCACAGGCTAGTACACTCTTAAGCACTTTTAGACATTCTTTACTGAGACTTGAAATTTTAATCCCACATGCCTTTCAGCAAAGACAGCCCAAGGCACATCAAGCTCCCATTAGCTCTTATCTTTTAGAGTAATCATGTTTAGAGTGTTTAAGAACTTAAGAAACATTTTGCAGTCAGATCAGGAAAAGCCATTTGGCTCCTAAAATGGTATCTGTGTCTGCGCTGTTTGCTGAACACCAGATCCTAAAGCATCCAAGTCAGTGTTGGTCAATGCCAAAAGCCTTCTTTATTTTTATAGCTGGGAACCAGAGACTGCCTTCAAACTTGTGTACTGTCCCAGCACAGAGCAGATGATTTCTATGATTTTACTCAGCAGAAGCCTGCGAATGAGAGAAAGACATGAAAAGAAAATCTCATACAGCAAAGACAAATGTGAAACAAGGCTTCAGGGACAGAAGAGTACAGACAGCATAGAAAATATGCCAAGTTAAGTGATGCTGTTAGATAAATATAGTATCCACTGTACAGCAAACCACCTGCTCTGTGCTGTAAGAGGAGAACAGGATTGCAGAGTACTGCCAACACAGACATTCTCTCCCCAGGTGAGTAGCTGATTACTCAGGCATCTTCTGAGAGTTTATTATTCAAGTGGCACTGAAACTGTTTTTTTTTCCCCCCTCAAGATTTTGATGCACCAGGCCACCGCACTGGGAAACCAGGCACAGCACAGCTCAGTTACCATGGGAGCTCCTTCACAGACCCTGGATAGGCTGCTGCACCCATGCACATATACTCTGTATTGCAAGATGGTTCTTTCTGAAGCAGAATCCTTCAATAACTTCCACTATATCCATTTTACTGCCTCTTTGCTCTTTCTTTATCCCCCACATCCTACAGTTTAAGGAGTTCCAAGAGAGTTCAGCTTAGAAAACCAATCATATCAAATAACATATCTATTCTTAGCTCTGCAGATGCCTCTCAGTGCCTACTCTGGCTGGCCCACTGCAGAGAATCTAGTGGGTAATCCACAAAAATACATTTTGGATGAATAAATAGGTATTCTCATTTCTTCTGAAATCGGTTTTAAGCCACTGACTTCTAAATAAATCACTTGTAGACCTTAATGCATTTCAAATAGAGTCAATAAATGCCTAAGGCATTAAAAAAAATAACCATAACCTTATACAGTTGAGAGACCCTTCCTGAAGACATATTTGAAAGGAAAATGAGGGCATAGTCTGGACATATTCACATACCAGGCAGAAGCGGCTGTCCTGTCATTCCCATAGGAGCCATCCCAAGGTTGTTCATCGCAGTGGCCCAGGCAGTCGGGTCCGACATCGGCAAGCCCATCGGAATGGAGTCCAGGCTTAGATTTCTGCTACCATCTGCAAAGAGGGGGGGAAAAAGCGAGTTAGATCTCAGAGCATCATCTTCTGCAGGGCATATGTCGCCCAGCAAGGTGCTGCTGTATCAGCAACCAAAAACAGATTTGATCCTGGCACATAGGTCAGTGTATTTAAAAAACAAAAAAGCAGTCACTCCTGGTGCATAGAGGACATTTCACAGAAGCAAGGTCTATGAAAACACTGCCTTCCAAGCACATCTAAATGACAATTCCCTCATTACGATAAACAGCTCTAAGAAGCCTTGAAGGAACGCTACTTGAAGGTCAGAAATGTCCCTCATTTGCCTCCAAGAGATTTATGGACTTGGACAAAAATTCAGCAGATATGAATCATCAGATTACACTGAATTCAGAGGTGACCAACATGCTCTAGACAGTAGAAACACTCTCTGCATTTGAAGATATTTCTTCCATGCCAAAAAGAGAAAGGAAGCAAATAATAACTTTATGCTTCCAACAGCAGCAGTATCACTTTTACTTACTCAAAGACTAGCAGTTACCTGCCAGTCCAAGTAAAACTATGAATGTTATACAAACGTGTAGCTTAATACATCACTGAAGAAGTTTTGAGTTTAGGTAGCTGGATCCACCATACTTTTAGCCAGTACTTCAACATTCCACCACCAAGCCTCTTGTTCTTTCTGTTTGTAAGCCTTGGGAATTAGAGGTAGGTGCCCAAACACACACATACACACACACACACACAAATCTAGCTCCCTTTTCTACTCTTGGCCTCAGAGAAGAGGAAAGATAAGTTCAATTTGCTCAAATATCCCCTCTACCCTGGTGGCAAGCCCAAACCACAGCTCCCTTAGGCCACTTCTGAGAGGGGAGGAAAAAAAAAAAAAAAAAAACACTTTCTTGCCTAAATCACGAGCTCAGCTTAATGTAAGCAAAGCCAAGGTCAAGCCCTAGCTCTGCTTCACCCTCCTTCCATCACCAGCCTTTGCAATAAAAGATATTAAATAAATGACTTGCTGCACGTTATATAATGGCCAAGCTTTATACCATTAGCCAAATGTCCACATCACATTCAGGCTTAATCTACTTTTAAAAACCTATTATTTTTTTTTCCTTATCTGACAAATCCCACCAACTGGGGAAAAGCACGATATTCTTTAACTCCAATGCGACATGCAAAACACTTCAAATACACAACTCAGTCAAGTCAAGGAAGCAGGAACAGAAGAAAAACACACAACATCACAAAAAAGAAAGAAAAGGCAGCTCTCTAATTTTTGGTGATGTGATCTCACCTCAAGCACAACATGTTTTTGTAATATAATCAATCGCTATCCCTCATTTCACAAGGGTTGTGTTACAACACAATTAGATGGGTGGTTACAGAATGAGCATGATCTATAGCACATCCCAGTCTTTGTGTGAAGGAAACACATACTTAATTATAGTATCCCTTCACCAATTAGAGGAAATAACACCATCAGGGACTAAACAGATCACACTGCAACATGGGTTTCATATGGATGACATACATGCAGGGTGATTTTTCAGCAAGTCCAAGAAACACACTGAAGAGCAATCATTTTGTCTCAACATAAGAACACATACAAATTTGGATCCTGTTGGACGTTTTCCATCCCCACTTTTGAGCTTCTGAGCACTAGAACAGATTGCCCAGAGAGGTTGTGGAGTCTCCATTCTTGAAGATCATTCTTGAAAAGTCATCTGGACACAAGCCTGGGCAACACACCATAGGTGGCCCTGTTTGAGCAAGGGAGTTAGACTGATGATCTCTAGAGACCCCTTCAAACTTCAACCCTTCTATGATTGCATAAATTCTCCAATCCGCAACATTCCCTACCTGTGTACACCATCTCCCTCAGTCATGTTTCAAGCACTCAGCTGCCCACTTTGCCTGAAAAATTGCTGAACTGTCTCAGCTTAAATCAATGTGTTTTGGAAGAACTGGACCATCACTGGACTTTAGCTATCAACATTCATCTGCAAACAAGAGAGTGCACAGGCTACTCTGTCACACGAGATGAGAGAAACAGGGAACCCAGAGGAACATAAGGGAGATTATGGTGTTAGTGGTTGCCAATTAAAACAAAAAAATAGAGGGAGAAGAAAAGGCATCAGCATGAAAGAGAAAATCCCTAAGAGGGGTGGCAATGCACTAACGCCAAGGATCATCCCACTGCAAAAGGACAAATGGTGCACTCAGCATAAGATTAACTTACCTATCTCAAGCATACCTGCCCCCGTCCATTATCATATGTCCAACAAATAAGGCAGTTATAGGATATTCAAGATGGGCAAGGTCCTTCTCTCACATCTCTGCATCCAGTAAAAGATGTCCCAATGAAAATAAGATTTCGGGATGACAGGCTGGGCAGATCATGGTTGTGTTAACACAACCCATAAGTCTGCAAGGAAGACTGCCAGTGTGGTTTCAGGTCCGTGCAGTTACAGCTGCGTGGCTCAGCTCAAGGAATTTAGGTCAGCATTTCAGACAGATTTTGATCTGATTTTTGTTCCATCAGATTTTGATGCTTAAAAAAACAGATCCACGCTGAGACAATTCAGTGCAAGAGAAACAGGCTGCCTGCCGCACGTGTGCTGGGCGCGTGCAAGCAGCGCTTCAAACATTTATGGACCTCCAGGCATGTAAGGGAATTGCAAGTTATAAAGAACAAAATGGATTTCTGTCCTAGTGTAAACAGTCCTGGATGCCAACTTCAGGGCAAGTGACACTTCAAGTGACTACACGATCACACTATCCCTACATCCAAGAAGACTGAAGGTGCTCTCAGACTAAAATACCTGTGATAGCACAGAAATGGAAGATACCTCATCTTCCCCAGAGAGAAAGAGGAGGCTCCCTTCAGAGTCCCTTTCCTGCCACCAAGAGAAAGCAGAGGAAACCAGAAACCTCTGGTTGGATATCATTTAGTATATAATATACCATCTCCTTGCCAAAAGCAGATACCATTTTTCCCCAGTCATATTAATAAGACTGCAGTTTTCAAATCTAATATAAATCACAGGATTGAGGCTGCTTTTTCCCCATCACTCTGAGAAAAATATGGAAACTTTCTTAGATAGCAACTTCTGTCAGACTCCTAGTCCCATCAACATTATAACATCAAAGGTTACTATCATCTATTTATTACATTATCTTAAACTCTAATGTCTCCAGTCACTCGGGCTGTGCTGCCTTATAGCAACTATCTTTCATCATGGGTATGCTTTTAGTATTGAGGTATCATCCAATTACAGAAAAGAACAAATCCTCTGGGATAAGTGCAACGTTTTGCAAAAATAAACAAGGCAGAGTTGCTTTTCTTTTTTTGAAAAAACAGCAACAGGCACTCATCTGAGGCCATGCAAGCTTGGAACCAAGAACACTGTAAACAGAAGTTAGCACCTGCAGAAGAAAAAGATCTGCCCTTAGGGATGTGCCTAGCAAGAACTTTATTTCTGCTTTAATGTCTTAGGACAGCAGCCATTCTCAGTCTATGCTTAAAGTTCCCTTCCCTATTGCTAACCACTGAGTTCCTGCATGGCTTACCTGGAGGAATGTTTGCTCTCTTTCTCTTCTTGCTTGGGTCACCTCCATTCTCAGCTGGGCTTTCTGACACCCGAGGGCCAGCTGCATTACTGAACTGCAGAGGTTTGTTGTTATTGGCAGGATCAAAGGGCAGCTGATTTAAGCCTAAAAGAGAGAACACATTCAGAGACCTTCTTTAAATGAGTTTGTGATGCTTCAGGATAACAGTAATAAAAAAATAAATAATCATAAAAAAATAAAATGCCCAATATCAGATACAATAAGCCCTTCAGGCTGCTGGGACAAGCTTATTTTCCCCAGCTACATCTGATCTTAATATCACATTGAGGTATGTCTAAAACACTACTCACAGACATTACAGAATCACAGAACAGTTGATGTTGCAAGGGACATTCAGAGATCCTCAAGTCCAAATACCCCGCACAATGTTACCTAGACCACATTCTGGAAGGCTTCTGAACATCTCCCAAGGCCAAGGACTCCACAACACCTCTGGACAACCTATTCTAAGGCTCAGACAGCCTCACAGCAAAGAACTATTTCCTCATGTTCAGAAACAAATTCCTCTGTTTCAGTCTGTGTCCACTGGCTCTCTTTCTGTCACTGGGGTCCACTGAAGAGTCTGATCCTCTTAACATCCTCCCTTCATATGTTAATATGCACTAAGATCCCCCCCTCAGTCTTCTCTTCTCCAGCCTGAACAGGTTCAGCTCTATCAGCCTTTCTTCATAGGAGAGATATTCCAGGCCCTCAGTCATCTCAGCAGTCCCTTCACTGAACTTGCTCCCGTAGCTCCCTGCTCCTCTTGTCCCAGGGAACCCAGAATTGGACCTACTCCTCCAGACATGGCCTCACCAGGGCTGACTAACTAAGTCGCATGCCAGGGACTTAGTGTGCTGCTGGACTCTGTACTCTAGGCAAGACAAGGGTGACAGAAATTCTGCTGAAAATCCCACAGAGCAGGCTCAAGTCAAGCCACCAAAACGAATGCACTTCTAACTGTTTCGACACTGTCAGAAGAAATAAAAAGGGAACTTGAAAAAGCAACTTATTTTTAGCGCTACACCTAAACCTTGAAAGGGCAGATACTACAAGAAAGAATAATGTAAAACCAAAAAAAAGATTCTTACTCACAAGCCAGAGTAGGATTCAGCCAAGTAGTATCAACTGGTCTGCAGGAGAAGATCTGGCCACACTGGGCTGTCTTTACAACCAACCACCAAGCTACCTGCACAGTCTCAGCTTAAGAGCCCAATCCTTCTCTCCTCAAGGAGCACCTAAATTGA
>NW_010589378.1:2291-23083 GCF_000705375.1 Tinamus guttatus | reverse complement strand
AGCGGCTCCCAGCGCGGGAGGGGACACGTGCGCGGAGCCGCCACCCCTTTGGTGACCTTCAGCCACCAGCTCTGCACGAGGTGGCCTCCAAGGGCTCCTTGGCGCAGCCTGGCGTTCTGTTACCACCAAGCTGCGCTTAGGCACCCGGCACACCTGGGCCGTGGTTGCCAAGCATTGCCGGCCTGCGGAGGTTGGTGATGCCCCGTTTCACAGACAGTTGCTCTCCGAACTGGCCACTGTTGCTGCCCCTTTTTGTTCAGGACACGGATTCTGTTGACAGAAGCCTCTGTCACATGGTGGTTTAACCCGCTGCCTGATTGGAACGAGCGCTACCAGCACAAGGACTTCTTGCTGGTGTCGCCGCTGTTTATCCGATCGTGGTTGCATAACCCCCACCACATCCTTTGGGGCAAGGTGCATCCAGACCCCGTCCCTGCCCCTGGTGGAAGAGGCTTGGGGGGTTATAAGCACAGCAAACACACAGCATGAACATAGCTCCGAGGCACAGTCCCCGTGATCTGCATCGCTGAGACAGCGACAACCTCTGCCGCATCAAATCCTTGCAGTGTTTTATTAGGCACTCCTTCTACTAATTTATTTAATTACTTTTTGACCGTGCATATGTTTTTGGTATCCACAACTGCATGGCGCAAATACACGGCCTGGAGCCATTCGGTTTGGCAGAGGATAATTCACTGCAGTTACTCAGATGTGGTATTGGGCTTTTCAGAGAAATAGCTTATTTACCTTTTGCCTTAGAAATGACTTGATCTCTGCATTTTGAAAACATGACTTTGTATTCACAGCTCTCTGTTTTGTTTTGTTTTCTCTAATAAATTGTATTCCTTAGGCAACTTGTTGCAACGCTGGAATGTCCCCATAAAACTACAGATGAGCAGACAAATGGCTAGCTCTGGTGTGCCTGGGGGCAAAGGAGATAGTTCTGTTTTGGTCCTTATTGTGGGCTTATCGACAGTAGGAGCGGGTGTCTATGTAAGTAGAAAGGTAGTTCATGGCAAGAAGCTGTGATACGTCTCTCCTGTTGAGCAATTGCTGTCTTCCAGCTAATGTAACTTAGCTTTTACCTCTGTAGCTGTTTCTTGCTTTGGAAAACTTCAAAGGGAGCTAACTGAACCTGGCTGGAAATTAACTTTTTACAATCACTTTCTACTGTAATTTCAGTTACCTTTTAGCTTTTTCCTATAAAGGTTCTTTTTTACAGTGCCTTTTTTTTAAAAAACCCACTATTACTAACTACAACTCTGAGTTGTCTCGTATGCGCTAGCAGCCTGTAGTTGAGGGCAAATTTGATGGTTCGTGCTTTTAATACCAATGCAAACCATTGTTTGCCAAATCTCAACTTGGAATATCAAAGTTTAGCTTCTGTAAGCCCAGTACTGATGAACATATATTAACATCCTGCTCAGAGTTTTAAAAGCAGAAAGGTTTTTGGCTAGACTTACGAAGTAATCAAATTCCCAGAAGGTGAATGCAAGAGTAGAAAATGGTACCTGGAAGTGGATAGGTCCTAAGCTTATGTGTCTTACAAATATTTCTGTTTTGAAAATCTCTGAGGATCATGTTCATCAAAAACTCTAAGTCCTGTTTTTATCCTAATGAAACTCTTCACATGCAGAAGGCTCCTGGGAAATAAATAGCATTTCAAAAAATGTACGTTGAGCAAAAGTCTCTTCCTAGTTCTTTTAAATAATCTTTGCTGTGCCCTGTTGTCCTTCCATAGTTTTTCCATCTGCCAACTCCTACTGAGTTGCAGCAGCTAGAAATGTAGGCAAACTAGTCAAGAAAATGTTTTAAGATTATTTTGCAGGCTTGAGAGCAGAGGAAACTTTATTCCGTCATTCAGGCGGAGTTTCCCAGTGTGAAGAGCTTCCTTGGGAAGTGGAACCACGCTTTAATGGAGTGAATATCCACCAAAATTGGTGGGATTGAGTAACTGACAAGGTGGCCAGGCTAAAACATCTAAGGGAAGGGCCAGAAACTATGGGTGTATGTGCCCTGTGGCTGAAAGGCTGTTTTTAACTTCGCTCCTTGGCTGCTGAAAGGCCAAGTATAAAAGCAAAATCTTGTGTTATCTGTTATAATGAACACGTTACTTAGGAAATTGGATCTTTTGTGAGAGCTCATGTTCTCACCTCTTCTTCCACCCCATGCTGGAAAGCAAATGCCACATCTGAGCCAGACCTTTTAATTCTGAATACAAAAGATGGCTTAAACAGTAAGAGGCCTTTACAGTCCGAGTGCTAAAACAGATGTGTGTTTGCTTCTGCTTGTAGCACTGGTGGGGTTTTGTTTGTATGATTTTTTTGACAAACAAGGTAACTGAAAATGCACTCCACTTTTCCCAAGGTCTATTTAATTACATGTCTTTGAGAGCATTCAATACTCTTTCCCTCTCTTCTCTCTCATTGCCTGTCTTCGCCTACAGTTCTGCAGTGTCATCACCTCAGATCCCCTTCTAGATCACTAACGTCTTCGGGTGTTCCTGGGAAAGCTGGCAGCAACCTACTGTTGTACTTAATTGTAGGAGGAACAGTCACTGGGGCAGGAGTTTATGTAAGATGCTTCAATAAATGTGTTTATTTTCTCCTGTGATTGTGTCGAGCAGACCTTCCCCTTCATAACGCCAAGTTAGCCATCTACTCTAACCAGACTACCTGTGCTCTGTGGCCTCAAAAACATCATCTAAAGGGACATTGCCAAATAATTTAAGCTTTTTGTGTATTCGTTTCCCTAAACACTCTAGTTCTCAGTAGGGGAAATTCCTTGGAAGTTGGGTTTTTTTATGTTCACTGTATCTAAAACTGAAGCAAACCCTAAAACTCATGCAGGACTGGACATCTTTGTTTTCTAATCAGCAGAGAAGCCCAAGCCACTTAACATATCTCTCCAACATCAGTAATCTTGACATACAGGAAAGGAAATAATCAACTAAATTTAAATATATTAGAGAAAAGAAAGCGTACTTACCTACATTTGTGTTCTCTTCAGAGAAGAGCATTAAAACAGCACTCTGCTATCTAGCAAAGTACATAGATCTCTGTCTTACTAGAAAGAACTTGGCATTGTCCCTTTGGAAACATTTCTCCTGAAGTTTTGACGTTTTGCATGTGTATAGTATCCATTCTTTTTTTGTAAGTGATTGTGTTTAAGTTGCTGTATGCTGCCCTTCAGGCTTGCTTTAAAAAAACCTGATGGTTCTGCTTCTTGCAAATACAGCGTTCGTTTTCCTAACTTAAGTTTTATATGTTTAAGCATAAGGGTTTTACAAATGTTATATCCTAATTTTTCACAGCGCTGGTGAGTTCTTAATTTTTGGTGCTTTTAATGTTGCTTCATTTCCCTTGATAGGCTTTTGTCTGCCTCTGCTCTCTTCATGCCCTGCATTCAGCTCCTCAGGTCTCATCTGAGACTTTGTCCTATTTGTGGTGTTATGAAATGCCTGATCTTGGAGATCAGCAAAATTCAAAACATCTAGGGAGTAAAAGAGATATCAAATCCTCAAACGAATTAACTTCTGGTCAGAGTTGGAGGTCGTAACACTTTTCATTGCAATAAATGGCTTAGCGTCAGCTGCAGCATTACCCGTCTTGCCTTTAAATTTAGGAGGCTTTTCTTTTCTTCTGGAGACATGACAGTTTTAATACTCTTTCACAATTCAAAATAAAGCAGTGGGATAAACAGTTGTATTTCAGACTGTCCTGATAGCTTTTTCCTTTTAACTTTCTTTGCATTGATCAGAAACGTAGTGCATATAAGCACATTGGATTATCAGCTGAGTGTTGCCTAAAAAAAATTGTTTACTTCCCTTTTATTAATTGGGGAGGGAAGTAGCTCACTGTGACCTGCTTTCAGCTGCCTCATTATCTTTTGCCTCTCTATATTGCATTTTTTTCTTCGATGTTAACATGTTGATTTAAAAGAGATCCCATTATTTGTGTCTTTCTCAATTGTAGTCTCAAAATAGACAACTAAGTTTGTAGTCAAGGCTAACTAACAAAAACAAAGCAAAAAAATGACCGTTTAGAGGAATCTCTTCCAGCCAAAAGCTGTTATTAAGAGCAGCCAACAGTTCCATTTCCTAAAAGCGCCACTAATGTTAGCAATGGCACCACTGCTAATGTCATGCATGCAACATCTAGCCTAGAGCAAGCTAATGAGGTCGTTTACTTGTGCTGTCCAGCTGCTCTAAGCTTCCCGAGCTGGGAGTTGCTTTTTGCCTTGAGTTTGCTTTCCTCTTCTGCGGCCGTTTGCCATGGCTCAGCCTTGCAGGAAGCCTTGGCGTTTCATGACATTTCCTTTGTTGCATGTGTTCCTCCTTGAAACAGGTCTCCAGTCCAAAGACCAAACATCTGCATGAGCTTTATGGCTTGTGGAAAGCACCCAGACAACTGAGTTTCATTACAGCACAGAGAGAGCAGATCTCTCTCCAAGGGTGTTCCTCTTGTAGCTAGATATACCTGCCTCTACGGGCACCTTTCCAGTGAGGTGTATTTTGATCTGCTGGCTTTAATTGGAAGCAGATGGCTTTCATCCAAGCAGGTTAGACAAAAGCCTGTTGGGGATAGGAGCAGAGTGCTGCCTTGATGCCGTAACGCACACGCAGTAAATACCTCCTTTTCTGCTTCCAGGTATACAAAACATTGAAAGAAAAGAAAGAGCGATTCATTAGCCGTGTCGCAACAATAACTTCCCGATCCAGAGAAAGTGAATCAGCTCCTTCCGGTGAGTATTAGCCTGCAAGTTTCAGGTCTGGGTCTTCTTTTTTTCTTTAAGCTGCTAACTTGGTCCCCTGAAGCAAACTGAGCAAAACAGGTGTGAAAATACAGATCAGCCTAAGTTCTGCCTTGAGAGCATTTTTGCTTCTCAGTATGTTTCATTTTATATGAATTCCCATGTTCTGCCAGCATGGAAGGTGGTGCTAGCTTTCCTTGACCTCAAACAAAACCCTATTTTACAGATGATCATAATGATAATGTAGGCGGCCCCTCGAGGCTCCCTTCTGCTTTCTAAGCATTCTGTGCTACAAGGAGAGAAGAGTTAACTCTGCTCTGGGCATAGCTCCTACCCAATCTGGCAAAGACACTGTGATTGCAGGGGAATAGCATGATCTGCCAGTGCAGAATCCTCTGTGCTGTGCCACTTGCCTGTTCCATGCATGGAGGAAGAGTAAGGAAGGGATCTCACGCTTGGACTGCATCTGGAGAGAGGAACCAAGGCAGTTAGTGCAGCTCTTGTTGGTGTCCTTCAGGCTATATGCGGCCAATAGGCTGCCCATCAAATCTCTTCTAATGCATGGGATCCCAAGTTGCAGTGTCTGGACAGTTGAGCCAAAGGATTATGTTTCAGAATAAGAAATATTGGCTTTGGGTCCTGGAAGACATGGTATATTATGTATTTTAAAACCAACAGAAAGATTATCCTGATTGCTGATTGCAGCTGATTGCTTTCGTTTGGGGAGACGGGTAAGAGCTTTGTATTGAGACTGGGGTTGGGAGAGAGGGAGCTGAGGGTTAAACAATGAAGCAGGGGTCTTAGTAAGCCCATGTTTTGGGAAGCTTTGTACCTTTATAGTGGTGAGCCCATTAATCCTCTGGTTTCCTTGAGTCATTCATGAACTGCAATTTCCTAAATGTATCCTTGTTAACTTGTGCCTAAGTCACCCGTCTTTTCTGTTTCAGATGCAGACCCTGCCTCTCAAGGCACAGCAGGTGAGGTGAAATGATCTCAAATGATCTCAATGGTAATATTTAACTGACTGTTTTATTCCTAGATTCAATTTAGCTGCATGTTGCTTAGAAACAGGATCTGCATGTAGGAGGAAATGCATTCTTGTAAAAACTCAAAAGTTGGTCTCTTGGAATATAATTAAAGAATAAATATTCCATGGCACTGTTGGAGTGCTTTTGTGAACTCCTTTACTTTCACATAGACTGTTCACTGAATGGCCAGTGCAGAGTTTTGGTCTTGCTCCCAGATGATTCATGTCCTCAAAGGTAAAGGAAAAATGAACTAGGTCAAACACTTGGCAACTCATATTTTCCAAATAATCCTGTATTTTTTCTCCAGTTTAAGTGGCACCCAGGTCATGTTCACCTCAGAACACTCTGAGGTCTTTTTGCTGGTGTTCCAAATAATCTTTTGGGTATGTCACTTCTGTTAGCAAACCGTCACCTACTGTAAAACCTGAATGTTGAATCTCCAAAGCCAAACTTTTTGCCTTCCTGGGTATACTGTGTAGAGAATACCCTGATCTTATCTGAAGCTTCTGAAATTGCATGTTGAATATCAGATATGAGTTCTGCAGCTCTTTGACTTTACAGTCACTTCATGCAGCTGTGTAAATAGTAGATTGATTTATAAAATCAAGCTTTTTGGAAGCCGGGTAGAAGAGGATCACTTCTTCAGAGTGAAGTAGTGAGTCTTGAAATTTGTTAACAGGCTGTCCTGATAGTTGTATTTGATTCCTCCTTTCTTAAACTACAGAAAAGAGAATCTGTAATAGATGAGCAAAAGCCATGTGATGGTGACTGTGCTACTGGGTATTCCAAAACTCTGCAATTGCTGCTAGGCTTGTCTGTGCAGATCTAACTTAAAAAAAACCATGATTTGTGGAAATCTGACACTTTGATTTATTCAGGAAGTGAAGAATCCGCATGGTTCTCCAGAAACATTTTGGGGTGGAAGGAAAGGGGTGGAGAAGATGTTTGAAGGGCAGTCTGCCAAAGTCTGCATGGGAAAGGCAGCTCATGACAAACTCTTGTTCTTTGCGGTTGGGCAGTTTTCCCTGCTGTATTTGCAGTAAACTGTCCAATCTGTCACCTGCAGCTCCAGGAGCTCGCCCTGAGGTCCCATCTCACGTTCCTTTCCTGCTAATTGGAGGAGGAACTGCTGCTTTTGCTGCTGCCCGATCCATTCGGGCTCGTGACCCTGGTGCCCGGGTAAGAGATGCCCTGTTCTAGAGCTGTGGGGATGGCTGAATACCAGTGCTTGCTTCAGAGCCTTTGTGGTGTGTTTTGACATTTTCCTGGCATTGATGAAGCTGACGTGTTTCCCGATCAATTAAAGGTGCTAATTGTGTCTGAAGATCCTGCCCTGCCCTATATGCGTCCACCCCTTTCCAAGGAACTGTGGTTTTCAGATGATCCGCACGTGACAGAGACCCTGCGATTCAAACAGTGGAATGGCAAAGAGAGGAGGTACGTACCCTGTGTGCGTGTTGCGTTTTGTACTAGAAGAACGGGCTGCCTTGTGGTACCTATTGGACTCCAGCGTGGAGTGTGGCCTCCCAGAGGTGTTAGCTCTCCAGGTTGAGGTGTTCAAGCAATAAGCAGCAGACTGAAAGATGTGGTAGTGCTGGTCACTGTCTAGCCAAGTGTTACTTCAAACACCAGAGTTAGCTTTGTACTAAATGCAACGTAAATCTTGCTGTAATTCCCTTAAAAATAGCATTCAACATTCAAAATCCTGTGAAATAAATTAAATTAATAGTAAAGGTGAAGATGCAGCCTCACAGTTTGTAACAGAGCTGCAGGTTCTCTGTTCAAAATCCTGTGATTCTTAGCATGATCAGCATTACTGATCTTAACCCTTGAGCTTAAACAGTGTTGGAAGACCCTAATGGTGCATTTAAAAAGGGATGAGAACTAAAATGGTAATTGCAAAATGACTAATATCACAGAAAAAGTGGAACTTGCCTGATATAGAGTTTTTTTTCCCCTTACAGTATATATTTCCAGCCTCCGTCATTCTACGTGCCTGCTTGCGATCTTCCTTTTGTAGAAAATGGGGGAGTAGCAGTTCTGCCTGGCAAGAAGGTGGGTGCAGAGCTAGTTGCTGTTCTAGCATCCTACAGCTCTTCACATAGAGCTTATAGTCTGCGCTGATTCTACACCATCATGACCAGTTTGGCTGGGGAGAATATGAAAATAATTGGGCTAAAATGCTTGGAACACTAGCTAGGTAAGAAGCAGGCATGGATGAAGTGTGAAAGCAGGAAAAGTTATCAGGGATAGCAGCAATCTGAGCGAATATGAGGAAGATGAAAGGGTAGGATTAAAGTTTGGGTTTGGGACATACCCATGTGCAGAACGTAGGAGAAAGGATGAGATACATTGGAGCTTAGCGTGGATCATTCAGAGAGATTAAGATAAGGAGAGTCACGTGTAATGTGTAGTGGACTCTGACATGAGCAAGAGCATCATGCAGAAGCAGCAGCATAGTGAAAAGGAGTTTGGTGTGAGGCATATAATACGTTTGCTTCCTCCCTTTTCTAAATATTGCTAAAATAAGACTTCAGAGTCCTCTTGCTGCTGATCTACATTAGGTGTCTGAGCTCATTCCTTGGAGTCAGATCCTGGGAAGATCAACATGAACTATGATTGTTGCCAAGAGAAGGTGCCTGAATTCCTACTTCCAGTCTCTCTTTCTTCTCCCCACTTCCCATCTACATCCCTCCCTCCAAAATACACACTCACTTGAAGGTGGGAAAATGTTACTTCCACTTCTGCTTCTCCGCTCAATAACTTGTGCAGTTTAACTGAAGTGGCTTCCAGTACATGAAGCATGAGCTCTCCTTATTTTATTTTGCAGGTTGTGCATATGGATGTTAGAGGCAATGTAGTGAAACTCGACGATGGTACCCAAATATCCTATGACAAATGTCTAATTGCCACTGGTAAGTTTTCTGCTGTTTGTTCTCTGTCTTGTGGCAGGCCCCTGATTTTAGTGGAGTTTACCTGAGGAGGAAGCCTCTGCGATACATTTCAAACACTTTTCAGAGCAGTCACTTGAAGGGCAGTCACGCAGACAAACAAATGTGCCAGTTGTAGGTTTTACCTTCCTCACCCGCTTCTGGGACCTTCACAGTTCTGCGTGGATAAAACCCAGAAGAAAAGGGGACTTCCTCATCAGCTTGATAAAGGAACTCCTGTACAGCACAGCCTCTTGAGAACCTGCTTGTAGTAGTGGCAAGGAGAACAACCAGGGTTTGCCTAGGCAAAATACTGCTGCAGTGTGTAGCTTCAGTGCCCCGTCTCACTGTGTTTAAACTGGAGCTTAGTGTCTCCAATCAGTGCAGCAAGGTATAATATTAGATTTTGTGCCCCACAGTGATTTGCAGGGTTACCCAGTGATCTCTCCCTGGTCTTTCCTGATCAGATCATTCTTACATGATCTTTCATGGAAAAAACTCTGAGAGCAATTGGGGGAGAGCATATTTTATCAGTAGGAGGGGCTGAGTCCAGATGCAGTGTTTGGCTACATTGTCTGATGGCCAGTGACAATTAACCGTGGTGTCATTAATCGCGCTCTTCCTATCCTTAGGTGGTTCCCCAAGGAATCTACCTGCAATCGAAAGAGCAGGAAAAGATGTACAACAAAAGCTGACCCTGTTCCGCAAGGTAATATGTGGGTGCTGCTGGGCCTGGGGTGAGCTTGAAGAAATCGCTACAGCAACTTGTTAGCTCTTCTCCTTTCAGTCCAGGACATCATTGCCTTGGCAGCAATGTCCTTCAGCCAATAAGCAGGAGTGCTTTTTTTTTTTTTTTTTCTTCCTTTTCCACAGGCAACACTACTTTCCCCGTTGCCGAAGGGCCAAAAGCTGTAACAGTGTGTGATTTTTAGTTTCCCTTCTGTATGGCTTTCCTGCCTCTTCCAAGCCTTTTAAAAGCAAGAAAAATGTAAGCTCTTTCAGCTTCCACAACTGCAAGTCAGTTTGGACAGTTAATTGGCCTTCTGGACCATGAGCACTCACTGGAAGCTAACCTAGTGCCCTAGCTTGATGCCACTCCTGTGGTTAAATGTCTGTCTCAGTTCAGCAGTGCATGGGCCACACGTTGGACTTCATCCCGTGACGGGACAGAGGTTGCTCTCACTCTCTGAAACTTTGCCAGAGTGTGAAGCTGAGTGTGCATTTTAGCTCTTAGATTAGCTTAGGTAGTTTTCTGATGAACTAATATCCATTTCTTCTTCATGGTCTTCATGGTCTTTCAAGGCACCTTCATCCTATGCCTTGGAGGACAATCAAGGAAAGGCATGGAAGGTAGTCAATGGACTTTTCGTTTTCACTGTAGACAATCTGAGTTTTTCTTGACTTGAGGGTGTTTGGAACAGACATGCAACCTTCTTAGTCAAGTTCAGTGAATGAATCAAGAATAAGGAAGCCATGTGGGAACTTCCTGCTCTGCTGACCTTTCCCTAGGATCCAGTAGAGATGGTTGGCTCAGCTGGGGGTGGGAAGAGATAGGTGATGTGAACTGTGGCGTCCTTGAAGTACTGTTAAGTAAGCTCATGTCTAGTAACTTCATTTTAATTTGCTCTTGACAGTTAGGGGAAAATGCAGGAATCTGAATTTGCTTTGAATCTTCCTAGTTCAAAATGATAAAACAAGTCTGCATCTTCAGGCAATAACTGAATAATGAAACTAAAGAAACTTGCACAGACACTAGGAAGCCAGAGGAATCACTGGAGGAGAGAGAAACACTTTTCCCTTTATGACTTTGGGAAAGCATTGCTCCTCTTTCAAAGGAAAAAAAAAATAGTGAAATTCATTTTTGGCTGCCACTGCTGCCCAAATATATCTGAAAAGGGAATAAATCTTCTTTCAGATTGAGGACTTCAGGAATCTGGAGAAGATATCAAGAGAGGTCAAGTCCATCACAATTATTGGTGGTGGTTTTCTTGGCAGTGAGCTGGCCTGCGCTCTGGGAAGAAGAGGTAAGTTTGGACCCACAGGCAGTTTGCCTTCAGCCTGGCCCCTTGGCAGAAGCAACAGACATCGAATGCAAGCAGCTCGACATTATAAACTTCCTTTTCATTCCCCCACTGCTGAGTTTTTGCACAGATTTGCAGTTTGCCTGAAATAACCTTAATGCACATGCCATTTGTTGGCTATATGGCCTGGCCTGGATTTCAATTTTCTCTCTCATTAGCTGTCAGGCAGCACCTGACCCCAGAGATTTTTTGGAAGTTGGGCTCTCTGGAAGCTCTGCAGGCCAGTGCATGTTGCAAAGTCATTCCACCCTGTGAAGAAAGTTATATTTGCTCTGTCAATACTAAAGCCACTCTGAAACTAGTATTTCAAAGAGGCTGTGAACAATTGGAAACTTATTCTCAAGTGCCTGCAGCTTTTTGAATTTCTGCAGATTTCCAAGAAGGGAAGTTGTCTCCATAATGCTAATCATCTTGCATCACAACTACGTGTTACCCTAGAGTTTGCAGGCATGCTGTGGCTAATTACTTTGTGACTCCTAAGTAAAATCTAGAACTCCCAATTTTTGAAAAATTTATTCAGGCTCCTTGTCTAAAGCAAACTAAAGCATCTGCTCGTGTTTTGAAATCTGCGCTGCTGCTCTTTGTCCGTGATACAGGAAGCCTGTCCTTTGCTTCCCTTTCAGCACGAACCAGAGGCCTGGAGGTGGTTCAGCTGTTTCCAGAGAACGGCAACATGGGCAAGGTCTTGCCTGAATACCTGAGCAACTGGACCACAGAGAAAGTCAGAAGAGGTGAAGCTGCTCCTCAGTCCTCCTCCTCTGCGAGTGCTGGAGCGGTGGTGTTGAAGCCAGCAGCTGTCTCGCAGGCTCTTCTTTTGAAGTTTTGTCAGCAAAAAACTGGGTCCCTTGCAAGGCGGCCCAAGTGCAAAACAGAACTAGTCACAGCTCAAGCTTGTCCATGGGCAATTTAGGTTGCACAGAGCAGTTCTCAGCAGTTTCCCTGGAAAGGTCAAGCCAAATGTGCACAGTGGTCTGGTGAGATTATCCCTCTGGTCGGCCACACGCACAATAATCCCTACTGCCACACAGCTCTCAAGCTACTTCAACAAACCCTGTAATCTGGAACCAAAGTCGTGTAAAACTTCTGCCTGGCCTCCTCTTCCGAGTTGCTTTAGCCTCATTTTTTCATCTTCTAGCCCAATCCACTCAGCCTAGATTCATTTGAAGAGGATTGCAGAGCCCCATTCCTTAAGCATGCACCTTTGCCAAACAAATTGCTGTAGTGTTTAGCTCAAAGTCAGTAAATTCTGAGATACAGCAAAGGGAAAAAAGGAGTATTTAGTGCAGAATAAATTTCTGTGCATTGCTAAGTGGAGTTGGGGATAGGAGGAGGGGGAATAGAGCTGGTGCAGAGGTTTAAGGCCCAGTAACTTGCTGGGAGTGAGTTTTCTTTCCATTCTGGAAGGCTCCTTCATAGGACTCCTGGGTCTGGCTGTGACAGCTGTTGGGTATTCCTCGTGCTCAAGGAACCAGGCTTTGGGCCAATCCAATCTTGTGGATTTGACCATATAATTATGAGATATGTATTTTGTGTGTCATTTCCATAACACTCTCCAACTTGTTAGCTGAGTTTCTTTCTCTTTGTGCTTTACTCAACACTGTATTGCCACAGGCAGCAAAAATAAGGTGGTTTTTCGCATGGTTCCAAGTCTGTCCACTGATTTGCCTGCATCTGTATGTGAACCACAGGCACCAGCTGAAATCTGTTTACCCTTGAGCAAGCAGTTACGTCCTGTTTTTGTTTCCAGAGGGTGTTAATGTCATGCCTAACGCAGTGGTGAAGTCTGTCTCTGTCAGCGGCAAGCGGCTGGTGATTAAACTGAAGGATGGCCGAAAGGTAAATGTAAAAGCAAGGAGAGGGTGGAGCAGGGGCACTGAGAGAAACAATTAAAATAAAAATTCTAAATTCCCAAACAGGTGGAGACTGATCACATTGTGGCTGCAGTAGGGCTCGAGCCTAATGTGGAATTAGCCAAGTCTGCTGGCCTGGAGGTGGACTCTGACTTCGGTGGGTTCAGGGTGAACGCTGAGCTGCAGGCGCGCTCCAATATCTGGGTGGTGAGTATCTCTGAGACGGAGACTCTCAGGAGACAGGATCATCTGCCTGGTTACACTGATGTACAGCTGAATACCCAGATTTATTGGGCGCCGGTGTGTGTTGATTAGGCAAACGGGGACAAAATATTGAGTCGTGGGAGCAGTCGTAGTGCAGATCCCGCTGGTGCCGTGGAGCCCATTCATGCAGCGCAGCAGAGTGTGTTGCTGTGGCGACGCCTGTGCACGTTTCTGGGTATTTATGCCCTCTAAAAGGAGTTGGGGCTGTCTAAAGATAGCGCAGATCGTTCTATTGCATAAGAGTCCCTTTGGTGGGAGTCAAGACTTTGCTACTTCTGGAACAAACATACCTGCTCCTGTCTTGGTTTTCAGAAGACTATGAGAAATGCTGAGAGTATGGGAGCTGCATAGCCTGGGCAGGGGGAAAAAGCAGAATTTATGAGGAAAAACTCTTCATTTTTCCGCTCCATTTTCCTCATTCCGATGCCCTTCATGTTTGTGTGTTAATTTGAACCTTCTGTGTCTATGTTCAGTCCTCACTGACTGCCTTTTTCTTTAAGGCAGGGGATGCTGCCTGCTTCTATGATATCAAGCTAGGCAGGAGACGTGTGGAGCACCACGATCATGCCGTTGTAAGTGGAAGACTAGCTGGAGAAAACATGACAGGAGCTGCAAAGCCCTACTGGCATCAGTCCATGTTCTGGTAATGCTGATTTCCTCTTCTGGCATTTCTCATTTGGCCAGGTTGCAGGGGCTATGACAAGATGCACCTTTTAAAGGTTTCTGTTTCCTGAGTGTACTGAAATACCTCTGCAAATAGCTTCACGGCTCTTGTTCCCAGAAGCTCAGGGAACAAGAGGATATTTAAGCTTTAATACACTTTAATCCAAGAGTTTAAAAACATTTGGAAGTGTTTTTCTTTTCTGCATATCCCAGTTATTCCCCAAGCGTGTCGCGTTCAGCAAAGCAAGCAGCAGGAAAGAGCAGCCACTCAGCTTTTTCTGAATCCTTAACAAAAAATCTGTTAATTCAAGATGGGTCAGAAATCTAAAGCCAGCATGAATTTAAATATGGGGAAAGGTGTTTCTACTTTTCAAAAAAAAATTTCAGAAACTCTAATTTATGGCTTGCCATCCTTTATCTGAACGCTCAATCAACACACCCAGGAAGGTGGTGTTGCTTCACTATTAAACCTCTGGAGGAAAAAAAAAAAACACACACACATAGAAGTATCCATCTTAATTGTGTTTTTTCTTCATGCTACTCTGACCGCAATATAGGTGCAAACAGTTGGAGGGCCATGAGTTAAGTCTCGTGTTCTGTTGACAGGTGTTAACTCTGGAGGTTTGCCAGCCCCCACCAAGTGAGACTTCCTCCTGTCCTAAAAAGCTGGCAGAGAGCAGCAACTCCTCGTACTTTATTTTTCTTGCTGTTCAGAATCACTCCTGGGCTCTGACTTATTTACTGCTGGGTACCTAATCTGGTTAGTTGGCACGTTACTGGCGTTTGTGTCAGCCTGCGCAGTGTGTGTTTGAGATTCTGGCCAGGAGGCTAGCAGTGTCCATGTAGAGATAGCCAGAATGTTTTCTATGATGCAACATGGCTGGGAATACCTTTGATTTAATTTCTGGACCTCAAACCATGGCTGCATTGACTCCTAAAAACACCCCAGTTCATATCCAACAAGGTCCAGTACAAGGAGGTGTTGAAAGAATGTTCCTTTTTCTTTAATCCTCTTTATATGCAGTCTCTGAAATGTCTTAATTATCATGGCTGCAAAGTCTACTGAGCAGTGCCAGAAGTTCGGTCGAGGGTTTTTATTTGGACCTGGAGGAAGATTTGCTGCTACCCTAGCTCTGTCTCCAAATCATATGGTACTAAGCAAGCGAAAGATTTTCACAGAAATCCCCATTGCTCACACTTGAGTCTTGAGAATCAGGCATGTAGCTTGCTGGAGTGGCGGGATACATGCGGATATTGCAAGCTGTCCAGCACCCTGCAAAGAAGTAGGCCCCAAGTGTTTTAAGCTTTTGTTCCTTGACTGTTTTGCTCCAAAACTGATGGCCTTAGACTGTGTCATGATACCCCATTCCAGTGGCAGACTGTTGAGAAAATAAGGTTATTAGTTAGGTGAATCTTTGCAGTGCTGCGCTTAGGTCAGCATGGAAATGCAATTGAAAGATACCTGTTTCCTGTGTTTTTTTTCCTGTGATTTTGGATAGCCTTGGTAAATAAGGTAGGAACTGTGCTTTGAGTAGGGAGGATGAAGATAACAGGAAAAAGCATATGATTTTTTTCATGTCATCTCTGTGCAGGAAATTACAATGACATGAGTTTAACTTTAAGAAATAAGGACTCTTGTACTTCAGATCTTGTCACTATTTTCCTGCAGTAATTTTTTAGCTATGTAATTGGAGTTCCTTAATGATTTCCTACTTGGAAACAGCTTCAACTCTAGCTTATGTTGCTTGCACTGAATTAAACCATGGTTTCAAAAAGGCTGGAGCTTATATATCTTTGCGGGGAGCAGGTTTGTAACTACAAGTTACTTTCCAGGTTTGTGTTGCCAAAGTAAGTGCATGTTTAGACCTGTGTTGTACATATGCAAAATAAACTACAGGGGTTTTTGAAGAGACACCAACATCTGGTAGTTGAACCACATCTCCTAAGGACAATGAAGAAATTCACAGCATGGAGGAGGCAGCCTTTACTTCCCTGACATTTAGCTCTGTACATATCTAATAATTTTCTTCAAAGGAAGGCACAGTGAATGCACCAGACCAGAATATTTGCCCTGGCCTGGTACTTCTGAAGCTCTCACATGCAGCTAAGCTGACACTATTTGGGGTTTAATAATGTTAATTATATGATATAATATGATTAATATATGCAATCATATAATAGCATATAATTAGTAAGAACGTATTATTATATACTATTATTATTATTAATACAAATATATATGTGTTTATTCATTTGTGAATGTGTACACACACACACACACACACACACACACACACATACATATATATATTCTTAAACATTCCCACTCTGGAGGCAACTAGAGCTTCCTGTAGGGACCTACATGGTCATGGTTGGATTTAAATTTCTGTACTAATGTGTGCAGAAGAGGTGCTGTCACTTAGTCTGTGTGCCAAGTCCTTACCTACCACTGTATTTTGTTTTTCCGCTCGTTCTTAGGAGTGATTTGGGTCCCGACGTGGGGTATGAAGCCATTGGCCTTGTCGACAGCAGTCTGCCTACAGTAGGAGTGTTTGCTAAAGCAACAGCAAAAGACACACCAAAATCTGCAACAGAGCAATCAGGTAGGAGGGATGGAGTCCTCCTTGGGAGCTGCCTGGGTGCACGGAGGGCTCTGCATCTCGCAGGTCGTGGCTGCCTGGTTTTAGACTTTGGTCTTAGAGCAGAGCATTAGGAGACTCTAGTGTGGGCACTTCTCATTCTTCTAGGCTAAGCTCCAGAGGCTATTTTTGATCTTAAAAATTGATTAAAACATGATATTTCCCCAATCAGGCACCACGTAACTTATTTCAAAATAAACATTCTTTTTTTTTCTTTTGTTAATTGAGTGGAGCATGATTTCCTGTATAGCAGTAGTACTCCTTAAATGACTGATCTCTGCACCAACTGTTTTCTATAGGTGTAAGCTTATTTACTTTGTGTAATGCACATATATATGTGTGTGAGAGTGTGTGTACATGTGCTCTGTGTTTTGCATTAGCATTACACGGAAGGTGGGTATTACCAGAAATGCACTTGGTGCTGTGGCCGGTTCTGGGCTCCCCAGCACAAGAGGGACAAGTGAGTCCTGCTGAGGACTGCTAAGATGGTTAAGGGACTAGAGCATCTCTCATATGAAGAAGGGCTGAGGACTGGAGAAGACTGAGCAGGGATCATATACACATATGATCCCATATACACATATAAATACCTGGGGAGAGCTTGCCCAGCAAATGGGGTCAGACTCTTTCCAGTGGTGTCCAGTGACAGGCTGAGAGGCAAAAGGCACAAATGGAAGCGCAGGAAGCTCCATGTGAACATAGGGAAACACTTTTTTACTGTGAGCCCTGGAACAGGATCCCCAGAGATGTTACAGAGTCTCCATCCTTGGGACATATTAAAAACCCTCCAGAAAGGGTCCTGAGCAATGTGTTGCAGGTGACCCTGCTTGAGCAAAGGAGTAGAACTACCTGATGTCCCGAGGTCCCCTCCAATCTCAACTATTCTGTGATCTGTGTGTGTATGTGATGCTGTCAGCTCAAAATGGCACCTCACGGTCTCTTACAGAAGTCTGCTTCCATCACAGGCAGATAGTTTTGTCACTGTTTTCTTCTGCACTGACTGTTTGAAATCAAGTCTCTCCTCTATCTTTGCATTAGGGACGGGTATACGATCAGAAAGTGAAACAGAAGCAGAAGCCTCAGAAGTAGCAGTTTCTTCGAGTTCTTCACCAACACCTCAAGTTCCAAAGCAAGGAGAAGATTATGGCAAAGGTGTCATTTTCTACCTCAGGGATAAAGTTGTGGTAGGAATTGTGCTATGGAACATCTTCAACAGGATGCCCATTGCTCGAAAGGTCAGTGGAGGACCAGTCTGCTGCAGGCTGGGGTTGTGGCCTTTGGCTGGCTTATCTAAAGGCTTCATGAGCCTTTATTTATGGGGGAAAAAAAGTCAGTCTACCCATTTCAAATGAGAATAAATTCATGCAGATGCTTTGGAGCAGAGCTGTGCAGCCTCCAAGGGCAACCATGTCTCAGGTGGATTACAGGAGATGTCCTTGTGCTTTTGTGGCTGTTCTATTCCGAGTTGTCACAGAACAGCTTGTATCAGGCTTACACCTCATCCCTTCCCTTGCGCAGCTGAAGTTCCTGACCTGTAATAAGTACAGGCAAGAATCACAAGAGACTGAGCATCAGAGTGAATTGTCCTATTTTGTGCTGCTTTGTCTAATGTACAAATGTCAAAATTGGTCATATGCATAGACATATGTGCCATCCTGGACGCACAGCCATAAAAGGGGCCTTGAATAGCCACTTCAGTCTGTCTCTTCTCCCCAAAGCTAGGATTAGTTATACTTGTATATGCATAGACATATGTGCCATCCTGGATGCACAGCCATAAAAAAAACTTCAGAAGTCAATTAAAATATGAGTGCTCTCACATTCTGCCTAGGGGATCTGTTCCAAAATGAACTCTTCTTAATGCTGGAAGTTCTGTTGGTCCTTCAACTGTCAGCACATCGTTTGGGAGAGCACGTGCACAGTCTAAGCTATTTGTTACATGTGCAGGCTTTAACGTATCTTCCTCCCTTCTTTCAGATCATCAAAGATGGGGAGGAACATGCTGATCTCAATGAAGTCGCTAAGCTGTTCAACATCCATGAAGACTAAACTCCAGACTGGGATCACTGCACTAGGAGTGAACGGGGCAGCTGGCTGTGAACACCCCTTGCTCCGCATCCTTGTGAATATTTCCACTCACCTAGAAGTCTAACGTTTGCACCAATAAAATCAGTTTCTTCTAAGTTAAATGCCTTTGCTAACTTTTTTCTGCACCTCACGGCATTTGGGCAGGGCTGTCCTTTTTTCTCCCTTGCATCAGCAGCAGAGAAGCCTGCAGAGCTGCAGCCTGTTTTCTTGCAGCACTTCCAGGCCCCTGAGCTGTAGTCCTGCTGACTGGTTGGATGGGGGGTTGCATTTGTGGCAGTTTTGGAAGGAGTTTGAAACTGTTGACAGCTACAAGCAAAAGGACTGTGCCTCATTTCTGACATTTGAGAGGGTCTTTGGCACCAACCAGGGTGTGAGAGATGCCTGGACCCTGAAGAAGGGATGTGTTTTACGGAATGGCTGCTGGGCACAGCGGTGGATTAGGGAGAGCACAAGGTGAAATCCACCTCCTGGGGCTGGAGATGTCTGCCAGCATGGCCAGGAGCAGGGGACAACGGTGCCGCTTCAGTGGGAGCTGTTCCTCAGCCTGAGAGTGATAGAGGCATCTTGCCAATGTACAGACAGAGCCCATGTCAGGGAGGCAAGAACAGGGGGGCAAACTTTTCTCAGTGGTGCCCAGTGACAGGAGGAGAGGCCATGGCAAAAACACACAGAAAAGTCTACCTGAAGACATACAAAAAAACCCCACTTTTTCCCTGCTGGTAGTTGAAGAGTGGCCTGGGCTGTCCCAGGAGCTTGAGGAGCCTCTGTACTTGGGAGACATTTAAAAGGCCTTTGCCTTTGCTGCAGGTGAGCCTGGCGGAGCAGGAAAGCTGTTCTGTGATCGCAGCATTGGTGGGAGCTGCCTCTGAAGGATGTCATAGATCAACACGAGAGATGAAATCTGCTTTCTGGCAGATGTGCAGTTATTTACTGGATCCTGTCTCCAGGTCTGCTTCTGTCCCAGGCTGACATTAATGAGCACACAGAGAGATTTACCTGGGACACTCCTTGCCCAAGCGGTGACGGTGGGTTGGCAATGCTGGTTAGTCAGGATGTCTCAGCCCAGAGGGGATAGGTTCCCTGCTTGCATGTGGATGGTGAGATGTGAATTTTGAAAAAAAAATACATATATATCTATACATATACATGCATATAAAAATAAATTATCTTTTTATCATTTACTTATAGCCCCATTATATCACACTGGTCAAGAGAGTAACCTCTGTAGGGCAGAGGGGGACCAGGAGCACCCATGGGAGCCAAGAGCTTGCTGCATTCTTAATGCCCCCTGCTTGGCCAGCGGGCTGCTAGCCCAGCGTTACCATGTGTGCAGAGTTGCAGGCTGATTTCCAAGGCAAGGGGCTCAGTCCTGCATGGTCAGGGCATCCTCCTTACCCTGGGCTTTACTTTTAGCTCTACCGTCATGTCACCGACCTGCCTGTGCTGGTGGTTCTTCCTTATCTCGCATGTCTTTTCCTGCAGACCGCGGTGGGCTCCTGCAGCCGCTTCTGAAGCTCAGCCCCTTCCACCCACTCCGCCTGCACGCCAGGCTCGTGTCCCGGTCGGCTCCGGCCTGGGGCTGCTTGGACGTGGCTGCTCCCGTGCCCGGAGCAGAGCAGGCTCCAGGGCCGCGCTGACATTGCTGGCCTTTGCAGCCCACGGAGGCGGCCGCTCGGCCCAGCCAGCTCCGGCTGCAGCGCTCCCACCGGGAACGCCAGTCCATGGCTGGAGCTCGCCCCTGCTCCGGGCATCCTCCTGCATCCTTCCCCTGGCCGCGCTGTGCACTGTGACCACCCTGCGCGGGTTGCGGAGCCAAGGGTTGGCGGGGAGAGCACTCAGAGCCCAACGGGGTTGCAGCCTAATGGGGGCCACGCGCGAGGGCTTTGCGAGGTGGGCAAAGGCCGGCCCAGCCCACGCGGGACCGGCAGCCACAGCCCTCCCATAGCCCAGCCCTGGCCTTAAAAGAAGCAGAAGCAGCAGCCAGGAGGCCTGATGCAGGGTTTTTTTTTCTGTACATAAGTGTTTTTGACACCACAGCCGGTTGCTTATAATAAAACAGAAATCAGAAAAGAGCAGCCAGAATACACACCCAAAGGCAAAAGAAACCCTCGGCTTAAAAAAAACAAAGAGGAGCCGGCCGGGCCCCACGGACGGGGCGGACGGCAGCCGGGAGTCCAAGGGAGAGGGAGACACCTGCCCTGGCTGGGAAGAAACACAACACAATGGAAAGGAAAAAAAAACAAACAAACAAACAGAAAAACCCACCGGAGGCTCCGGAGCAGGGGAAGAGCCAGGGAAAAAGGGAGGGAAAAAAAACAAACAGAAATTAATAGATTGTCCCATCCTCCAGAGTCCTGTTAGCACCTGTACAATAAAACTGTACCATCGCGGCGCCACCGCCCTGCTCTGGGCCGGCCGCGTGCGGCCCCCTCTCTCCTGCAGAACGGCTCCCGGGGGAGCGGCGGGGCGGCTGGAGCGCGAAGGGCCCGTCGGAGCG
>NW_010589376.1:62368-77739 GCF_000705375.1 Tinamus guttatus | reverse complement strand
CTCGGCCCTGGCCCTCCTGGAGGGCCCGCGGCAGGGCCGCTGCCCCGTGCCGTGGCTGTGCAGGGATGCCTACGCGAGGGAGGCGCGAGGCTGGGGCTTCACCCGCGCGCTGCTGCCGCCGCCTGTAACCGTCACTGTCAGCTGGAGGCTTCCAGCTGCATCGCTCGTGGGCACTCGTCTACGCACTAGGTGCAGCAGCAGTGACAGGGTAGCGTCGTGCCCAGATCCGTGCGAGGGAGCAAGGCCTCCGCTTCCCTGCCCGGGTCGGCCCACGCCGCCGGCTAGAGCTCAGCCCCACGGGCTCGTTCCCACAGCGCCTGCAGGGCAAGTGGGCCCGTGCACGCGGGCAGGAGAGCAGAGGTACCCGCGGCGTCTCACGCAGCACGAGCAGAGGCAGGACAGACACTGCTGCTCAGGGCCTTGAGAAGGCCAGGCTTAGCACTTCCACTGGGCTGAGTCTGTAGCCGCTCACTAGGACAGCTTAGAGTTCTACCACAAATATTTAAAACACAATTAGCACTGTCACGATGGACATCCAAACCAGAGTTTGGGGACCTAGAGCATTTGTTTGAAGCTTTTTAGGGAAATGATTGAGAAAAGGCTGAAGAGCTTCCGTCTGAATCCATCCACCTGCTTGAGCCTGGCTCCTGTATCGTGTCTACCTCCAGCAGACCAGTCTCAACTTCTTACAACACATTTTATGATACCACAGATGTAATTTTAACACATGCAGCTGACTTTCCCCTCTCCACAGAGCAGCCTGAAGGACCGTACAAGGCATTCCGCTCTTCTCCCCCATCCTCCCTCACACTGCAGCTGCTTAATCTGCTTAAGAGCGAACACGCGAGTCCTTTCCCTTGGCTGCATGGAACCACCTTGGGTGCCCGACACACAAGACAGGGCGGCCAACACTTGGGTCCACCAGCACGAGAAGGGCTTCTCCCCCCCCCCCCCCAAAAAAAATGTTTTTGTTTTACAATTTAAGGAGTAATTCATATCAGGTATTTTTGTAACATCATGGTTTAAAAGGCACTCGAGTTTGGGAGGCCCAGCACTTCACAAGCCCTTGTGCGCTGAGCCTCTATCATTCCTTCAGTCAGTTCCCTAATTCTTTCTTTAAAGCACAACTGGTAGCTAATGCCCACAAGCAGGACTGCAGAACCACACCTCCACAGGCACAACAGGGAAAAAAAATGGAACAAATGGGAATTACAGACACAGAAACAAGCCTCTCTCCCGCTAGTCCTGGCCAGCACTGTTGCAAACGATGCCTGCCAAAGAGGCCGGGGATTACAGAGATGTAGAGGCAGATAAACTGCTCGCAGAGAAGTGTCCTGCGAGGCATCCCTGGCACTGTGACTCTGCTAGTTACTGTATGTTACTGCTGTTGTGCTGTGGTTTCATCACTGCAGCAGAGCTCCGCTAGCCCAGCGCACACCCCCCGCAGGGTTCGAGGACGCAGCAAAAAAACAAGTGTTTCTGCTGCCACTGGAAAACATGGGGGTCCTAATCCCGGAAAACATGGGGGCCCTCGTCCTGGAGCAGCTAGCCCTGTGTGCTTAGGTTTAGCATCTGCCTCCCTCTGCTGAAGGGAGAAACGCGGGGATTAAAGGTGCACGCAGGCCTAGCTCCCTGCAGAAGCCCTGCCAAGCAGATACAACAGAGCAGGGGAAGGAGAAAGGAAGTCTAATTGCTCCCAGGAGGGTCCCTGCCTTGCTGCTGTCATCCCCCAGACAGCACCTGCTGTGGGAATGAGAGTCTTTACATCTCCAGGGAAGAAATCTTGAAAAGTTCCCAACAATAGGCTTAAAATAAAGGAAAGGAAATAGATCTCAGGTTTAGATTGCTCCCTATCACTTGTTTTTGTAAAACTTTGTTTGCGACTATTCAGGTTCTTGAAAGGTGGCAAGTTCTTGGCAATACCCTTTGCAGTAGGTACCAAATACAAAACTGCTTCAAAAGGATCACCCACGGCTGTGGATGTGAAAGGACAGACTGAAAGTGGTCCTGCATCAAGCCACATGATGATAGCTGCCTTCTGATGTTGCCATTCACACCATTTTGGTTGCGTTGAGGGCCCTCTCCTGTTTTCCATTTCGACAGCATTTTTAAATGCGTCATGTATAATAATCAATTCTTGGACTCGTTCAAGCACAGCTCACACTGTGCACCAGATTGGGTCCTGAGAAAATACTGACAATCACAGTAGTAGGAGTCCTCTCCAGAAGTGCTGGGATCCTCTCACAGAGATAACCAGCTCCTGATCCCGGTGTCAGTGATCACCCGAGGAGCCCTGGTAAACCATATACCACTGGGATGACCCCCACATCAAGCTCCCAGCTCCAGGAACAAGCTCCCAAATAATCATAAAGCCGCATCTGTGTTTACAAGCACTTGAACAATAATCAGTACATATGGGATTAACTCCTCCTTTCTAGCTTTTGAGCCCGCAGCATAAACTTAAATAATATTCCCAAGCTTTAGTCTGTTATAAAGAGGCCTAGAAACTTTCTTTCCTTCTTTTTTTTTTTAAAAAAAAAATTACCCTAGTTTCCTAGAGCAACAAGGTTTATAAGATCACACTGTATATCTTCATGCTTTCCTCCAGCAGCCTTTAAGCCCATTGGCCAACCTGACAGAGAAGAAGAAATCAGGGTTAATAATGAATTCTTCTACTTCTTTTTATTTTTTTTTTATTTTTTAAATCACCACCAGGGCAGAGGAAAGAAACATGTTTGAATCCCTTGAGCTAAAGCCAGAGAGAACTCAGCTGTTTTCCATTCCGGCTGGCAGCTAGTGAGTGCCTGTGCCTTAGCAATTAAGTAAGCAAACTTCGTAATATTCACTGCTCAAACAACAACATATTTTAATGGAAAAATTAAGGTTTTTATGGTTACAGAACCCTGGGACCAATAGGAAGAACAGAATTATATTCACCATAAAACCATTATGGAATTGGGGCCTGTCAGGCCTCATGCCTTGCATGAAAGCTTCACTGAGGGCCATTCCCTAAAATTGTGAGGCAAAAATACAGTCCAGGGACACTAAAAAAGCTTCTATCCGTGAAAGCAGGTTCAGGCCCCACTGACTACACATAATTGTCACTCATCATACTGATGCCCTGCGATAGAATTACGATGAACATTTTGGCTCATCTAAGTCTGAAAGGCTCATACACACTCCCTTGTTCTCTTACATAAAACATTGTTTTATTGCATGCTTTAAACTATTCGGCAAAGTGATGACTTTTACAGGCTGCTAACCTGAAAATGGGCATGTAAAAAGGGCACATGTAACTTCGTCTCTTTAAGGAACTGCTTACAACGCCCCTCTCCCATAAAAAAAGAAAGTGAAAAAAATAAAATCTCACAAATTACCTGCAGAACCTTCTCCACTCCGCTAACATTAAGATTTCGAACTGGGAAAAAAGAAAGAAAAAAATGGGGGGGGGGATAGCAGTTAATCTACTTACCACAGAAAGTGTTCTGTGTTCACCTGAACCCTACTCGGGCGGCTTTTTGTTCTTGGGCTAGGTTTAGACATTTGACTTATACTCTTCTCCTCTGCTGGAGCCAGTAACTGCTGATGTGCTATCTATATCCTTAAAAACAAAGGTGTATTGGCAGCTTTAGGTGCAAAGTTTAGTCAGGTAAATTACTCCTTCAGTGTTTCCCAGCTGCCTTTGAAATCCGGGCAGGGAGGGATGCCCCAGGAGGTGATTCGGAGCAGGAGTCCGGCTTAACTTCCATACTCTGAGTCACCTCCTATCTGGGCTTACCTCCACACAACTCCTGGCCCAGCCTCTCCTCGAGCAGCACCAGCCGGCGCCTGTTGCTCCGGGTCGTGTCCAGTTGGGTTCTGAGCACCTCCAGAGGTAGGGAGCACCGCAGTGCAGAGAGCCCGTGCCAGGCCGCGGAGCCAGCCTTGACCACGGCGCAGGCACCCGTGAGGAGGAAGGACCCAGAGAGGCTGTGGAGTCTCCTTCTCTGTGGGGATCTTCCCAACCTGCCTGGATGCCACCCTGTGCCACGTGCTCTGGGTGTCCCTGCTGGAGCAGGGGGGTTGGACTAGATGATCTCTAGAGGTCCCTGCCAACCTCAACCGCTCTGTGAGTGTGTGACTGCGTTTGGGACACTCCACACTGTGGGAATTTCACAGGGGCGGCCCGAAACCCCCCAAACCCAACTGCTGTGCGCGTGCGAGCCCGGAGGGAGAGCCATGCACTGGCTCCCTACGCTCCTGCACGTTGTCCTTCTGCAGTTCTGAGGAAATGAAACACAAAAAAAAAAACCCAATCTTAAGAGCACTAGCAATTATCTGCAGAGCTGCATTGTCATTTCCTACCACCGCATCACTAGGTGATGTTCAGAAAAATATACTGGCATGAATCAAATCTCGATCTTTCATTTTTTTACTGAACATCAATACAGAGTCATAACTGTATCCTTTTGATAATTAATACTGAACTGTTTATTAAACAAAAGAGTACATATCTATGTGAAAAATATTCTCACATCAGTGAATTTCAATTACCAAAGCTTGATTTAAAAAAAAAAAAAACACAAACCTTTTCCGTTATTCAAAGCAACACTGATTTTCTTGCTGGGCATTAACTCTATTGAAAGTCCATTAGTTCACTAGTTAGACAACCCTTCATTCATCCATGTCCTCCTCTGAGGTAGCTGAGGTTTCATGGAATTGCAACCCTCATATGCAAACACAACACAAATAAACGACATGGAAATATTTCATGATAATTTACCAAGTGCAGCAACCACTCTGTCCACCTTTCATGACTTGCAGACTGGCAATATGATTGTCCTTTGGTATAAGCTCACCACCAAATAACTATATGTATACAGTCCTATATAGTATATGACCATACATATATAATCCTATTACTGACCAAAAGCTCAATTAAAAATAATATTAAGGCGGTGAAGGCCAGAATTCGAAATCAGGAAGTGTCCAACTTAAGGCTTGGGCCTTAACACCACAACTTAACTTAGCTGCCTTCTTGTCCCTGGCTTCCCGCAGCCTCACACCCTTGTATCAAGCCCACTCTTTGGTGTCATCACTCATCACCCTCCAGCTCCTGCTTCCCACCCCCAAACCAGGTTTCCTATAGCCAGACCCATAACCTTCCCCACCTCCTTCCTTGCTAGGCTGCTTTAAGCCTCCCGCTCACACTTCCCTTCAAAGTCCTGCACCCTGGAGCTAACGGATGTTGAAGAGATTGAAGAGATTGTTGCTAGGAACAAGGCATTTGGTCCCTGCAGCCACAGGCTGCAGCGCGTGCTAGGCAGGCAGGAGCGTCAAAAGATGCAACTGCCAAACCTAGAAGCCTCCACCCAGCGGTGTGAGCTAACTGCAATTTTGCAAAGGTTTATAACTTGGCCCAATATGGATATACATAACAGGAGGCAAAAAAGGCACATCCTTGGAACTAGATTTTCCACATAACCTTATCACTACCAGATCTTGGTTTTTCTTTTCCAAAGTACAATGAAAGATGCTACATCTTCTGCAAGAAAATGCTCTGGGAAAAGAATTTCCTAGAAGGAGCAGCTCAACTAAATGCATTCCTCCAGTATCACATTTTGGCAGATATGTGGCATGGAAATTGCTAGCCCAAAAGGTTAAAGTTTAAACAAGTTAGAGATGGTGCAAAAAGTGCTGCAACTCACCTAAGACTTTAATTAAAGCAAAGCACGAAGGAGAAAGATTGCTTTCTCTGCCCTCCTACAAGTACCACATATATAACCCGCAGGGTAGTATGAGTCCACAGTTCACATTACAGGCCTTGAGAAGAAGAAATCACACTGTGTAAACACTCTAAACATAGTTCCTAATGACCCAGCAATCCAGTCAGTTAAGGATGTTTTACACACCTTGACTGGCGCTGTAAAACCCGTGGTTACTACACGTACAGCGCCCAGCTCATGTCCTGCCACAAACCTCCTGCGAGTCGCAAGGGAGTAAGGCTGCTCCCACAGCATGCTTAGCAGGGAAAAGGAAATCGAGGAGGAGCAGCTGGTACGCCCACGTGGTTGCTGCTCTTGCCTTGCTCACCCTATAAACTGCACACTGCTGTCTCATCTGCAGCCAGGCACGCTCGGCCGAGTTAACTTCACTTTCACAGATCAGGGTTAACAGGCTCGGGAGCAAGGGCTGGGATTTCCATGCCCAAACCTGAAGCGTGCGTGGAAGAGCAGGGATGCTGGGGTGTTTGTGTGCTCAGCACTATCACGGCAGAGAATGTTCTTCATTCTGACACTTCCTGCGGATGACATCATTTATAATTAACACTACAGCTGCAAAGTCATCATCAACCTGCGATTTAAAATGCATTAAGTAACAAGGCTCTTCAGGAAATCACACTGATTCCCTGGGATAGACAATATGGTTACCCACTTGAATATGAAGTTATTTTTAATTAATTCATTTAATTGGAACTTCTGAAAATGAGAGAACCTAGCACATGTATCAGCACAGGAGAGGACCCTGCTTGTGACGGGGCAGTACAGTACAGAAAACCCTGACCACCCTGGCAAGAAATGCCTGACGAGACTGTTCTGGCTGAGACAATTCCTTCCCAGCAGTCTTTCATTTGGGGCCTAATCCTACAATCCCTCCACCCC
Source organism: Tinamus guttatus (assembly GCF_000705375.1). The sequence goes on along the minus strand of NW_010589376.1, from coordinate 71,098 downwards.
TGGAAGAAGCTCGAGGGATTTTGCTGGTTTCTCATTTGAAGACAACGGAACTGCTTGTGTGGGCAAGTGGCTCTCAGGGTCACACAGCAGCACACAAGTATTCCCAGCTCTGCCAGCCTGCACAGAGTCTGGTTGCCCACAGTTATTGCTGTATGTCCTTACGGTTTTACTACCTCCTGAATGCAGTCAACACAAGAGATGCTGATTTCAAACCTCACCGGCTAAAAAGGCGGTTTCTTTTGTTGCAGATACTCTGACAGGGGTCCTAGCATTAGAAGAGGCACCACCTAACCAGCAGAGTCATTTCCCCCACTCTGCAGAGGCTGTTCTCTGAAATACTCTTGTCTTTTCCCAGCCTCTCTCTGTTAATACATGGTCTTCCAAACAACCTGTGTATGGTCCAAGAGGGAACAAGCTTTTTACTAATCTGATAGATCCATTTTGTTAATACTCACTCTCCTAGAGCTCACATACACCAGGCACGTTTGTACATGTTTTCTAACACGACACTTTTATCACATTAATATTGATGCTGGAAAACAGGCACAGAAGGTCCCAGTTTAGAGCCCTAGGCTTTGAGACCTTCCTGGTTTAAACTCCTTCCCTGCATCTAATGTCAATCCTGTAATATGACAGTTCTTATAAATGTCTCTGTTTTTAAAAAAATTGTTGTTTAAACATCTTATTCACTCATTCCTCAAAGAAACACGCTTTCTTAGAGATCTGACTGAAGACAAGGAAGACAGGACTGAAGGGCAAAAGAAAAGAGCCCAAGTCTCACTTCTGAAGACCAAAGGGACTCACACCCTTAAAGTGCTAGCAAGCTTTTGAAAAAATCTACTGTGTCACTGTCTGGACAAATAAAAATTACCCTTAAGAAAGGCTTTTCTTTTAAATATCACTTTAGGGTTGGAAAAGGTGATTTAAAGCAGCTGGGAAAAGGCATCTCTTTGTTCAGGGGAAGAAAGAAAAGGATTAAGGGCCTTATCTCGCCTTTCTAAACTTTCCAGCTTTCACACTGATTAAACCACTCACCAAATCAAATACCCAAAAGAGTCCAAAGGGTGTGAGTCTCTTACAGGGCCACACCAATTCCCATTTAAACCAGGGGAAGCATTTCCATCAAATGCAACAATATCTGGACTGTGCCATAAATAAGTTGCTAAATAAACTGCTACAGGCAGACAGTGCAGCCCATGTGCCTGCAAGGAGCCTGCCACTTACCATGTACCCCGATAACAAGGAGGGATGGGAGGCTGGAGTGGACTATGTCTCTTTGCAAGTAAGGTCAACCTTCCTTGCTGAAGGATTCCAGTTATTTTACTCCCAGGTTTATGTTTCAGCATTAATAATGGACAATCCTGCAAAAGGAGCGTACAGGAGCGGACATGTAGGTTTTAACCAGACTGCCAGTTTTCCAGCAGGGAGGCTGTGCGGGAAGCTGCCCAAGGCAGAAGGGAGAGCACTTTGAAGTTGAAGTGCTCAAGAATGTTTTACACATTCATCACCCTCAAAGCGAAGTGCTTGGCTGCTCTCCATGGAGGGAGGGGAGAGCATGGCAGCTGGACCCTCAACTAGGAAGCTGCCAGGAAAAAATAATCCAGAAGGAACACGAATAAATAAGTCACATTTTGTTAATCTTAATATTACACACCTTTCATCATGCTCTCCCTCTAACATTCTATTTTTCTTCCAACCACTTTTTCTGCCAGCTTCTGCCTACAGCCTTCCCTGTTCCTTTTCCTTTTCTCTTTCATATTTCTCTTCTCCCTTCTTGAAAGAACAGCATCCCCCTGTCCTTCAATTCTTCTTCTGTTTTCACTTGTTCTTAACCCATACCATTTTCTGTTTTTTTTCTTTGTTTTATATTACTACTTCTCGAGATTGTTCTCTTTGTTCTCTCCCTGTCTCTGTTCGCCTGGCTCCCAGGCTGCAGTTTTCATCTTACTCACACTTCTTCCCTCTCCATTGCCTAGTTTTCTGCTTTTTGTCTCTGTTTCAGATTAAAAAAAAAAAATCCTGTCTACACATCTCCCAGCCTCTTCTATCTTGTTCTTTTCTCAGTGTTTTCTTTCATTGCTATCTTCCCAACTTTTAACAAAGAAGAGCCTTTGGCTCTGAATCATTGCTTGTGCTCAGGTTTCACAACTGTAGCTAACTTTCTTCTGGAAGTCACCAGCTGCTTCACACACAGATCCAAGGAAAGCACTCAGCGAAGAGATGTATCTCTGCAGTGAAGGTCCTCTAAGGGGAAAGGAGAACACTTGCCTCCATGCCTACATCAGAGGTGTCCAAAGCTTATTGTGACTGAGGACTTCCCTGGGTAATTTACAACGCCAGGACTCAACACACATTAGGAAATTCATGGTTAAAGGTCTGTGGACTGTGAGCCTGGACTCTGGCCTTTTTGAATTATGTGACTCAGGTGCCTAAGGAGAATGTGGCAAACAAACAGGAAGGGGATTTTCATAGGCAGAGCACTCCAAACATGATCCCTTTGAGCATGGCATCCTGAGGTCACAAAGGTTGTGCTTCTCTTAATGTGGTTTTACATTGATTTTTGTGTTCTTGCTAATGACAGATAACAGAAGACACAGACTTTTCTACCCTACGTGATAATCCACCACAGGCCTGGAAAAATGTAACAGTCAGCAGGCTTTGAACTCAGGAGCTTATTGGAGTTACATGACCAAACATAGTCATAAGATAAAGATCAGTTCCCCAAACCCTTCCTCTGCCCTGGACTTCACCTTTCCTACACACCACAGTAACTATCCTGAACAAACCCAGCCGGTCCCCATGAGAGGCTTATTGGCCCAGGTCATGCTGATCCTGTGCGGCCATGGCTTTATCAGAGTCAGACCACGCGCAACCCGGGAATTACATTACCAGATTTTTTTTTCCTTTTCACCTCATGCCCAATAATACCTCCCATGATATGAAGTATATTATTTGGCCTGAGCTCTTGTAACCACCTTCCTCGTCTTGCATGTGTTATAAATACAACACCCTGCTCCAGCCAGATCCAGCCGTAATTGGCTTGCTTTACCCTTTATTTTATGAGGAAAACTTCTCTGATACGTGACAGTGCTCCAGGAGGCTGCTAGGCAGTTGGTGGAAAACAATAAAATAAAGGAGGACCAAACAGTAAATCTGAGGTGAGAGGAGAACTCACTTCTGGTCTCTTGCTCCTGCTGCTCTCAGAGGAGCCAATCTTTGCTTCACACTGGATCATTTCTGAGCTGCAAAAAAAACCAGCTACACTTGCAAGTTGCTGCTTGCCAGAGCCTTTTATTTCCCCTACCTGCCCAGACATCCAAAATAAGGAGAAAGTGCTGATGGCAGCATGACACCTCTCTCTAGAGCTCATGCTGTGCAGTCATGTTCTCAACTGAAGCACCTCCAGCCTCACCAGCGGGGAAATTCTCGTTGGCACTGTGTTTTATGGGATTCCGGAGGGCATGGGCTTGCCACAGCAGCTGAAAAATGGAAGCACAAACAGTGCATCTTAAGACAGTTGGGTTAATTTGGCCATCCCTACCAAGTGTGGACCTTCTGTGCTGGGTACCTATCAGAGACTGCCTCATTCAGCTGCTTGCAGTATGTTAAGTAAGGGCAATGAGCTACCTAAAGCATAGGGCTCTCCATGTACCCAGCGGTATTTTCTACAGGGACTTCACACACTGACAAACATTCCTGTTAGTTTTTATTTTATTTTATTTATGTATTTATTGAGTGGACGAGTTGAAAGGAGAGGCTCAGTTTCTGGCCCTGGTGGTGGGCAGGCAGCAGCCGCGGCTGTTTCTCCGCGGAGGTTTCTGCACACGTATCCAGATGAGCGAGGAGCAGCAGTCACTCCCGGTGACGGTGCGCTCACACTCGCCCACGAAACGCTCAGGATGTGGACGCTTCCCAACCTGGCCTTATCTGCTGATGGCTCCAAGCAACTCTTATCCCAGGGTGCTTCTTTCAGGAAATTCTTTCCAGCAGTATAGTCAGGCTGGTCAGAGATTTAATTGCTTCTAAGCCTTTATCTTTAGTGTTGCAATGTTGTAAAAACTGCAGATTTTTTTTTCTTTTTTTTTTTTTTTAACAAAATTGATTTCACTTGCTCATGCCAATACTGTTTTTCTTAGGTAAACAAGACGGTGTGTCCCAGCAGTCTGACCAGGTTTCCCTGTGGCCTGAGGAGGACAAGGGACACTTACTCACCAGTCCTCGGCTGTCCTGGCCTCTTCTCTGGGTGAGCCCATGGGGCAGTTTGGGATGTGCTTTTTGTGCCATTTAGGAGCTGATAACAATTACGGCCTTTGTTTCTCCATCCTTTATGAGTCACTGGGATTTACTCACTGTCCTTCATGTCCTTATTTGAGTGTCTTCTGGACGTAATCCCGATCCTTGTCTTTCTGCCATCAGCTCTTAATGGCTCGAGTTTTTGTTCTAACTTGTCCTTTGTTTTCCCAGTCGGGGGTTTCCTGGGGAGCTGCAGGCAGACGTGCATTGATCATAACGATCTGCGAAGCTGGGAGTTTTCTCTGGGAAAAGCAGGGAACAATGCAGTGCAGACAGCACTCCCCTTAGTGTACTCTGCTTTGGCCCTTGCTTGTCTTTCCTCCAGTCACAGCAGCTGGTTGGAGGCCAGGACTGACGGTTTTCTCCAAAGCTGAAGCCAAATCTACCTACTTCGAATGGCAACACAGATAACATAAATGTCTGGAGTTAACACTCCTATTCCCACCAAACCACAAGGATATCTACGAGGACTAGGAGGAGGAGAAAATGCCAGGATTATACTCTGCACATAAACAAAGAGCATATTAAGCAATTGCCTCCTACGAAGCATTTTAGTGCCCATGCGTCTGAGGGAACAGCTCGGTGCCAGCATTGTCATTTATTGGCTTTTGCTAGTAGAACTGCACATTCATCACGGTAATTTCATACAGCTGCATTATTTTCACAGTTTATGGTGATGCCATCTCATTTATGAAATACACGGTTACAAATATGGCTTTATTATTTTCAGCACTTCAAGTGCATTTAGCAATTTCACTGAGCTAACACTGTGAAAGTTACAGCAACAGTATTCAGTGTAATGCAGCTATCCAAAAATTAGAGTGATGTATGTTTATGCAAGAAGTCCATAACAGTTTATATAATTGAATTTGGGTCATTGGTTCTAAAATGTTACCAGATACATTAGGTGAAATTCCATACCAGCAGCTTCTCAGTAGCGAGGCTCCAGCTCTCGAATTGTATATCTGGGACACATCTGGCCAAAGCCTTTCAGCCTTTTTATTGCAACACACCCACTGGTCAAAAAAAGCAGTGTTTTACCTCACCCAGAGCAAGACAGACAGAACCCCAAGCTGAGCAGATAACAGAGATCTGATTCCCAAGAAGAAGGCTCCTATTCATAGATCAGGGGGTGAAGCTGGCCGTTTTAGTCACCTGTATCCAAAATGTTTCTTTTGAGTTCTTCACTAAAATTGCAAATGACTCTCCACACTAAGAAAAAGCTTTTCAGGGGAAGCAGAATATCGCTGAAGCTGGAAGGCTAGGCAGAGAGAGAAACAGATCGTACAAATTTCATGGGCAAATGCTTTTAACAAAAGTCATGCCAGTTTGCGTGTCATTGATTTATTCCCAGTGTAGCAATCACCATGCAGGGCAAAACCACAGCATAACAAGAACTACCTAGCACTTAAAGGACAGATATTCAAAGCGTGGGTATCAGCTTCAGTGTTGACTTTCACCAGCACGCCCATGCTAGGAAATTGAGTGAAGAAGTAGCTGCTACTCGAAGTTGTGAAACAGAACAGTTCCCCTTGGTTCCTCTCATGTGCTTGTAGCACTTCGGAAAATCAAACCTTTTTTTGCAGGTGTCAAACACCAGGAAACTGTGAAAATTGGCTTTTCCGTGCCCCAGTTTCACAACAGACAAACCAGAGAGAATAAAACCTACCTCCAAGCACATTCTAAAACCTGATCATAGTCTTTTAAGATTTCTTTGACCCCTGAGTAAAAGGCGCCGCTGAGGTGTGATGTGCAGCGAGACTTCCTTGCACTTCGTGGTTGCTTCTGAGGCCTTAAGAGGATGAAGTGGCTTCCAGGCACTAGATTTAAGTTATAGTTTTTTGTTGTTGTTGTTTGTTTTGTTTTCTTTAACTGCAGTTCTGTCTTCCTCCTCCATGAGGGAACGGACTATAAGGATCCCTCCTTGCTTGCCTAAGTGCAATAAAATCCTAGGAAGAGGAAACGTAGGCTTGTTCAGGGGGACTCTCTTGTCTTTGGACACGTTCCCTTCACATCCTTGCACTGAGCCAGCTGCTGACACGTGCAGGAAAGTCTACCTTTCTGGTCTATTTTGGGGCAGTTGCTCTTAGTTTAGCTTACTTTACCCTACAATAATGTTGACAAACACAGTGCTCTCAGTACTCCGGCAACAGCACTTCAGCTGGCCCATCCAGACAATTTATGTTTCAGTATTTATAGACAGTGTCTCACTGCTTGGGCAATGCCCTGAACAGAAATTTGTATTTAATACTTTCCAGGACACACTATTCTTTTTAACTTCAGATGAAAACTTCCAATGCTGGACCAAATTCATGCCAGATTTCCTGCACTCATCCGGTGAGCAGTCTCCAAGCAGGGCTGGCATTTCAATCAGTGAGGGGTCTCCAAAAGGCTCTCAGTCCTGATTAAACCTTACCTTCACTTGTCTTTTCTGGTCTCTCCAGAACATTCTCGGGATGCATTTCCTTCAGGGTTTGTTGTAGTGTTTTAACACTGGTGTCGTCTCATTAAAAGAAATTGTCCTGTTGTTTTTTTTTGTGTGTGTGTGTGATTAGCATGTTTTGACCTGAGACAGAGTGGAGGTATCACCCCGGAATAGGCGTAGCACCTGAAAGTTCATGTCCCCAGTCTCATTGTAAAAAGAAAGGCATTAAACTCTTGCACTATGGTATGTGGTTTCCCGGGCGTAAATTGGTCTGTTTCCTTCCTGTTCCATTTATTGACTCATTTCCTTAAATCTAATTTGAGATTGTTATTGAGTTTTGGCCTCAGATGATACATCGGTAGCGTCCATAATACTCAGTGATCCAGCAGTAAAAGAGATGGCAGCAAAACAGGAAAGATTTGCATTACTTTCACAAGAGAAAAGTACAAATTATTAATTTCTGATAATAGAAGACAAGTAGGGACAACAGTCTCTGCCTTGGAGCAGACTGAGTTTTTCTTTCAGAGGGAACCTCAGCTGGCACTCCAGGGTCCAAGTACTTGCAATCTAAAACCCATAGAAATAATGAACCTGGATTCAAGGGGTTTTCAGCAGTTCTGGCTTTTGCAGTTGAACACGTTAAAGAGCCCTCAATATCTCTAATTAAAGAGACTGAGAGGTTATGTGTATTTTTTTTTTCTCTCCATGAGTTTTGGATATTTGACTTTTCTCATACCTCCCTCTTCCACTCTACAATTTTTTGAGGTTTCTGGTAGTCATCCTGTCTAGATCTAACTGGATGTGTTACTTAAATGGAGTTTGTCTCTCTCTGTTTTTGTTTCTTTCTCTAAGAGTGGATTAAACATTTGTGTTTCTAATCCTCCAGAGCACAGATTTCAAGGGCAATACATGGTCTTGTTTTTCCACACTCAGACAGATATTTGTTCTGAGTAAAGCCTTTAAGGGTAAATAATAAGGCTACTGCAGATGTTCTTGATTCAAAGCTACTTTTGTGCCAGTAGCTTTCTGACTGCCTTATATCTGGTCCACAATTAAAGACATTTTTTGTTGAATGCTTTCCCCTGGCTCCCTTTTAGCAAATTAGGAGACTTATGCGCAATGAAATGCCTTGCCACAGGAGCGCCTGGTTAGTCATTTTTAGATGGGCTTCATTCAAGCCTGCAATAACTTAAGCACAATTTACTGTTGTCTACAAGTGCACCCATTTAGATATCTAACTACTTGATCTGCAAGAAGGTGTCATGGCCCTAGTTTTATGACCACTGTTAAGCACAGACTTAGTATTAAACTGCAGACACACTACTTGATATGCACATTTAATTGCAAATAAGCTGTCAAAATGTAGACTTTGATCATGAGAGAGTTTCATGCCCTTGCTTGCAATTAAGAGGAAGTTGCAGGAAGCACCAGGCTGCATTTGAAGTGTAACAAAATGAAATAAAGGAACACAGGTGCTTTAGCAGGAAAGAGCATCGGGGCTCCACCCACCACGCTGCAATAAACTCTGGATAAGCATTGCTATGGAATGAGGCTGGCTCCGACAGCTGATGCTCCGACGTGGCGTTGTAGGATATTACCTTACTCAGGATCAGCCAAGTAAAGCCCCTCCCTGATATGCCATTTAAACCATTTCACAATTCAAACAGCAATTTAACCTAGAGCAAGCTTTTCCTCTCTGCAGTTCTGGCAGCCTTTTGGCTGTGTCAAATAATATAATAATAATAATAATAATAATAATAATAATAATAATAATAATAATAATAATAATAATAATAATAATAATAATAATAATAATAATAATAATAATAATAATAATAATAATAATAATAATAATAATAATAATAATAATAATAATAATAATAAGCAGGTGGTGCCTGCCTGGCATGCTTTCAATTCTGCTGTCACTATAGCTGAGGTTTTTTTGCTTGACCACTTGTGGCCGAAAGATCCCTGAGGACCCTCCTAGCTGGCCGCAGCACAAGGCTCTTTCC
>NW_010589376.1:14050-62121 GCF_000705375.1 Tinamus guttatus | reverse complement strand
GGCTGTCATCCCCAAGCAGTGGGAGGGTCTAATCCATCAAAGGTCAGATCCTTCATGCCACAGAAGGAGCACTCTCCCTCTTGTGACTCCCCTGGCACTTGGGACACATGAATGGAAATCCATGCAGTGACTGGCACTCGAGCCAGACACGCTCAGCACCCAGCCCTGGCCCTCAGCGCCTTCCAGGCCTCCTGGGGGGCTTGTTTTCACATGCTAACCCCTCCCCTGAGTTCGGGCAGGGTGCGCATGGCTTGCAGCCACTTTTGCATCACCTGCCCCCAAGCAGTGTCTGCTGCACCACAGAATCTGCCATTCAAAAACAGGAACGCTTTGCAAAGAGCTGCCTCTGCCTGAGGTATCCATGAATCACCAAACCAGCCCAAGCCAAAGCCATCTTTCTCCTGGCTTCCACAAGAGCAGTACCAGGTCCTCTGTAGCTAATTTAAAAAAAGAAGTGGCAGAAAAATAAAACAAGCATTGGGCTTCTGCCCTAGCACAGCACAGAGAGCGTGAGGGGAGCTGCCTCAGACAACTCTGTGCAGACAAATCAATAGTTTTACTTTACATCTACAGCCAAAAATTCTCCTCCAGGTTTCGCTGGCTCAACTTCAATTCACTTTAATAGGGGCTGGGCTGGTATAAATGAGAGGGGAATTTGGCCTCTGCTGTCAATTGCATTTTTCATCTACAAGGTATTTTATAGACACTAACTAATGAGCCCACACAAAGGCCTGTGAGGTAAGTAAGGTGGTGTTACGCTATCTCTTTAGAGATAGGAAGCGGAGCCAAAAAGGATAAATGACTTGCCCAAGGCCAGCAAGAGTGTCAAAGCCAAAGTATTTATGAGTCTTGGGCTTATAAAACTCTGTCCCAGGCACAGGGTCTCAGCTTTTTCTCATAATTTCCTTACCCACAAATTCTGCATGAGAAGATAGTGTTTTCATTTTTACTTGGCCCCATTTGTAGTGACTGCTTCCTTCTGGATTGCTCTGAACCAAAGCTCCAGGTCCAAATGCATTACAAGAGAAGGCTTGAAAGAAAAAAAAAAAAGTTGTTATTGTCTTGGAAAGGGACAGAGCTTGCTGGAGGGATTGATAAGATGCCCAGCAACAATAACGCTATTTATTATTATTCTTGCTGCAAGAGACTGCATTATCTGAGGGCCTTGGTAAGACGGCCAGGCAAATATGCACAGCAGTCTCGTCCAGCCTGGAGCACGCTGCAAGAAGGTGACTTGCTCTCCTCACGTCTGCCCCATAAAGGGACGTATGTCCTCCTGCTCTGCTCTTAGGAAAAGAAATTTGTGCTACTTCTGCTATTACTATTTGGTCCGACTCAAAACCCAGGAAATTGAGAGCTACTGCTAAGAGAGGCTAGTTTTCTACCCACACAACCCAGACTTTACTTGCGAGGCAGAGGACCATTCGCTCCCCACTAACCCCAGCACTGAGCTGCAGGGCTGCTCTGTTTTCCCTCTTGAAGGACCTGGCTCAAAAACAGGGGCTGAAGCCTTCCTTGCGCGGACACCTTCCCATGCTCGGTGGCTTGGAGGCCCAGCCGGCCGCCATCACGCCCGCCATGTCGTGTCCCCACGCTGGTGGCAGGGCAGAGTCCAGCCGCCACAGGCGCCCAGTGGTGGCCAACACACACACAGGCAGTTCATTAACCCCGCTAAACCTGGGCTCACAGCTACTCCAGGTGCTTAGTGCCTACTCCTTTGCTGAGTACCAGCTTCCTGGGAAAATAGCGGCATGGGAGCCATTGTAGCTCTACTGGGGCTGTGGCTCCCACACTATAACAGCGCCAAACGATCTCGGTAGCACCAGTGGTGTGGAGCGGGAAGACTCAGAGAGGTGGCAGGTCATATTTAAAAGAGGGGCCGTATTTAAAAGAGGGAAAAAAAAAACACTTCCAGCATGGAGAGGTGGCAAGATGGCAGCCTGGCCTCAAAACAGGCTGCCATGGGTAAGGGCATCATCCAAACCTGACAGCTGGCTAGGAACCCAGCAAACGGGAGAAAAACCACATAGGTGGTGACCCCAGGAAGGGGGTGGTTTCTTTGTTGTGGGTTTTTGCTTTGCTTTTTAGATCAGTCCAGGACGCTCTCCCCATTCTGAGGGCAAAGCTGCACCAGGAGCCATCCCGTACCAGAGGCCTTGGTGCTGAGGTTTTTACTGCTATCAGTGTGGGTTTGGAGAGATGTTTTTTGAAGTCAAAGGCTTTCTTACCACTTTCTTTGTCTTCTGCTGCCCTGAGGGAGAAACGTTACCCAACAGCCTGGTGCTTTATACATCAAAGGACGCCAGAGGATTTTTTTTTTTTTTAATTGCGCTGAGTAATACTAAGGTAGACATTTTCATAAGAGAGCTATCAATTTAAAATCTACCTGAGAGTTGTTGAATGAAGAAGTTAGAATCAAGGAGAGACTTAAATAAAAGCAATATTGAACGAAAAAAAACTCTATATAAATATAAATATATATGGGACATTTGTTCCTTAGGGCACTTGTTTTCCTTTCTGAGATCCTGCATGAGCTACTCAGATGATCAAGCTCCCAACTCCCATGTACTTGTTCTCAGGAAACTAAACATCACACCCCAAGACTTTTTTCTTTAGACGAATACTACGCATGCCTGTAAATGTAACTTCTCTTTGCATTTCTTAGCAAGCATACTGTATCTCCTATCTAAGCTATCTAAATCAAACACACAAATCTGTAAGCTTAATGAGCTGCTATGTCATTAACACGAGTTTCGTCTGTCTGGTGCTAGCAGTGAGCACGTCATGGATGTAAAGCAGAGTTTTTGAGATCTACAGTGGGAAAGACTCATTATTCCTGAGCATCCAGCCTGACCTGTCTTTAAATAAGTGGCCTGTTTTTCAAAGAGACGGTGCTCAGCACATTTTCAAATTACTCAGGCCTCTTTTACTGTGTCTCTGTCTTAGCCCACAGAAGGACCCAAAGCCATTTAAAATTGTGGTATATGTGTGCTACAGGGATATTTTTTTCCACATGCATATAAGGAATCCAGAACAAAAGGATTTGACTGATTAGGATGAAAAAGACAGCAGAGATCCAAACTTTATTGTTAACAGAAGTATTACGCAAGCAACAAATGTATAAACAAGTACATATAAAAGCAAAACTATCCCTAATATCTCTGCTTTGGGTTCTTTTTTCTTTTTCTTTTCATTCCCCAAGAAAAAGTATGAAGGAGAATATTTTAGATTCACTTTGTTGTCCTAATGCCTGAAAGTGGAGTGAGCTACAGAGTAGGTAGAAAGCAAAGGGAAGCCACACTTCCTTGAATAAACCCAAAATGAATTAAAGGCAAACATGTAAAAAGACCAACAAATACATATACAACAAATTCAACTCATTCACAGTTTCTTCATTTACAATAAACTGTGACATTTCTAAAAACACAGGGAAAAAAAAAAGATTTTTAAAAGTCTTTTCAGCCAGTGTTGTCTCTTCAAAAATAATGTGCACTGCGATGTTTACACTGGCTTCCCAAGGCCATTTCCTGAAAGAACAGCTCTGTGTTGTCTCCAGTCTTCAGTAGGACAGGATGTAGCCTATTAATGTCAGGATACACCAGACTACATAGAACCGATGGAGGCTGTTCCCAAACATCTGCGTCAGCTCAAGCAGAAAATAACAACTCCCATCCATACATCTTCAAAACAGTTACACCCGGGTCCTACTCTCACAGAGGGCAGTGTGTTGGCTCCTCCTGTGGATACCCTTAGTAAGCAGATAATCCACCTCCCACTAGTACCTGCAGAGGTTCCCTGTTCCCATAGCCTGGCAGGGAAATCCGCAGAGCAGAGCTTTGAAAGGTGTATAGCTTTGCATACAGTAGAAGCGCCCATTGGCTCTGTGAAAGGACATTGTGAAGTAGCATATATTATTTACACATCCATCGTACATGCTGAATTATTACAAAGTTAAGTCCTAGATTTGTGTCTATGTAAGGGAAGTAACGTGTTCAGCTAGAGAGGTATGTTGCAATCCTGGTAGCTCCCCAATTTTTCACACTCCTTTCCTGCACAGTTTTATATTTATCTCCCTCAAACTCCTTCCAAAATTCACAACCCTGCAGCAGTCCTGAAGTACAAGGTTCAGCCTGGCTGAGAAATGCAAGGGTGAGAATCAAAGCCTGAATCTGAAACTTCCTGAGCTCAGGGGAGGCTGAGGGAGCTAGACACAGGGTTTTGATCCAGAAATATCTCTAGCAAATATTTGAGTAGCAACTCTTTCAATTCCCATAGTATTCGAGGGTCTTGAGGAGACTGTTCTCTTTCAGTGAGCCAATTCATGGAGCCTCCTTTTGCAACGGAGATTCTTTTATCCTGCACTGTGATAAACAGCCACTCCAGATGTACAGTTGCCCTATCACTATGTAGGCTTTCAGAAAGAGAAAATCCCAGTACAGAACATTATCCTGGTTGTTTCTATTCAAGCATCAAGCAGAAGAAGGAGCAAGGAACCAACTCTTTCTCTGTGCAGGTAAGGCACGTTTTTAATTCTTGTCTATTACTGAATTCAGCACACACTTAGTGATGGGCATGTTCTTGGACACAATTCATTTCTTCAAAGGATGCTTGAATAATGTTGCATGTACTCCCTGGAGGTCCCAAATACCTTTTGAAGTTCTGTGTAGCCTGGAATTGGCTTAAAAGAGACATTAAACCTAATTCAGAGAGGCAAATTTAGTCCTATATCCTAAATGCAACTAACTTGTCCTAAATAGTAGCATTAGATAACTTGAAGTACATTATTATGAAAGACAGCAGTGACAAACTAAACTGCCTTTTTTTTTTTTTCACTCCACAAAGGATTCCACAAAGCAGAGATCAACCTTACTCTGAACCTTGCCAGTCACAGCACACTATTAACACAGGCAATTATAGGCAATCACAGCAATTACTAGTAAAAGATTATGAAGTATAATGGAAGGACTAATTGCTACCTTTCATTTCGTGACTTCATCAGAGGCCATGGCACAATGTGATCAAGAAGGACAGCCCTGCAATGATTCCCAGCTCTCCTTGTTACAGTAGCGTGCTCTGGCCCTTACACAATCTCACAACTGCAGTGCAGGTGCAAAACCAACAGAGGTTCAGGGACTCTTCCTCCAGCAGCTTTCAGGCTTTCAACAGAAAGTAGCAGCAAAATAAGAAGCAGCAGCAAATTTGCTACTCCTTTCTGTGGAAGTTCAGTGAGACTGAGGTGCTCTAAGGATGCCTTAAGAAATCCAAAACCAGTGCTCCACAAGAGGAATCAGCAGACACCGGTCTAATTCTTTGCCTCGACAAATGCCAAAGACCTAACCCCAACACTTGTATTGCAAAGCTGCAGCAGGACACTGTGCCTTCCATCACAGGAGTAACCATATTCCTGCTCAAAGCCACCCAGACAGATGTGAATATTTTCAGCAGCACCTGCTTTGCACACCCAGGGAGAGCAGTGACATAGATCAGCAGTTTCCATTCTGAGAGCTACCTAACACGAGCACTCTTGCTTCCTCTGTATGGAACAGCTCTGTTAAGATGGATGTCTCTGCCTTGTGTGAAGAAAACAATGGCTTCTGTAACCTGAAAACAATGGCATTACGTCCTGTGTTACCTCCTGTGTGGCGCTTAGTTAACTGAGGTGCATCTGGAGCGCTGGCTATCATGGCGCTGGGGATTAGTCACTGGGAACTCCCTTTGAAGCCATTTGTGCCAACACAAAGAATATGCAAAGAACATGCAGCATAAACCCATTCTGCTTAGGTAGGATTTTCATACTCTGCAGTAGTTGAGACTCACACCTATAGTGAGAACTAAAGAGAAACTTGTTTGGTTTAAATAGATACATAGATAGATAGATAAAGAAGAAGAGACTTAGTAGTACACAGGAAAGATTCCATTTTGCACCAAAAATGAAGCACAGAATAAAATTTACGGTCCCTTACATGTCTTCTAAAGTTTCATACTGATCCTTGGATCTGGACCATGGCTCAATTCCCAGCATATGAAGTTTTTTTTTCTCCTGCTACATAGTCCCACCAAAATATTTGTAGTCACAGGTTCAAGTAGATTTTATTGATTTACAAACTCTTGTATATTGCCACAGAACTCAGGCCAGAACATCTACATGTTGCTGAGCACCGAGCAAATTCCCAGAGCTTTTTATTGGATTTTTATACCCGGTACCAGGCAAATTACCCAGGGGGATGAAAACTGCTGCAAAGTCCAAGGGGAGCAAAAGTTTCACAATAAATATCTGGAGCGTATCCAGTAGGAATGCTGGAGAGCTGCCAGCTGCCATTGCTCGAGCAAAGTCGGGTGGAATTTGCAAGTCAGGTCCTAGCCATGCCAGCAAGTTCAGAATGATTAGCTGGCCCATCAGCAGCTGCAGTGTTGTTCAGGACAGTATGGTGAGAAGAAGAAGTCACACACGTCTGTTGGGGAGGTGAGAGAAGGGAAGGAAGGAAGAGCAAACCCACAAAGAGCGATGAGAAAACCTCCATGAGATCCATGCACACAAAACCCACCCATCTGTTACTGAAAGCAACACAACAGAGGCATTTGCCTCTGTTTTGCAGGCAAAAAAATGACATTAGAGGTCTGTGTGCCGTGCACTGAAAGCATGTGTGTCAACGGTTACAAGAGCACCTGGTTTACAAGTGGTGGAAAATCATTAGGAAAAAAAGCTTTGGCATCATTCTTACACTAACAATTGGATCTATAGATAGGGGACAAACACAGGAGAAGGATTTTGCTGGGAATTCTCAGTAGAAGTTTCCTGCAACATTTTTCCATAATGTGCCTAATGCCCAACTGTCTTTCAAAGGATGCCTTCTGGGAAGATGAGGGCAACTATCCTACAAAGGCTCAGCATGGAAGAGAACGGCCATGAAAACTGAGCACTGTGCACACTCGGATAGACTCCAATAGTCTCAGAGATTTCAGAGTAGTTCATTGCCCTGAACTACTGAGGCATCGTATCCACGTTGCAAAATATCACTATTAAAATTTCACCAATTTGAACATGACCCCATCCTGCCACCAGTGACAGGCTACAGTGAGTAGCTTTTGCTCTGTGGTTGAAGCTGCCTTTAAATGTGCTTCATTTTCATAATTCTGCTCTGTAGTTGACCCATAAACCTTCACCTTCCTCTGCAGGACACACTGTGAACTACTATTAATCAAATACGAGTTTACTAGAGCTGAACATCTGGGATGATAAAACAATTTGAGAGAGAACCCTTGTAACCTGTACCATGGGATATAAACCATTTTGCCAGATGATCCTTCTTACACTTCCAAGCATTTCCTGAATGGGATGAAAAATCAAAGTTAAATTCACAGAAACCTACGAGAAATTCTGAGGAAATGCCTTGGATCCAGTTGAGGAGTGAAGCACTGTTTTTCTTCTGAGCTTTCTCTACAAACATTTCCAAGCATTAGCAGCATGACGGGCGTAACTTAAAACATGCCAATGAGTAGACCAAACATATGGAAGAGTTATTTACATTAGGCTAACAGCAAGTTTATGTTTTCAATCTGTATAACATTGCTGAGGATTTAAATCTCTCTTTTTGGACAGTCTTTCATGTTGCTTTATCCACCTGTTGGGGAAGTATTCCCTCCCTCCACTGCAGCATCTCCGTCTATGAAAATGAGGCCAATAAGTTTTGCAAAATATTTTGAAATCTCTAGACGAAGCATACAGTGCAACTGCACCAGAGACTTTCCAGCAAATAAGCTTGGCTTTTCTATGCTGACTCATTCAAAGGTCTGGGCCTGAATATTAAGTTTGCACACGTGATACAAAGGATAAGAAAATCAGGCACACCAAGCAGCAGTTCGATTGCTCTCTTATCTGCGAGCCCCGTGTGTGACCCCGGATTTCACAGCTCACGGGGGCGGTGGCTGGGCCGCGGCGTGCAGAGCCTGCTCTCTGCAACAAACACGCTTTTCTGGAAATGATCATGGGCCAAACTAGCAATAAATCCTCTTTTGTGGCTCACCTTGCCCTCTCCAGGACCATCTCAAAGTGAAACTGAAGTCACCCATCTACAGACCACTGAAATACAAGCAGAAACAAGCTGCCAAAAGAGGAGAAAGGTCTACAGGCCCAGAACACCCTATCCCAATGTTCCTCCTCAAGCCCAGGTGCCACTTCCACCTCAGTGTGGCCCTGAATATAGGGAACAGCACTACTTCCTAAAACAAAGTGGAAATAAGATGACTTTCCAAAATAACTGTTGAGGAAACTCCCCATGAGCTCTTTACAAAATAATGCTTTAGGCCATCAAGTGTATAAACTGTCCAGCTCAAGGAGATGAGATCTTCTACCTAACTGTTACTGCAATGCAAATTGCAGTAATGAGTGGTTAACTTAACTGTGGCGTTTCCTCCCACCTACAGGAACCTTCCAATATTAGAGCAGTGTGTCTGTGTGCACTTATATAAGTGATTCTGTATATGTGTATGCATGCACACACATGTGTGCCCAGTCAAACTGTGTTAACCAAAACTACTGTATTATTTCTACATTGTGTTGTTTCTACAGGTATTTCTAGAGATGAATATAATGACAGGCTCCATAGGCTCAGTGTGATTTCTAGAATGAAAAAAAAAAAAAAACCCTGCCTAGACCTCATCCAAGAGAGCAGGACAGAGTAATAAGGCAGATCTGCCTAGCAAAGTTCTTGGGGGCCTTCAGAAAACCCCAGCAAGACAAGTACTTGTTCATCAAATCAGAAGGTGGGAATTCCTTCACAAGGTCCAAGGTCTTGCCTTCAGCACTGAGCTACCTGCAGAGATGAAGAATTACCTTCCACTGGTAAGTTTTGCAGAATCCATTCCTTGGTAACAAGGGAAAGCACTAAAGATTTTGTAAAACTGTTAGCATCTTTGGAGAGGTTTGGGAAGGAGCATGTTAACGACCTTGAATAAGCATGGTTCCAGCCAAGATGGCTGAGAGATTAGCAACCTGCTGGCACGAGGAAAAGGAGGTCTAAACCTGACCTAGATGTTCATTAATTCAAGTCACATTCCCACATTCAGTGGCGCTGAAGTTCAAGCGTGCCTCTTCCAAGTATGCTTGGATCAAGTTAGAATGACATTTTATTATGCTGTTATTTTTCCATAACATCTGCTAAGAAGCAGACGCAAGGGGGTAATGGTAAACTTTGGTCATTTGGAAGCAAAGGAAATTCTCACTCAGAGTCTTTAAAAGGCAAGAAGAGATAAAAGAAACAAGACTTCCTTGAGGAAGGCATGATGTATGCATATTGCTGTGTCAGGCCACATAAACACAGCTGCAAATTTCCATGCAAAGTCAAGCTGTTTTATGGGGTGTTTATTACACATACAGATAGATGCCTCTATACACTTATAGAAAACAAATATCCACATAAAAACACACTTTTGCAAGTGCTGTGCAGGCCACCACGCTGCATTGTAACGAGATTGCTACAAGTGGAATAAGAGAAAGGTTTGGTGCAATATTATGAAGCATGCAAATCCAAGTGATGACTACAGGCCAGCTATCTCTGTGAAATCAAAGCCACTAATATTTGTGTGCGTTACAGTCATTTAATGTTACCCCAGCACTCCATGCTAGCAACATCAAAGCATCTACAAGGGTCCCACAAGCATTGCCACTGTTGGGTCGTTTACACCATAGATCACCTGCCAACATGCCCACGAGTGAGCAGGGACCAACAACTACCAAGGTGGACAGGAGCAGTACCGTTCCACTAGGCATGCAGCAGCAACTGTCTGTAAAAGAAATGTGGAAATAAAACCAAATAAAATCAGATGGCCTTGCGAGGGATCCATCTGGTTTATCAAAACATTCAGGGACTCAAAGCAGGGTTGGCTTTCCTGCACACAGTCACCAGGGGAAGAAATGTGGCCAGAGGGATAAGTAACAACTGTTCTTCACTCCCAGATTTGACACTGGGTTTTGCACCTTCTTAATAAACTCTCTTCAGATTGCTTGTAATTTGCAGACAACTTAGAAAACGCTGCTTCTCAACCCCGTTGCACCCCATAAATACATAGCAATCCAAGCTCATCTCCCCCCTTCACCTTTTTATAAAATTCTAAGTCATTTTTGGTTTGCTGTATTTATTTTCAATGCAACCATGAAATCAGCTCCCTAACCTGCAGCTGCATTTTCTTTTGTGCCAAAATGAAGAGGGCCCAAGAACGAGCAGCCAGGGCAGAAGGCATATCTCCTTTATGCTGGAGGTTCACAAAACCACTTAAGCTTAAGCTTTTATTTTCAGCCAAGCCTGTGATTCCCTTTCCCTCCTACCTTACAACACTCCAATGAATTCCAGCATCATCGATACGTAACTTCCCTTCTCTCCGTCTTCCATTCAATTTTGTTTCTTTCAGAAGGTCTAGCTAGGCTGGATCAAAGAAAGACGGAACGCTGCTATCCGAGGGCTGCACATGGACGAACGTGCTAACAGCTCTCCAGCTGGGAGAGCGCTGGATACGTTCAAAACAGCTGCCAAAGGCTCCTCTGCTCTGGGGCCTTGCTGACTAAAGAGGAGCTCTCAGCGTGCTCTGCGCCTCACGGAACGGCACCCAAGATGAACTCCTGCTGTGGCCCCAGGAAGGCACAGGTGCTTCACTCCTGAGCAGCTACCTGTTGTACCCCACACCACACAAACACGTCTATCAGAGCGTGTTTCTCCAGTACAGATATTGCCGAAGAATTTGGAAAAATAAAAAGGAAATTAGGGCATGTGGTGGAAATGGAAAGCTGAAAAGATGCCATCTAACCATCTGCTACAGGAAATTTAAACTCCCAAACAGTTATGTAGGTATCTGCATAACTACCAGGGATGACAACACCTCTGAATAATCCTTTCCCAGATTCACCTTCTGTATTAAGAAAAAAAAAAAAAAGGAATGAAAGAAAAAAAAACTTGCTAATCATATCATATGACTCTTCCTAGCAGCAAGACAGCCAAATGCAATTAATCCAAAGTGCCAGCTATCTTAACAGTGATTCCCTTAGACTGCTGCCAGGCCTGCACTTAAACTTTCAGTGTATTTTCAGTGTATTTACAGCAAGCAACACGATTTTTTCAGCCATTACATATTTAGTTTAGAGAACAACTATAGACTGTATCTCTGTGTAAGAGCTACTTTACCAGGAAAGAATTTCTGATGAAAATGACTTTTTCCAGCAATATTACTGCCCCCGAGTCCCAACAAAATAAGCTGTATGGCATGACATGCACATACACTGCCTATATGTTTGCCTTCATTCTAGAGGTTGCCAGACTTTGTTCAGATCAACAGTATTGGATTAATGCACCATGGGTTTGGTGGAGGGAAATGTGGTCAATAAAAAAAATCCAAGGCCCATCCTCTCACCCGGAGACCATGGTATGACTAGCATGCCAGAGGTGTCTTATTCACATTACGTCCTGAGCATGATCCTTCCCACACCCTTGCTCTCCTCACAAACGTTCCCAGGCATCATCTGGAAGAGCCAAGTCATGCCAGAGAGTGGGTCAGCAGCCAGTCCTGAACAGTCACATGCAGTGCTCCATCTTGTGTCCTGTACCCGTGCAGTTTCATAAAAATAGACCAACGACATCAACAAGTCCTCTGGTGGTCTCTTCCTATAGTTTCCTGTTAGAGGTTACAGGTTGTCCTTGTTCCAGTTCCAGACTAGTAAATAGGATGGGAAATACCTGGCTTTTTCCTTTTCCTTTGGATCCATCCTGCAGTGACAACAAAAAGCAGTAGCCTACATCGTGGATTTGTCCAGGGGCTGACGGCCACCCAACATCCCAAGACACAGTCGGGGAGTGGGGAAGGAAGACTAAATGACGCCTCCGCAAAATGAGTGGTGCCAGGACGTGTAACCTGCTTGGTCCCACTTTCGCCATCCACATAAGGAAGGTTCTGAGGAGCCTTGTAGAAAAGGCAAGTTCTGGTAGGAGGAGGAGGAGGAGAGGCAGCGTTTCTCACAGCTGAGTTTTTGCCAGCATGAGCTAAGGTTCATGAACTCACTTAGCCTCAGGCCCAGGGCTAAATTCAAGCGAGTCCGAAGTCTGATGAAATGCTTTACACAGCGCTAATACCAATTTTTATTTCAGCCGAGTCTTCTCCAAGGCAGGCGTTGATTCCTCTGCCTCACTGAAGTACAGGCTTTAAGCTGTATTTGCTAATGTATTAGAGGAGATTTGCTTTGTTAATTTTAACAAATACCAAGTTCCTTCTATCAGCAACGTATAGAAAAAAAAAAAAGCACAATCCATCTAAGGAATGCAGAAATTCTCTTTATTTCATTAAGTGTCCAGATGAAGTGATGAGGATCCTGAACTTCATGATTTCATAATTAATAACTAAAACCTACGCATTAAAAAGAGCTAAAACTTTCAAAAGATAAACTGATAGTAGATAGATTCTAGAACGTGAAAATGTCATGAGATCTAATGTCTGGAAACTTAAGTTTAGAAACAAGATACAATTTATTCCTCAAAAAACATTAGAAGCAGTTAACTGCTAAACTAAACTAACACTGAATAAAATGAAATCTTCATTTCTGGATTTATTTAATTATTGCTAGATGTTCCTCTATAATGTACATGGTAGCTGAAGCAGAAGTTCTAGGACTGAAGCAGAAATTACTCAGCAAAATGTTATGATGACCTGCATTATGCAGGTCAGACTAGATGATCTAAGATGCTCTAATGATCTATGGCCCTTCTGGCTTTAAATTCTGTGAATTATGCATCTAGGGTGCCTTCCTCAGAGATTTCTTTGCTAACACCAGCGTATAATCCACCCATGTACTGTCAGGCAGTTATAAGGCCTGTATTTCACCTCAGCATCACAAAAGTCATGTTATCTAAATCCAACGGCGACCTCTAAAGGGACAAGTTTAACCCTTTGGGGAATTAAATATTTCACAGGAACAGCTACCAGACTTTAGGGGTGGGATTTCCCAGTTACAAAATGAGAACAGAATGGAGCAAAGGGATCTCAGCTAACAATAGGAGGGTTGAACTGGCTCCGATTCTTTTTTCTTCACTGAAAAATTGAATAAACTGACACATCTTTCTGAAATTCAGGCAAAGGACCAGGCAATCCTAGTTTATGTACTGCTAAACCAGCAGGGCTGTAAGGCAGTATATAGTAAGTGGGAGGACACGTTCATGGGGACACTGTTACAACAGTACTAAAACCCATGTATTGCCATAGCTGGGCACGAACTATCTAGAGACAATATTTAGTTATCCAGGGATGGCTTATCTCAACAGCAAATTAATGCTACTCTGGAGACAAAGAGGGCTCTATGAAAATTCAGCTCAAGCCCAGAGACTTGTCTGCCTTGATGCTAAAGATGAGCTCCAAGGCAGCTCAGCTCCAACAGCAATTTGCCCACTTTTGTGTAGAGGGGAGCCTGCGTTAGCCAGCCAGCCTGACTATAGGCAGAGGTAAGAGCCAGACAGGTGAGGAGTATCACACGCACAGAGCCAGCCTGTGCCCCACAACAGAGCAGGGCTGGTTGGACTCACGGGCACTTTCACAAAGCTCCTCGGGTGCCCATGCGCTGCGCTGTGCGCAGCAGATCTCGGAGAGGCCCCGTGAATGGAGCTGAGCTGTGATCAGGAGCTGTGCCCACAGCCAGGCTCTCCCCTGCACTCACTGCTGCGGCAAGGCTCTGGGAGGCAGGACTGCCTCCAGCAGCCAGCCCGGCATGGAAAGCCCACCAGCACACGGTTTCCACCACCACGGTAATGGTACCCAACCTGAACCCAAGGGGTTTCCAGCAAATACGTAAAGATGGCTTTGAAGACTTTTCTGCCTGATCATTACACCCAGTCTTCAAAATGTCCATATAATCAACTTACTGTAGAGACACCCAAGTCCTGGAAAAGGGCTGGGTTCCCTTAGACCCAGTTTGTAAGTTATCTAGATCCGTCCATTACCTGGTACAGCTTTCAGATAAAGGAGGGCTGATTGCTCCAGCACAAACCCCTCTAGTGAAACAAGCGTGTCAACATCAAGGCTTAAAATAACTCTGACTATGCAAATTTCTAAGTGAATCTAATCACTGCAGTACCAGAACTGCTGAAGCATGGCTCGAGAGCAAAAGAAAGGAAACAAACCAGGAGTTCGTTGTCCTGGGCCCTTGCTTTAACAGCTGGCTTCCTACTGCCACAGCTAGACTGTTCCCCCTGGAAAAGCACGTAATGTAAAACCCTTCCAGGGACCTCTCCACCACAATCATCCCATCACAGTCCTCCTAACCATAAAGTCAATCATAAAATGAACCTGAATGCTTTTCTGCAAAACCCTGGTCTAAAATTTACTGAAGGTGATACTGCTGTTAACTGCAATACTTCTCCAGCCAAGCCTATAATAACTGTTTTCTAATATGCTCCTGCATTGTTCTTCATGCCCTTTCTGTCCATTAGTAGTTATATGGTTCTCTAATAAATGGTTTACTCTTCAGTTGTGTTTTGACCCGAGGTGGCATTTTCAGCAGGTAAACAACACGTGAGCAAACCAACAATTTAACAAGCTCGTGAGTTGCTGCGATTCTTTAAGGGGAATGGAGAAAACACCCTTGAATTCATAAAGCACTGCTACAAACAAGCAAGCAAACAAAAAAAGCCAACAAGGAGGTGTTAGGAAGTCTTGGTTCTGATCAGAGACTTCAGCCTGAGGTCTGCACATGTCCTGTAACCCCTTCCGTAAGGGAATAAAAAGTCTTTGCTTCACTGCTGAGCCATTTCCTCTCCTTTTGCTGAGGAGTCCTTGCCTCAGAAAGGAGCCGTCCCGTTTCTTGGGACATCTGCAGCTGTGTTCTCCTGCAGGAGTTACCTGGATATGAGGTAGGTGTGAACTGTAAGTAGGTGTGAGCATGGGCTCTGGGACAGGGTTTACTGCCTGAGCTTGTGTCACAGTTCTTTGAGACTTGGCTAAATAAATTAAATACAATAATGAAAGATTTACTAAAACAGATCTACTGCTTTAAATAGGGAAGAAAACAAATGCACATGCCTTCTTTGCCTTAGTTCCTCATCTGCGAAGTATCTGCATCATCAATCTGATCTCAGAGGGATGTTCTCAATTAAGGATTGTGAAAGACAAAGATACCACAGTAGTGGAGCTCTATAAATATCTTAAATAAAAACACATGGACAGACACATGTAGCTGAAGGACTTCATGCTTCAGTGGGCATAACCACAATATATGGAAATAATTAAATTCTTCCCTTAGAAGTCTTGAAAATAATTGTGTCCAGTCCCGCCATTTCATCCTCTCCTATTTTATAAGATAATTAGAGTCAATGAATACATTCAGTTTTTGGAAGCAGAAATCTGCAGCCCCTTCTCTTTCCTATCTGCATCCAAAAAGCAGGCCAGAGAAACAATAGCTAAGTCTGTGCATAACTCGGTCTGCAATATGCCACTGGCTGTCCTCCATACAGCTCCCTTGGAGTCAAACTAGCTGATTAGCTCTGCGATGCCCATCTCCGTAGAATCTCTTTTCCCACTGCCAACAAAAAAGGGGAATCGCTTTTGTGGCTGCCCGAACCAGAGCAGTGCTTCTGGGATTTTTCTCAGGCGCTCTCCCTGTGCAGAAGAGTCAACATCATAGTGCAACATGACAAGATGTTGAGCCACAGTGCCAAGACAACTTGCACACTTTGCATTTTTCCTATTAGAGATGCATCAGTGACTCTGGGAGAGAAGGGGGAGGAGGAGAGAGAAAATAATCTAGAGCAGTCAAGCCCAGCACAAAAAAGCCTTTGTGTTTTCATGTTCGCATTAAGATGGAGCATTACAGGACACTGATGATTCTTAGCACTTGTTTAAGTATTGCAATAAATCTCGCCCTTTATTAAGGCTGTTTTCCCAGAGGAAAAACAAACAAACAAACAAGACCCATAAGATTACAGACTGTGCAGTGCTTCCTCAGCTGCAGACCTGGCACTCTGATCAATAAAGAGTTAGCAACTAAAATCCAAACCTTTCCTTAGGTCCCTCCTCTCAGCTTTTCCAGCAGTTGTTACCCCCAAATCGCAGCAGCAAAAACTGTGAATTGCATTTGTTCTCTTTTTATTAAAAAACAATGGATATGTTGCAATAGAAAGCTTTTGAATGCATTTTCCTGTTTTAACTTTTCTGAATTTACAGCATGTTTAAGGCATGTTTCTTTGGTCCTTTTTCATTTAAGACTATTCTAAAATCTCAAATAAACAGATATCCACGGAGCTGATGTTTCTGAAAAGACCTGTAAGAACTGCTATAATAAAACATGCTACCTACCAGGCAGCAGAATGAGTTAGATTTGAAAGACTTTTACCTATAGGGATGAAAGGGGCAACAATTTACTATGCTATTATCCAGCAGCTGGATCAAAGAAGGAAACTCTTTGATCAAGAGAGAGGACAAGAAAATTCCTTCTCAGAATATCTCGTAAGACGAAAATTTAAATTTTATACTGGACTTCCAGGAGGGAAAGGAGTTTCATAGTTTATCTTTGCACTCTTCCAAATCCAACAAAAGTGATAACAGCTAGAAATGGGTCTAATGGGTCTAACAGCTAGAATGGGTCTAGTCTCACCTTTACAACAGCCTGTCAGTTAGACATCTGCTCTTCTGTCCCCAGTCCTGCCCTGGCTCCTTCTAGAATGCCTTCAAGGTGATCCAAGCAACCCCAAGTCTGGGGTCACATCACCGGATCCCTCGTGCTCTGCTGGTCTAGGCTTCCTTCCCAGTGAGGGCTCTGGAGCAGGCCTTGGTGGGAAACTTGTTAACCCCATTTTTGCTTCCTCTCAGTCTTCTCTAGGCTAAACAGGCCCAGCTCACTTAAGTCTTTCCTCATAAGATAGATACTTCAGTCCCTTAATCATCTCCACTGCTCTATGCTGGACCCTCTGTAGAAGCTCCACATCCCTCTTGTACTGGGCAGCCCAGAACTGCACACAGTACTCCAGGTTCGGCCTCACCAGAGCTGAGGAGAGAGGCAGGATCCCCTCTCTCGACCTGCTGGCAACACTCCTCTGTTCTTCCCAGCTTGCCCATACAAGCTCAGTCTCCGCTGTCTTGTGTGAAGTCTAATCTGTGACAACTGCTCGTCCTGATCCCCAAGCCACAGCTATGGAAAGGCCAGGGCCTCCTGCAGGAGGGCAGTGAGCATGCTTGTTCCCTCACTGCAGGGGGGACACAGCCCACACACCAGCAGCAGTTGGGCAGTCCAGGGCCATCCGCTACCATCAGTCCAGTTTGTTCCAACAGGGAACCAGTAAATCTAGAGAGACTTCACAGTTCTTCCTTTGCTGTGAATTGGATTCCATGGGAAGTGAGTCCTATAGCTTCTTACAGTCTACAAACCCATCTAATCCCATCTAATTTATAATGGTTGGAAAAGCAGTCAACTGTTACCAAGGACCTTTATGCCAGAATGGGCCTTTCTCAGTGCTCCAGAACATACAGATCCATTAGAGCACTTCCATTTTAAAGGGTAAGAAAAGTTTATTTTCTGCCTTTTTAATTATAAATGCATGGGGAGATGGAAATATGCTTGTTAATTATAAAATAGAATAAGAAAAATAGGATTATCCTCACAAAATATTAGAATTTAACCACTATAAAACCTACTGTTCTATTATTCATAACAACCTTGCCACCTTCAAACCTCAAGGCCCATACGAGTTCACTCTCAGTACTCTGGTTTTCAAGTAGATAATAACGACGAGGTATTTGGATTAACTTGCCACTGCCAACCCCTGCCCCCATCCTCTTAAAGTGCCAAAACTTTCAAAACTTTCAACCTTGTAACTAACCCATGGGTTGGACTGTAGGCTGTTGCTCCTAAAGGTCCACAGACCCCAACTGCTTGTCAAGTGACAACCCACACGTAGGGCTCTGGCAGATATTATTAACTTTACCATTTTATTGGCTTTCTGACAGAGGTTTTTTTAATCTAGAAAATTATTTTTAGAGAGGTTACAAAAAGAAAACATGTACATTTCAGAGCAGTATTATTATCTATGAATCAAATCCTGTCTGCAAATTACAAACCTATCTACTTGAGAAGAGCAGTATATCAGTATATTTATATCTAAATATGTTTAGGAATATGATAAATGCTGAGTCGTTCATATCCAGCTTCAAAACTGATTGGAGGGCTTTGCATTTGCTATAAGAATGCAGCAGGAGTCACAAAACACCCAGCAGCGTAAAGCCCTAGTGCAGCCCCAGCACCGCTTTGCCATAGAGAGCCCTTATTCTGCCACTGGGCAGGTGCCCTCTGCAAGCCAAGGGAAGTATTTCAAGTCTGAAGAAACTTAATTGGTGTCGTGTTTTGAACTACAGCTCAGGGAAGAGTTACTCTCTGTTTTAAGTTCTGACTCGTGCACAGAACTGATCAGTAGATTTTGGCAATTTCCCTCCAAAAATAGCTTTTTCTCTGCTAAAATTTTAAATATAGAAACTAGGCAGAAGCTTTCTACCTTCAAGATATATATTGCTTTTTGGCAAAACATTTCCTCTGCAGCCTTGCTTTTCCATTAAAAATATCTTTCAAAACTGACTTTTGTAAAAATGAGAAAGTGAAGTCTGCAAAGGTTGAACTTTTGTGGAGAGGCAAGCCTTTTTGTTAGATTTGTTTTTAAACAAAGAAGTGCATTACATGATTTCGCAGAGCAAAATTCCTTGCACTTCAAGGCAACTTCACTACCATCTCATTTCTAATTCAAAATAGGTAGGAAAAAAAAGTTGATATGCTCTTGACATGCCTTAAAAACGTTTTTGAAAAAAGACATACTTTAAATTAGCTAAAACTACTACTTTTATTCATCTGTTCTCAGATCTGATCTCAGTGGGATCTTTGCAGCTCATGATTTTTTTTTGATCTTAAGCAGCACTTTTGCTATTTGGCATCACAGAAATCAGCATAGGGAATAAGGGAAATGACTGCAGGCATCTCCCACCTAAGTGTAAGGGAATATCTAAGCAACAAAAATGGCCAGGAAATGAGGCCATTTTCTGTGGCTTCAATAGAGAGAAGCTGGCACATCCATAAGACCATTCAGAGCACCTATGTGGATGCTGCATGCCTGAGAGTGAGGGAAGAAGAATCTGTGTGAATTTCATGCCTAAATGTGAATTTGAATTGAATTTTCAAAGCTCAAGAAGTAGTCTTGGGAAATATGGCAAGCTCTAGCTGCCTCTGGAGAGCCCATCAGCCCATATCCTCTCCTAAACAGGAGAAAAAGCACTGTCTTTGGAGGAAGAGCAACTACTGGCTCCTCCTTCAAAGCTCTGAGCACCAACAGGGTGCTGGAAATCCCTCACTTCTGCAAGTACACATCTGCCAAAGATACTGAGGTAAAAAAGCCCTGCAAAAGCATCAACCTACTGCCAAAATGGGCATGGCAATGGGTATGGGATTTGCCTGTTATTGGCTACGGATATGCCAGGATGCCATAGCTCATTGGGATAAAAAGTCCTGAAAAATCTAATAGAGAGGAAGCCAGCAGATACACTGTGTTGACATTCATATCCTCAGATCACCCTTCTGCTGTGCTTATGCATTTAGGCTGTATGCAAAGTTTGTGGCAAGTTATCAATTATATATCATAAAAGGAGTTTGTACTGTTAACATTTCTCATAATCTATCATTTATAGAGTCATACCACAGCATTTTCATAAGCAAAAGGATGCTGCCTGAAGCCAGGAACGAGGTGACTAAGTTATGCAGTAGAAATATAAATCCAGTAACCTGAAAGGGGAGGGAAGACAGAAATGACATAAGCCCTTACACAGCCATATGCGGTCCCAGGGATAAGTAAAAGATATCACAGGGCAATCAAACAGAAAGAAAACAAAGTTATGCCATGTGAGAGAGAGAAGAAACAGGAAGACCAGAGCAGTTTCTCCAGCAGCAACCATGAAGGGCAAAGGATGAAGGACCTGAGATCACCCCCAAAATATTCCAGCTCCAGGCAACTGCAAGTGAACTGAGTCAAACAGTTATTTTCTCTTCTATTAATTTTATTGAAGTATCACAAGTCTACATTCCTAAATAAGCATGCTTTTATCCTTCAAGCTCATCTAGCAATAAAGCTGACTCTTCAGTAACGCACAAAACAACAAAGGCTTCCATTCCTACCAGGGTGGAATCAGAGGATTAACAAGCTTTTCCAATAAACATGAACTGAAAAAATATTTACACAGTCTAGCATGCAAGTATCAGCATGGACCTCCACTTCCTGCAAGAGGAAGAATCATCCTCTCATGGCCAGCTGGGCACACAAAATCCTCTTCCCCACAGCAGGGTAGTAGCACCATCCCCGAGCCCACATGGTGTCCAAACCACATGGTGTAGTGAGGCCTTTCTGCCTCACTACAAAGGCCACATATCAAAATGTCCACAGAGCAAAAGCCCAAGGAATGTACCTCAGGAGACCAGGACAGAGGACCAGGACAGGGAGTTCCTCCCACATCCAGGGATGAAGAGAGTCCCAGGAATTGCCCCCATGTGTTCCCCTCAGAGCTTGGCATGCAGCTAGGCCTGAGGCAGGCCCTCCTGCTCCAGCTGCCTCCTGTCACCTTGTAACTAATCAGACCACCAGAAACCCACAGGCTAGGAGCCCCTTGTTTGAACTTCTCATGATCTTGAGCATTACTACAACCTGATTTCAAGTCCCAGTCCTGCTCGCAGCTTTGTGCACGCTTTGCTCCCATGACGAGCAACCCCAGGGATTTCTGGACAGGTCCCGTTATGCACATAAGAATGCCACCAATCCTACACAGGCTTTTCCCTCCCTCCTTTCAAGAACTGTAAAGCAGATCCAGGGAAACCTGCAGCCAGAGCGCTCCCACTATGCTAGCGGGCACCTCAGTGTCTCACTTGGCTCGCCACACACATTGGAGACCAACATTTGCAGAGCACTTGGGCCATGGCTCCAGTCCCTGCTTTCACACATGAGCTGCTCTGAAGTGGTGACTTCCCCTTCTAGTTAAAACTCATCAGCTGGTGTAAATCATCTTAGCTCTTCTGACACTGGTGCAGCTATACATCTGAGAAGGCTGTGGTCCATAAAATTAATCTCAGTTTCCTTCACAGCTTAAAAGAGAAATCTTGATATTTCCTGAGGTTTTGGATGGGGGGGCAGACACAAACAACATACTGAAATGTTTAAGTAAATGGAGGCAGCAGCATTTTGAAGTACCGCTTGCTCCTCTAGAGGCTTTGCCAAATGCAAAACAAAACAAAAAAACAAGCAAAAAACAATAGTGGTGAGACCCTATGACTTTTATAAAGCCAACAAAATCCCATTACCTCAGAAAGTTCAAACACGAACAGCTGCATTCATTGACTGCATCAGTGCAGCGGGGCTAATCCATGGACAGTGCGTTACTTTATACATACTGCTCAGGCAGACAGCGTAGATTCAGTGCTCCTGTGAGCTCATTCAAGACAGCTCGTTTCCATGGCAGGCACACTGCTACCTTTTTTAACTGCTACCACCTCAAAAACAGCTACAGTTTTCAAAGAATTAGACCTGGGGAAGGGGAGGTGGAGGAGAGGGCGATAGAGGACATCTTTCATTGCAGATCTGACACCTGTGATGCCAAGCCATAGGAGAATATACTGCTCACCTTCACACTGAGCAGGGCTGCTTCCAGATGTCAGCAACAAACTCCTTTGCCCATGATTTGGGGTTTGCTTTGGTTTTAGAGAAACAGAAAATTCATCCACTGGGAATGGCGGCTGAACCCCACTACTCGGTTATGGTGCTGGGCTCTGCTGGCTCCAAAGGCTCCCCCAGCAGCTGGTCACCTGCATGGAGCACTAGCTACTCTGAACTAGACAAAAGCATATGATAAAGAGAGCAGTTAACCTGCTGTAGAAACAATGAAATGTAGCTGAAATCTCGGGTTTCCCCTTTCCATTATGTAAAGCTTAAATACAGGAGCATGACTTTTCAGAGCTGTGGATGGCCTGTGTCTGGCAAGAAAGAGTTAACTCAGGCTCACCTACCAGGACACACTGAAAATCCCAAAGTTTCTACCTTTCAGTTTCCCAAGAAGCCTGGCTCTGGTGATGAGCAAATGATCATTACAGAGGTGTTCCACAGGAGAGAGGAAACAACAAAAACACACCTGCAAACCTCAAGGAAAAAATCATGCATCAGACCTGAAGCTGGAGAAACTCCACAAGAAGAGTTGATTAATGAGTATTTGTAAGGATATTATGTAAGCCCTGACCTTACCTCAGCATTTACCCCATGTACTGTCCTCATGCTGATCTTTGTAACAGCCTTCATAGCCATGGGCCACAAGCTGCCATTCCTGTCAAAAGACATTTCTTGATGAATTTGCTGTGGGCATTTGACTGATGTGTCAGAAGTGCCCAGAGAGGTCAGAGGGAGGTGACATTATTGCTGTTACAGATAAAAAGTGCAGATAATGAAAACTGCAAGTGTGTAAACAGGGCAGCTGAGGAAACATTTCTCCTCTTTACTTTTCTGTTTCTCTAAAATCAAAGCAAACCCCAAATCACGGGCAAAAGGTGTTTTCAATAGCAGCCTACTGAAACATGCATCCAACATGAAGCCTGGTGAATTTGCTTGCTCTTCAAGCATTACAGGTGAGGTGTTCCTCAATAAAGTCCTCCAGCAACGCAAGATACCACTGGGTAAAAAGGCCTTTTTTCCCTGCGTTTTCCTCTCTGTCCTTCCTTAGGGTAATCACTCTTCATCTACTGCATCAGCCCAGCTGTGTTCAGTGAGTGTCTTTCTTGCAGAATTTATTGTTATTCAATTAAAAAGAAAAACATATATTTCTTATTTTTGAGGCAAAGTTTTACAAGGTCCTGAATTGCTGCTGAAGATGCACACTTTTGTCTTCATGGGCAGAGAGAAGGTGATGTTGGCAGTCATCCACCTCTAAGAACTCTTAATCATGACTTCCTTAAAGAAAAAGGTAATTATAACTGAGCCTTCAGGAGCTCTGTGTATATGCGTTGAAGCTTTCCTGTGATGAACCGAGTTCAAAGCAGCTCACTCAGTCCAGCTGGAGGAACCCCTCGCAGCAGTGAAGCTTCCAGGGGGAAGAAACTCCGTTTCTTTTTCAAGCTCCCTCGATCCTGAAAATACGTGCTGAAGCCAAGGTCTTCAGGGCATCCTGCTGACTTCAAGGGAGCCAGTAATAAATAGAGGGATCAGCTTAGTTTTGGCCCATTTGGATCACAAGGCTCAGCGTTCGTCATCCACGGGGACATCGTCTGCCTATAAAACAGTCGATCTGCACGGATGATTTCTGTTAGTGGGCATCAATTCTTTAATCTCTGATTGACTACCAAGAGCAGCTGTAAGGGAGGGAGGAGGAAAGACAGGCAGACGGAGGCCAGAATCTTTATCCTGTGTCTTAAGGGGAAAACATTTATTCACTCATGCTGCCTCTCTTCCTAAGTACTTCTTGAAGCCACTGGCCAACTACAACTAAATTCAAAGGAGTCTCAGAGGGATAAGTCTCAAAAATAATTGAACTCCTACAAGCTCAATAAGAAACAGCAGCAGAGAGATAAGAGATCCCAGTTAGCATCCCAGGGAAAAGCACGCAGCCCAGACTAGGCTGCTAGGCACTCTCACATCAAAAATGAACTGCAGCACCCAGCTTTTCCCCGGCCATCTGTCCCCGGGTGAAGTGTCTTTGGGCCGAGCCATCTCCCCCAGTGAGTAGGACAGTCTGTGTAATGGGTCTAAGCCCAAACACGAAATGCTGTGGGCCGGGTAGCTCTTTCTTCCCACAATACAGAGAGGAAAAAGAATCAGATTAGACACTAGTGAGGGTGAAAGCATCGACCCCGACAGGGCGTTGGTTCATGTGGTGAACCAAAGCATTTTCTTGAGGTCTCCTTGGCAATTAAAGAAATAAAACATAAAATGCACAGACTATGCACAAACTTGAAGGACATAGGATTACCATTGAATTACACACAGAGCAAAGAAAAAGATGAATTGATCTCACAATAAGAATAACTAGCAGGATAATGTCAAATGGAACAGAATATTGCTGGGAAGGGGAAACAATTTTTAATTTGTTTTGATTGTTTTCTGAACAGATGTTTAGAAATGAAACTTCAAGAGCCAATCCTGTACTTATACACATAAGCGTGTTGGTAGTTCATGTGAGATACCTAAGTGACAGAAATGACCTGGCGGCTGGGCAGGGGGTTTGCACACTGCAGATAAGTTCAAATCCCATAACTGCAATTTGAAGATACCTAATTTATATTGAAAGTAATTAACCTGTTTTCAGAGGTGATTGTAAATTCTCAAAAGTGCTGATATTCTACAGGACACACAGTATTTTGCTCAGGCTCACATGACTTACTCACTGACTTCCAACCAGAACTATGGACTTGATGCAGGAATACCTGGTAGATGAATGCACAGGTCCTCTGGGCCTTACAATCAGTTCATCAAAAGTGCAAATAAATTAATTACTTTCAGTTCTAACTAACTAGGCTTCACATGATATCAGATAGACACTTGCATGTCTATCAGTTATCTTAGTCTACATATGACATTACAAGCAAAACAAAGCAGGGAAGAGAACAAAAATTTCTCTATCTGTCTTCTATGCATCGTAAAACAAATATGTAAAGGAAGGAAACATAGCAAAGAGAAAGATTCAAACCCTTCTTTCACAATTCATTTTACAGATTCCTTAAAAAAAATATAAGGTTCTCCAGTAGAAGACAACAACTGTTTTTGTCATTTCTGTCTTAACTTATGGATGTATCTTAAGTTTGTATTGTTTATGGTTCTTGTTCTTGCACATAGCTTGTGCTAATTTGTTTTATTCTTACTGAGCAACGGGGCATTTTTTTTCAAAAAAAATCAATAAATATTTAATTCATAAATGTAAGAGAGGTGATGAGCAAAAATATACAAGTAATAAAGATAAATGGCTTTCGTACTCATGAAGGCTTCTTAATAAACAGACAGTGGAAAAGTGTCCCTGCTGGGCAAACAAAACAAAATAAATTGCGGACCTTATACTGCAAACATAGCATTAAAAAAAGTCCCAGAAAACAACGTTAATGCATCATTAAGGTTGAGCATTTAAATCTACAGAAGCGAGCACAAACATGAAAGAAGGTTCCTGCGGCAACATTAATTGGAACTTATTGCAAACTGTATTATTGATGATTGCATACATTTAGTTGCATAAACAAATTGCCAAAGCTCTATGCAGCCAGAATGCCAATGAGGGATGTGCTGCCCAGGGGCTTCTCCTGCAACAGGAGACCCTCCAGGTAACAAGCGTGGCGGGAACGGCTGAGAGGCAGCCCCCCATGCACACCCACACGCACACGTGTCCGTACAAAGCTAAAAAGCCCAGCAATTCATCACTCTGCAGCACGTATCTTCT
Source organism: Tinamus guttatus (assembly GCF_000705375.1). Next base: position 36,675 of record NW_010589376.1, on the reverse strand, counting down.
AGTTACTTGTGTTCGTTTGTTTGCAGCCAAGTTAATGAAGACTCTGGCTAACAACGTGTTCCTTTAGTGCATGCATAGTTTAATTCACTTCATCTGTTGTGTCTGCAAACGCTGAAACATGACAAAAATGCAACGTTCCCGAAGTCATAAAGTACTTCTGTTTAGTCGTTTCTATGGCCAGATGAAAACCTTGTGTTATTTCATGTCCCATATTGCCAATAAAAATGCAGCTGAGCTAACACGCCCCACTCCCTACGCCTTTTTTTTTCCAAAGCACAATATTCTGGGGACATATTCTCTAAATTGCCTATCAAGGCTTTGGAACAACACAAAACCAGCCCACAAAAAGACCCCGTCCATCCTGGCACGCTGGTGCTAGTGCTATGCTGGAAAGGCCAGTGCAGGTTTCAGTTCTAGCAAGTACCATTGCGCCATATCAGCACCAGGAGATCAAACCTGGGAAATGGCACTTAGCTGAGGCCGTGCAGGCAATTATTTGTATTGCTGCAGCTCCCAGAGATCGCAGCTGAGATGAGGATCCTACTGCCTAAAGGAGAGAAGCAACAATAGGAAATTGCTGCTGCTGTCTGGTTCGGCTATTAACCTTTCGGAGAGGGGCTGAATGCGGGTCATTGTGTGAAACGATTCCCAGATCACAGGTAAAGAACGGAAGTATGTTGCTCCTTCTACCTACTGCTGTTAATTTCCATGGGAATTTTGGGGTCATGAAGTGTTATGCAAGATCAAATCAAGTGCAAATTGCGGTCCTGGACACTTAATCAATTTGCTGGAGGTTGATGGGTGGTGACAGAGTCCAGAACTGAGGCCAGGCCGCCAGCTTCCCGACCGGGGTTTCTGAGCTCTAAGCAGCCTCCTTTCACCCTTTTGTGCCTCTTCTTTTACCAAGAAAAATAATGCCGTTGCATACGCAGTGCTGCATTTTCATCACTGCTTTTGCTTCCAAGTTTTACAGTGTTTGAGCATAGGGCTTAACAGATGAGAGTGGGGGGCACATTTTGCTTAGATGATTTAGCTAATCTCATGCAAATATACTCCACATTCTTGGTTCCCATCATGCTTTCACCTACAAAATGGCCCAGCCAGCTGAATATTGTTTTCCCCAAAGCTGATAGCATCTTATGCATTATTCCTTAAAAGCATTTTTTGTGCTCACACGCTGAGAAACAGCTTCAGCTGAGGGACGGCTGAAGTCAATATCCCTCTATCCCTGTCTCTGTCCATCCCTCCTCCCACAATACCTAAGGGGACATGATTATGATAGGACATCATTAACATGTCTATCTTTTTCCTTTTCTTATTTTCAGCATAAGAAATGGAGAACCAAAGTTAAACAGTTATTTTTACCTCTTTTTTTTTTGTTTGGCTTACTTTAGAAATGCTGCCTGCTTGCTGGCATTATCCTGCATTTTGGAAGCAAGCAGGATTTTGCAGGCAAGAGCAAACATAGAGAAACTGATTTAAAAATAATAATTAAAAAAATAAAGGAAACCTTCCTCTCCTGATAAGACTTAATACAATTTACTGATTTCTGAAATGTCAGAGTCCAGAAAAGCATATATATATATTTATTGTTTCTGTTGTTAACAGAAGCAAAATCAAACCTTTTGATAATGTTAACGCAAGAGTTATGAGCTGCTCTTCCAACCCCTCTCACTCACTCCCAAGTTAATTTACTAGCAATATAATCCACTCCAAGTTAGGCCTCAACACAAATCATTAGGATTGATGAAGAACACGAATGCCAGAGATTTTTCCCTCTTCTCAGCTGATCAGGCCTCGCTCTTGCTACAAGGCTTCACCAGTACACAAAGTGTTGTGAATGAATCTGAGGATTGCAAATCTGAAACCAAGGGAAAGTTACAGCAGGGCAGCAGCTGTTGCAGCACACATATACTGCCTGTCCATTAGGAAGCTCTAGTCTGCATATCTGTCCAGTATATCAAATCTTGCTTAAAAAAGAAATGATAACTGGCTTAGGAAAAATACCACTTGGATACTGCAGTGCTAGGATTCTGTAACAACCAACCTGCAGTTTCCCTCTGGGGACCTGATCTGTTGATGTCCATAGGCTCTGGGAAATTCCTCTGACTTCAGTGGTAGTTAACTTTTCTCTATAGTCCCAACACATTCCAGGAACATAATGTCTATTTTTGTGCTATGAAATGGATGTGGAGAAAGTTCTAGTCGCCCTGCCCTCTCCCTTCCCTCTAACTACAAAAACACAACTACTTTCATAAGCAGCTGTGTGCTGTGCTGTTTGATCAACGTTCAGTGTCTTTCAAGCTGTTTCCATTAGCAGGAGAAATTGCTGATGGAATCAGGTATGTTTGTGCAGTTCTGTTGATCTCACAAAAAAGTATAAAAGCCTTGAAGATAGTAGAAATCAAACCAAAGATAATTTCTTTATTAATTTTTAGTCAGCACTCAAGTTATAAAGAGACTTTTCAGCCATTCTCTCAGGATCATATTTCTAACTATTTTTCTGCCTGTCTCCAGGGTTTTCTAACTCTTTTTTTTTTCTTCCACCTGTTTTCTGACTACTCCAGACATATATACTCCAGAAACAGTATTTCATTGCTTAGGTCTGAATTCAGGTCGCCTTTTTTTCTGTTTCTGGTTAATATTCCATGGCCTCAATTTTGGGCAATGAAGCTACTCATTCAATTTTTATTCCGAAGAAGGAGATAATTGGCTTCTTGTACGTCTCCTGAATGAAAGACTTTATCATTGCTGACAAGCTTTATTAAGCTTCACCCAATGACCATCTACTTGTGACATATTTTAAAATCAGGGCTGAAATACGGCGTTACCAAAAGTAACATAAAACAAAAAGCAAAGTAAAATAAAAACGATGGAGACAAAAGACCTCCCTTGGCTGAGTGAATGCCCGAGGAGCACAGAGAATCCATGTCTTTCGACTGACTACTGGAGAGGAACATAGAAACCTGAAGAGCAAGGTGTAAGCCCAAATATTCCCCTTCAAAAGGGTTAAAAGCAGCAAGTGATGGACTTCAGTTCTAGTTGATTTTGGCACTTGAAATCATTCCCGAGGGTTTGAAGATCATTGGTCACGCGGAGTCCAAAACCAACTTTACCAGAACGACCCTGTGGACCTTGGCAACGTTTGGGAGGTCAGGTTTTGCTCAACGCTTCTGGTTCAGAGCAGCTCCTTCCACCTCCAGCTTCACAAATTTCCATCTGCACTGAAAGAAAGTGGCTGGTGATCAAGCAAAGCTACTACTGGTAGGTAGTGTGAGGACAGTGCAAGATGAATGGTGGGGAAGAGGTTCAAACGACTGCAATGTGAAAACAAGTTTGTTTGTTTGTTTGTTTTACTTTTTGGCCAAATTCCATTTCCCATTAAGCCACTCAGGGAAAGCAATATTCGGCCAAAGCAAGGTGAGATTTCCACTGACAAGCAATAAGAGGTTCAATATGCTTCATGTTCATCCCCAGAATAAAATAAAACAGAAAATCCTACTGAAACAGACAGACTGGATGACTATTTTACTGAAATCATGCCATTTTTTGTCCTAAATCTGAAAAAAAACCTAGACAACGGGCAACTCCCACTTTTACCAATAGCAGCTGTGGATGCTTCATCCATGGCAAAGCTTTGGTAAAGCTATGGTGTATTTACGGTCCTACTTACCGCCTGCCAGCCTGATTTAAGCATTACAAGGAAAGTGCTTCCCTTTTATAAGATCTTTTAGCCAGAGCCCTGGTTCTCCAGGCTACTTGAGCATGTGTTTCTGAAGCTTATGAAAGGACCTGACTCTGGTCCACGGCAGACGGCAGAGCCAGGTTGTTTGAAGTCAAGCACATGCTTAAGTGCTTTGCTGGATTTTTGCCCAAAGTGTCAATCTTTCGGAGTTAATCATTTATCACTCTGCTTATGTTCTGTTAGCTCTGCTTCAGTGTGCAAATATGTAAATTGCTTTCATGAGGCTGCACGCAGCAAACACAAATAACACTCTCTCAGCCTTTCCCAAAGAGTTCGCCAACCTCGTGACGTTTCACATAGATCAAGCGGTAGTTAGAACTGGCAAGAAAGTTCATTCTCCGCTAATTAAATAGCATCATTACTGCGTTCCTGTTCCTAATAGCAAGGCGTGTTCACAGGCTTGCAAGATAAATACCCAAATAAATAATGGTGTTTAGTACCGATCTGACAAGTAGCACCCGTTTTCCCATTGGGAGCACGCAGAGCCATCCATGCTGCCACTCGAAGAGGAAGAATGGGAGCGGGTTGTCTCGCCATGAGTGCGTTTGCCTGGCCATCACAAAAGATGTCTGCCCACAGTGAGGGCACCAGCGAGGCATCATCAAGTCATTTTCACAAATAGAAGTGGCCACTTCAACTTCTTGTTGCTGTTGTTTTCTCTTGCTGAGGTTAATTGCTGTGAACCATGAGGGACGGTCATCTCCCCTGGCTCTGGCTGGGTCACCTCCTATTCAGAAAGCTCTCCACTCCTGTGACTCTTTTTTTTCATAAGGAATTAAAATTGCTGCAAAGAGAGAAAATGCTGCTACTGCCATTCAGTTCCAATATATTGTATTTGAATGAGAGGTGGCAATGGTGCCTTGCTGAAATACAGACCCTTAAAATACGATCAGTTGCACATCTAGAGACTGCAGAGATGCTTGTCCTGTGTTCGTGCCTGTGGGGCCTTCCATGCACCCCCCAACAAAAAGGCTGCATTTCCCCAAACGTCATGTATTTCTACAAGAAAGGAGGACCAGGAAGGGAGAATGATAGAAACTGTTCTGCTCTGTGGAACGATTTTTGTAAAATTGCATTTTCTGTCAAGCAAACTGCCTGGAAAAAAAAAAAAAAAAAGCATTCAGCCACTATGAGGAAGTCAGAGCTCTCCTCATTACTGGGTTGTATTAAAATGAATTAATGCTGCCTAGCTGGTCTCCCATTCTCTAATCGAAAAAAAACCCAGCACTTTACGAATCATTAAAAAAAGAAAAAAAATATCCTAAAGCAAACAGCCACAAGAGCCGAGCCAAACCAGGCAGATGCGCTGCACTGTGAGAGACGGGGACGGAGCGGCATCGTGGTCTGCCCCGCGCGGGGTCCAGCTCCCGCGCACGTGCTGCGGAGCTGGGCGAGGAGCCCAGTGCAGCATTCCCGTGCTGGGAATGACAGCGGCAGAGAGCATGGAGCCGGGAGACCTCGAGGGAAGCCACTGTGCAGGGAGGAGATGAGGCTCCCTGCATTCCCGCCTGGGACGCAGTGCTGAGATCAAGTCCTGGGAAGCAGAAGGGTCTGGGGCGTTTTAGATGTCTCCTGTTCGAGTTAGGTCACAGGACACGCTTTGGTTCTCATCCCCCAAAAGACACAGGCAAAAACTAATTACTCTATGGAATAGAGCGGGTCTTCTTTCATTATTCAACTTTTCACAATGGTCACGCACCTTTTGCAGCAAATGCCTGCTGATTGCTCAGTTATACTAAAATTAGGCAAGTTTGTTACATCTGATGTGAACTATAACGTGTTAACGCAGGCTGGAGGAGAAGCAGCAAGACGCTGCTTGTATAAAAAATGCATGGCGGCTAAATGGATGTTTTCCTTTCTCAGTAGGTCAGATACAAGAGGCTTCCTCCTCAAAGCCCATGATGGAAAATATCCACTCACTTTTGGAGAACTGGTGAGATGAAGACCCAAAACATTCAAGTAGCTAAATATAACTCCAGAGAGCAGTGTTTTTGTACAGTAAGTTCTAGTGTCTCCTAACTTAATACGGAAATTAATACAAAAATAGGAGAGCAGTATTTTTAAAGCCTGTCTCTCCCCATATGCTCGCTGCAATTCACACCACAAAGCAGAGGCTGAAATTACTCTGTAGGTTTTTATTTCTTAGACTATCTCTCATGCCAAAAGGCAAAATAACGATGTCCAGCACAAAAAGGCCATGCCTGGGGAGATGCATAAAGGTTATTTCACAAGAAGTCAATACGAAAGTCTGCGCTCAGAATGCTTTGCCCTTTAGCGTTTCTGCAAGAGCAATAAGCCAAGTTTAATTAGAGAAGTTTAGGTCTCGGCCAGGAGTTTCCCCAGACCGAGGTGTCAGTTTTGCAGCAGTTACGGGTGGACATGCACCCTTGCCGTGAGCTCCCGGCGGCTGCTGCTGCTCGGGGCGGCCGCGGGCAGGGAGCGCAGTGGGGACCGTGGCTGGTGACGCGCAGTTGCCCCCATCTCACCCCTCGTCTTGCTGCGAGGCCGAAATGTTGGACCCAGTTATGGGCACACGGGGAGCAATTTAAATTTCAGTGCCCAGGGCCTGTTTCTCCACCGTCCCTCCCCTGCTTACGCACGCCACACGCACGGGCAGCGCAGAACCCGTTCCCAGAGGCCTGCAGGACAGCCCAGCCCAGGAGGACCTCACAGAATCACAGGATGGTTGAGGTTGGAAGAGACCTCTAGAGATCATCTAGTCCAACCACATCCAGAGCACGTGGCACAGAGCAGCACCCTCCCCCATCCTTGGTGTGCGTGCGAAGCCCCTGAGAAGCAGGGCTACGGAGGGCAAGAAATTCAGAGCAGAACTAGAGCTCCATCGCTCGCTTCCTGCTCTTTTTCTTTCTCTTAATTCACTGGATGATATCCAGCCATTAGCAGGACTGTCAGTAGTAATGATCCAAGTGAATGCTAAATCCCATGTCAACTTCACCTTATAGAACATTAAAGGAAAAAAAAAATGCTGTTACAACATGCCTGGAAAAGAAAGTGCAAAAAAATAAGGTGTGTTTTTTTCCGCTTGATGTTATCCATGCTGAGAGTCAGAAAGTCAGGCCAAACATAAGCCAATAAACAAACAAATGAAGAACATATCGACGCGTGTGAAGTCAAAGGTTACGGGAACAGGGCAAGCGCCATGCTTCCAGCTTCTCCCCGCAACATTTCATTTCATCCTCCTCAGCCTGGGCTGGGAGCTCAAACGCTGAGCCCTGCCCTGGGGCCTGAAAGAGTGGCCCTTGGGGAAAGCAGCTGAATTCAGGATTTTTAAGAGGCGAACTGGATCCCACCCACCTTACTGACGTTAGCAGATGCTGGGACCCTGCTCTCTGAGGACACAACTCCAACAGCAGAATCTCCGTCCACTTGCCGCAAGACCTTTCCGGTTAGCAAGATGTGTTGCCCAACCTGCCCCAGCCACAGCAGGTCACAGGGCAGCTGCCCAGAGGCAGCCGGAGGGTACAAGGGGAGAAAAGGCAGAGTCCCTAGGCTTAGCGCTGGATGAAGCCTTGTCAGGATGGAGCTGGTGGCTCCCAGAGCTTCCCAGCCACCACGATGGAGAGCACGGCCTGGAGAGGGTCGAGACAGAAGCTTCCGACCTTGCCCTCCACCACGGCATCTTCCCGAGGTTTAAGTTAAACTATGACCGTTCATTCACATCCTCGGGCTCATTCAAGACAGGGAAGGTTGTAGCTGTGCTTACAACTAATAGCTATGGCATGCACTGAAATTGCCAAAGCTTGTAAAATCTGATTTACTCTGTGGGGAGAGAGGGGGAAGTCATTTAGTTTGAGTCATAAGAGACCTTGATACAATCTAAGCTTCATCATCTCTGAAGAAACAGCTCACTCCCTGGAATTATATCAAAAGGCTGTGTGCAGTCTTGAAAATCCAATAGCAGAGAATAGTTCAGTTCCTAGAATGGGTGAATACAAGATCTTTTTAACAGTGGCTCTTCAGCACAGCTTTGCTTACCTTGCAAGTCCTGCTGGGCACTTCAGGTTTATGACTGTATCTTCAGGGATCCATGGCTCTGAAAGCCGGCAAATTTAAGCTTTCCAGTGTTTTTTTATGCTACCAATATACTTAAAAAGCATAGCCCCAGGCAAAAATAATGATGTCAATCCATCTGCATTTCCCTGCTTGAGGTTGTCGCTGTGTGGAGCCTCACCTCCTCTAGGAGTCATTGAGTCTGTGACTCTGCTGCAGGTGGAGGGAAAGAAGGAGGGCTTGGGGTAATTCTGCCCCGCATGCCCCTAGGAGAAAACACAAGAGCTACCCGATACCTGCACTGGCCTGCACACGCGCTTCTGTGCCCAGAGGGATGCTCATGAAGAAGGATGATGCTTAATAATCACAAGCAGAACAGCAGAAAGCCTAAAATCAGCTGAGTGCAACATTTTATTACCTATCTTAGCTTTTAAGGCTGTGGAAGACTTTTTATTGCATATGACATTTGTTCCTGGGAAGGAAGGGAACACACAGCAGTAGGAAGCAAGAGTCTACTTTGCCACATAGCCCATTGGGCTGTAAAAAGTAGCTGCGTGGGAGAATTCTTGACACCTCCCCGTGCTGGAGTAAACCCAAATGCGCAGGCCAAGACTCCAGCAAGAGCCTCCCCTGGGGAGATACAGGAATAGCACGGCCAATCGGTCTCTCTGCAAGAGCTGCTCTCCAGGACTCCCATGGCACGTGCTAGGAGCAGCGTTTGCAAACGACACGGATACAGGGGCTTGGCAGGGGAAAGGGAAAGGTCAGCTAAGGCTGCTACTGCTGCAGCCCGGTCAGGGCAAACGGCAAACTAGAACAGGCCTTTTCAAAGAAGCATTGGGGAAAAATGGGTATGCATGTTGTGACGGCTCCTCCACACTCATCATCCCCTTTTTGATCTTACAGGAAGGAATACAAAAGGAAAAAAAAAAAAAAACATATCTCTGTGAAAGGAGACATTATGGAAGCCATAAGCAGAGAAGATAACCATTGTGGGTTGCTATTTTGAACTTTCATTTGCCTGCATGCCAGAGCACGCTGATTATTCCTACTGGTGGATATTATCAGCACCACAGACACCAGGGCTAACCCATGTATTACACCCAGACCCCGTGGCAATAAAAGGCAACATCAGGTTTCAGCTTCTGTGCATCCTCCCAGCGAGCCTACAGCAACAGACAGTACAAACCTCCAGTGTTTGCACTTGGTAGGTAGGACATCCACTTGGCCCTGTCACAGATAACTAGCATTTTTGACATGTGTGTGGAAGATCTGCCTTCGGGGCAGCAGCCCTGTGGGTCCTACATTCCTACTTTTTGAGTCAGTTCCTTCATGTCACACGGAGCAAAGGCAGCTGTTCAGCTGCTCCCATCAGGGAACTTGCGCTATGAAGAGCAGCTTTGCAAAGAGCATTGCTCTGGCACAGGGGCTGCAGTGCTCAGTGGTGCAGCTGCCTATAGCCGGGCGCGCGGAAATAATGGAGTGTGGACGGAGATCAGCACAGATCAGTTAGGTCACGCAAAGCTCGTGGTTCAGCACCTCATAGCTTGGGGCTGCGTGGCATGGGGTGGTGTGTGGCATGAGGCGAGGACAATTCTGCCCACTAAGGCCTTGCTGGAGCTGAGGAGAACAGCTTCAGTGGATTGCCCTGCCTGGATGTGTCTCTGCTGCAGCCTCAACCTTCTACCTGCTCGTGGTTGCTCCTTGTATAGCACAGCTTGCAGCAGTCAGCATGCACACCCACCCTCCAGCACAGAACTCCTCACATTTGTTACAGCATCTTCTGTGCCTGGGGCTAGCTGAGCTCACAACATGCTCATGAGGGCCACCAGCCCACTGCCCGCTGGAAGGACGCCTCCTTCACCAGCCATCAGATGCTCACAAGAGGCACGCTGGGGCCCCATGGGTGACCGCAGGCCCACCGTGCAATGCTTACCAGCACTCAACAAGCAGATGGAGGTTTGTGACTGGTTTCTCCCAGCCAAATTTCCTGCAGGGATGACTGGTTTCCAGAGTGTCAAACAGCCATGTGACCACGGCCAAATGCCAGATGGCTGGAAACCGAGTATTGGAGCTGCCCTCATGACGAATGTCCAGCCTTGGCTGCCAGCACCATGTACGTATCAGCTCTTGGACAGGAAGGACTGGCTGCAAGATGGAGTTAGCACGATTTGTCAATGACGCCATCACCCATGCTGAAGAGTGGAAAAAAAAGTGTTTTCTTTGACTCACTTTCTTCACTGTGTAAAGCAATCTGCTTCACAGGTCCTTCCAACTGATAGCACGGATGCAAAAAGCTGTTTCCAAGGCAGGAGAAGTAGCTCTATGCAGTGATACAATTTTTCCTCAGTTCTTACAAATGGATGACTTCAGGAGTGACAAAGCATTGAACCACAGCTAGGTGCTGCAGTTCTACCTACTTTGCAGACATAGGGCTGACACTTGCCGTTGGGGAGGCTACGAAGCTGTAAGGCTACCTCAGTCTCACGGAAGAGTTACTGGGTTGCCAACAGCATTCACAGCCTATAGATATTGCAGCGAGCTCTGCCCTCAGCTGGTAACCCACACAGCACCAGGAGGTCTGCGCTTATCTCACCGCAGCACCATCAGGATGATGCTTGCCATGAGGAGCAGAACACAAATGTTATCAAAAGAAAAAGCCTTTGAGGGGCAGCACGGGTGTCACCCTACGCAAACCGCCTATTCTGGCCTCAGGTTCCTCAGCTCTTTACACTGATCTTCCTCTCACTTGCCACCGAAAATCAGCCCCCTCCTGCCTGGACTCACCCATGAGCTGGCCCCGGGGAACCAGTCGCTCTGAGCTGTGTTTCACTGTTCTCTCATGAGGTTCGTGTTCGACTGCATCAGTTACTCCATGTGGTTGCTGCTCCGCCTGCCCTAGCGTTCCTGCCAGCACAGGGGACAGCAGGAGAGCGGTGAGTGGCAGCAGGGGGCACCGCGGCCGGCTGAAAGCAACCGCCTCAGAGCAGCCGCCTCGCAGTGCATGAGGCCTCCTCGCCTCACCTGGGCCACTCGAGCAGGCCACGGCGCTCCACGGCCTGCACGAAGCCTCGCCAGCCGCAGAGGCTGGGCAACAAACGTGTCGGTCATCTGCCCAGACTGGCTGTGTTTATGCCCTCGGCTGCAAGATGCTTATGTGAGGCATGCAATGAAGCTAGGACTTTGCAGACTCCTAGTGAGAAGGTGTGTGTGTGAGGCGAACAGCTGGAAGCTGAGTTATAACAACTGGAAAAAAAACCCAAAAGATGGTTGCCTCTCTCTTCTAAACAGGCCTTAATTGCTGTTTTTTCTTTCAAGAGAGATGTCACTTATGGATGAGGCTATTTTAGCCCAGCTGATGTCTAAATGACAATCTCCAAACACAAATTTCAGCCCCGGGACATCATTTAATCTGTATCAGCAGAGCACTCTGATCCCTGGATGGGATTTTGGCACTCTAGTCTGTTAGCTTGTATTTACATTCCAGGGTCAGAGGTTGGTTCACAGAAAGGCTGAGGGTGGGAAAATCTGCAGGAACATTTAACACGTCATCACGTCAAATGGTGCTTAGTCTTTCTGGGAAGTTCAAGCCTCTTTGTAGTCAGCAGCTGGGCCAGTCCATTCATCAGCATCATGAATATGGTCAAGGACATCACCAGCACGTAGTGGCTAATGCTGCAAGAAGATACAGATTGAAAAAAAGGAAAAAAAAATGCACAATGTGAGAAAAACAATTGAGTTTAAATAGCCTTCTGAAAAAATATTCACATCTAATTATTACTTATTAGTCCAGTACTACATTTATATAGACTGCCCTGGGATGGCAACCTTTATAATAGCACTACAGTGTCAAAACCAAAATCTCTGGCAAAATAAAAGGGTAGGGACAATGGTTTCTGTGACAGAAACCATTGCAAAATTTCAGTGTGCTGAGGATCATGCAGAAGAGAGAATTCACCACAAGATAGACTTTCTTCGGTAATAAGACAACTCAGATATGCCAGCTGAGCTTCATTTTTTCATTCACTGATTATTGGAAAGATAGCAAGCAGAAAGACTGTCCTCCATTTGCTCCATGTCTCTCTGTCTGCTTGGATATCTGATTTGACTAATATTACAGTGAGGATATTGAGTTAGACTTGAGTTTTGACCTATAACATTCAGCATCCCGTGTTTGATATTTGAATCAAGCAGCTCTTTAATATAAGTCACTAGTCATAAAGAAATCTTTTTTTTTTTCCTGAATCCAGTGACATCTTAGCCTAGAGTTTCAGAGGAAATACTGCTGCACCCCATGTCCATTACAGCATCCAAAGCCACCCATGCAACTGTTCATTTTTTTCCTAGGTCTATCAAAGATACTGTCATTAGAGGTATCCATACCTCCTACATCTCCACTATTTCAAAACAGATGGCTCTTCAGAAAGAGCAGGATAACTTCAGACTTGATGAAGTCTGAGCTTATTTACCAAAAAAAGGATTCCAAGGAGTGCTTGGAGGTTTAATGGTCTGGAATTTCTGCCTGAGGACTCATTCTGTTTGACAGTTTAGCCACGGAAGAGCAGCAGAGCTCGTAATTCTGACACTATCAATCCTCACGACCCCAGACTGTGACAGTCTTGGCACTAACATGGCATAATTTAGTTCTGTGAAGTGTAGAAACACTGGCTTTAACAAAGCTTGGACACTAACCAGCATGGGAAAATAAAACTAATCCAGAAATTCGCTAATGAGTGGGAACTCTTCCATAGCCAGGATGCGAGCAACCAAGGAACCAGTCTGAATACACTAGGCTGGAGAGCACTGAAAAGGACTTTGCTGCTACAAGTTACTTCTATTACTTAAAAAACCATTGCTGCAAACAGCCTCAAACCTCAGCAGGCACAATCCAGCCCAGCATCCTGCACCTTGCCTCTGTGTGAACTCCCAGCTGCACACAGTGCAACTGGAAACATTCCTACTCCTGCCCTTGTTTCTGGCAGGGGATGGGCCGGATCACACAGCGAGAGCATGTGATCGGGCAAAAAGCATGCCCTAACCTGGGCAGTCCCCTCTGGGCTTCGTAGTTGGCAGCACATTTACAGCCCAGAGATAACACACCTCCCTCCCAAGGGCGCCCTTTGGAAATCCACCTGGGTGTGCTGCGGACTGGGTCCGCAGTTCAGCGTCAGGGCTCCATGGGAAGGGACATAATGTTGCACTGTGAGAGACAAACCTTGGTTTCATGTAACCCTCATGGTGTGACATGCCCTGGGGCCTGTGCAAGTGCCACAGGCATGGACATTTGCATAGCTTTTAAGGGAATAACCACCCTGGTGAAGAGCTGCATTGTTTAATGTCTCATGCATTACTGTCAGTATCTCAGCTTTCCTTCTTGCAGGGCACCAGAATTTTATTTTTCATGCAAGTTGCAATGTTCTAATTCTAGCTTTCCAAGAAGGTTTGAAAGTGCTGAATTCAAAAATCAGAAGTCAAATGAGGGCTCCTGTATTTCTACACACACCTTAAGACAGTCATAAGAGGCTTACTGAGTATTTGCTAAGAGCCCCATCAGCATGCGGCTTATGCAGACATCTCACTTCTCCTGGCCCTAGAATGGGCTTTGCCAGACGTGGATGCTAACAGATGATTTTAGGCAAACACAAAGCGGGGCTGCTGAAAGGAAAAATCTCCTCCGATTCTGCTTAGCTACTTGCCAGTCAGCTGTTTTCCAAATGAGCTACTGCTAATGGACAGATCTCAGATAGAGATACCTGCCATAACCGAGACCAAAGTCCAGTCTGATCAAGAGATACCTGTAGCTCTAGGAGTAGAAAGAGGCACCCATTCTCTCAAAAGCTGTACCACTTTTTTTCCTGTTCTTTCCCCTCTTCCCACCCACCAAAACTACAGGCAAAGTAGACTTTGCACTCTTGAATCATATGGCAGTTTGCTATTGGGAAATTCCTCGGTGCCTGATTTTGAAGCGCACCCCAGCATCAGGGTCGCTCGGTCACAGTTGTGGGCAAATTCTAATCATATCTTCAAAGATGTGCACAGAGGAAGAAGGGCCAGAGGGAGGTTGGAGTCTACTCTGTTTTGTTTTGCAGTACAACAAAATCAAGCACCGAGGAACTTCCCAACAGAAATTTCTCCTTTGCTATACTGAAAAAAACAAAAAACAATAACAACAAAAAACCAGAATGGCTATGTTCCTTTATTAAATTATCAGATCTTCAGAGTAACGAAAAAATGTATTATGCCACAGAGCACAACTAAAAGCAATTTCAGCCTATGTGTTATCATATAATGGCAAATGGCCAATATCGCCGGGGCTATCAGCAACTGGAACTGCAGAGCCTGCAGGCAGCAATGCTTGGTAAATTAGTTCTCAGGTTGGCATAATGCTGTATTTAAGTAAAAAAGCAAACAAAGCAAGACTCCTACTGGTATGTGTCACAACAGTGATGGAAAAATCTGGATCCTTACACAACACCGAACTGCAGCTTTGGCTGCATGTGTAGATATAGTAAAGCAGGCAATACTAAAAACAAGCTTACTCCAGCTCCATAAAGAGGAAAAAACAAAAGAAAAAAAAAGTGATACTTCAGGATCCAGGCAAGATAGGTCCAGGACAAGGAAGAGCAGACTAAGTAGTGGGTAAGACTTATAAAGGATGAGATGAACAGGCAAAGGCATGGGAAGAGAAGAGGTTGCTGATGGATGGCTTCACAAATACAGGAAAGGAGACACCAAACTTCAGTGGGGAAGGGGAAAAAAAAAAAGATCCTTCTCCAGAGAAGAGTGTCTGTTCTCTCCAGACAGACGATAGTTAAGACAGCAGACAGGATTAGCAACTGGTAAGATGGAGAATGGTACCTTAGCCATTCAAAAACTGGAACTGAAATAAAACTAAGCAAAACTTAGCCCCTCTTGGAGAGCTCTTCTCAGGAGAGCTTGAGAGCCCCCTTTCTTCATGACGTGCTACTTTCGGTGTGTGCTTAGGAACAATCCTACACGTAAGAGTCCAGATGTAGATTCTAAAGTTTAAGTCTAAGCATTTTAGGGGAGAGTCCTTATCCTTCCTCTCTCCACTTGAAACAATTCACAAACCATGTCACTCTTAGCTCCTGTTCTTAAGGTTGTTGGTAGCACTCTTGTTCTATTTACACACCTATTGTTTTAATAAACACACAGAAACCTCATCTCCCCAAAACTACAATATTTTTACTATATGGCCCCAAAATACGCACAGATTACCAGTCCAAGGTGCACTTTCTTTTAGTACCAACGCTGCTAGAACAATTCTCTCCTGCTTTCTGTATTTCAAGAAAACATAACAAAAACAGTCTCCTGTACTTTATCTGTGTCCTCTGAACTTTGAAACTGCAGAAGAGTAGTTCAGATTGTATCTATCTCTATATTTTCTAGCAACTGTTATAAAAAACAGTGGTTCTGTAAAAAGAAAAAAACCTATATAATGTCATATAAAATGAGGCTTCAGTTGTTTATCTCAACCATCTGAATATATAACTATTTAGAAAGTTTATATTCTATACAGATACATCTTTAAAGCTATAAATACATCTGTAATAAAGTTTTTAAGCCATAGAAACGTTAATTTTAATAACAAAGCAGCAGAAATCTAACTATTCTTTTTGCCTGTTATTCAAAAATAGAAGAATCTGTCAGAACAAACTTCTCAAGGTCACGTACCACAAACAGGTATATCAAAGATACTAGGAAGACTGTATTATTATTTTTATGAATTTTAAGGATGGATACTTTCTAGTGCATATAACGCAGCTTATGGTGACCCCAAGACATGTAGGGTAAGAGGATCATAGTAAGGTCAACAGACCTCTGAAGCTTGCCTAAGTGGCCACTGCAAGATTATTACCCTATTCTTATATCAAAGCAATGAAAAGCTCTGAAAAAAAGTTCATGTTCATTTTTGTGCCACAATTGTTCAAGACAACAAAGAAGTTCCTAAGAGGCCACAGATAAATACGGTAGTGGGTAATTTACTGAGATATGGGACTCGATGGTGCATTGCTCATTTGCTGAATGCGACTGTATGGGTGGATTTGTTGTTACTCAGCATTTCAGTAGCAATCTGGGAGAAGAGGGGAAAGTAGAAATCTCTTTTATGTTCAAAGACAGAACTTCAGTGTTATGGCTGCAGTACAACCGAGAGAATAAGGACATCATGTTAATGCAGAAATGCAGTAAGGTAGAATGAGATGCAAAGCCAGGGACAAAATTACGAAATGGAAGCACATGAGTAAAGAAGAAACACTTCCACATGATGAAAGAAGTCAGCAACGCAACAGAACACCAGCACACCACAAAAGAGCAGTGAAATCCTTATCTCTAACATAAAAAGGTCTGAACACTTGCATTGAAATACTCAAGTGCTGTCCAGTGAGTTTGTCCTATTGAACTTGCACATAGGAGAGAGGACATAAAAGGGTTTTGAAGCCTATTATTTAGAAAAATCCAGAAAACTCTCTCAACAGAAACAGCAACAAAAGGAAATACGCACCACAAGCTTTCCAAATACAACATATATAACCCCGGACTCAAACAGATTTTAGACAAATGAATCTCTCAGACTTCACTAGGCAAACTGTCACAGCAGTGACAGCAAGAGGACAGGAAAGAGCCACTTCAGTACCTATCTCCCCTAGGAGCTGCCTGCCAACCTGTGAAATGCTCATCTTCCCTCTTAGGAATGCCCAAAATATCTCCTACTGTTGTCTACTACTGTGGCCTAGCCTGAGTATCAAAAAGCAGAGAACTGCTCCTATCTGAAGGTGCAGGGGTCAAAATGTTGCTGTGAGAGACAAGGACTGCTCCAGTTCTGCCTACAGCCTCACCTGTTTTCTTATGCAACCAAGAAAGCTTTGTTTTATACACATATTTTACAGACACAAACACATAACATATATAAAGAACTAAAAATAATGGAGGTGGCAAAGTGAAGCTCTCAAAAAGGCAGTAACCACAAATTGAAGGCTGCCTGTGCATTGTGAGCTACCATATTATAAATTGGTCACAAATCACTTTTTCAAAGGGACCTTTTCAGAGCCTTCTTCAGGGCACATAGCTTGTACACCGGGACGAGAATTACACTGGTGCAGAACCAACTTCCCTGAAGTCTTGGGAACAAGGCACACTTCCAGCTGAAATAGATCCAAGAACGTACCATGACTATAAATCACTATGCTATAAAGAGGAAGCTGGTGGTTATCTGCAAGAGGTTTTATTTTTGTTTGCTAACTCCCAATTAGAAATCTTCTCGTCCAGCAGAAGAGAACATTTCTGGGTCTTTAACATACATATTAATCTACATGGGAATTCAAATAACCAGAGGATGAGGCCATCCAATTTACCAAAAGCTTAATTTCCTACTGGGAGCTTCCAGAAGGCAGCCACAAGCAGGATTTTTTATCTGCACAAAAGAACAGGCGGAAAGTACCTGTGTGTGGGTACGCGTGTGTACACACGCATGTACCAAAGGTAGAACGGGGCTGAGCAAAGCAAACACAATATTAATACTAACCATGGGTCACTATTCAACTTTTGCTTAAATAACAGTCTCAAGTGACTGGACTGGCTGAGTTAACAACAACATGTTCTCTCTCAGCCTTCTTGCAGAGTATTACCGACTTCCCTAAGTCAGGGAAGTTACATCCAAAATGTCAGTACTCTCTGTCAGTTCTGGGATAGGCAAAAATAAAACAGCAGAACTGAAATTCTACCCTTTGACCTTTAGGCTACAAGGTTACATCATGCAAATTGGAATATATTTGTTATAGCAGTGATTTCCATGTTTAAATATCACGGATTTATTCTCCTCTAACTGAGGCTGGAAAATCGCATAGGTCTTACTAGATACCAACACATTTACATGAGGCTCATTAATTCACAGGGATTGTATGTGGAGGCTTACGTAGATTCAAGGCAATTAACAATTCTGATAAATTATATTTTAGCAGAAATTAAAAGTAATTAAAATGCAAAACAGTAATTAAAACATATTGTGTAATTACTGTTCTTTAGAAAGCAAACAAATAGTACTGTTTTTCTTAACATCATAAATCCACTGCTTATTTCATGTCACTCTGGCACAAATTTTTAAGACACAGGGTTTAGGTTGGGGCATGTGTATGTGATTTAACTACTGTGAACCTTACTCAAGCATTTGATTAGGGAAAGTAATTGCAAAAAATTACAAGAGTTCTAAGTAGATAAACAACAATATTAACCTATGAGCACTTTGAAAATGCAGCGAAGGCAAAAAATACTGTACCTTGTTCCAATATCGAGCCAGCTTCCATAATCTTTAACCAAAAAGAAAAAGTGCTAGGAAATAAAACACAAAATAAAAACAATGTTTTCAGGTTGTTTACTTGAAGTTTTTAATTCTTCACGTAGAACGAGGGCAAGACCTTTCCAGGAATGCTCGTTTGGACCAAAGTGAAGAATATTCTAGGAGGGAGAAATAAGTTTAATGTGGTATTGAACACAAACAGCTAGAGAGGGACTAAGTTCTGTCGAGGTCTTTGCAAGAAGCACGAAAGATTACCAGCAGAGAACCGTCTCAGGAAGAAAGCACGAAAGATTACCAGCAGAGAACCGTGTCAGGAAGAAAATTGCTGGAATTAAATTCACGAATTTAATTGCTTAAAATAATGGATAACATCTAATGTCTGTGCCAATGAGAAGGCCCCATATTTTCTTGGAATTTTTCCCAAAATTTCTTTGGGCACCTTGGGCAGAAAAATGCCAGAAGAAAACACAGCTTGACCTGTGTAAATTAATCCCCAAATTCTAGGTGATGGCCACATTAAGCATTTAGTAAGATTCAAGACCATACACCACATAAGCCTTTTTCTTTTTTTAAAAAAAACAATCTTTTTTATTTCTTGTATACACACAGTTGCTGCATATCAAACCTCTTTGGTCATACTTTGTTTTGTACATCACTACACATTTATTTTAAAATCATTAAGTCAAAGCAGAATATGTTAGATATAAGACCTTGATCATAGCAGTACATATCTCCACTGCTTTCCCTTTCAGGCCAGGTGGACTGATTTTATTAGTGAAATGTAATGAGTGTTATTTACTGGTATTTCAATCCCTTTCCTATGGTAGTTATAAAAAACTCAGTTTAGTTGGAAAGATTTTTTTAAAAAAAACTACACAAAACTATATCTTTTCCATTTTTCACTCTACAGACAAATGAATCATTATTTGGTTTTGTGCCTGCTGCTTTTCTATAAGCTTAGATCCATAAATCACACTGTAGAATCAACTCACATCAGGAATATTTACTCCAAAGAGCTGAAACTAAAACAGTCCGTACAAAACTCTACCTGCTTATTTTGAAATGTTCCTGTTTATTTTGTGATACCATTGGGCACTGCTTGCTGGATTGAATGTAGCTTGAGGGGGCATTGAGTACATACTTTTAATCATACAAAAAACTGGGAATGATAACTTAAAATGAAAGAGTCAGAAGGTTAAGTAATAAGAATACTGCCTCTTCAGAAGCCATTAACTACGTAAAATTCAGAGAGAGGCAATTGGAGAAGTTTTATCTCTAAATTAGGCCAGAATTCTGATTAAATTCAGTGCCCTAGTTCTGAAAACTTTGAAGTCTGAAACAAATTCGGCTCTTCCCAGATGGAATTAGGAGAGTACTCTGCCTCTGGATCTCATTTGAACAGAATGTGCAACAGCAGCTTACCAGAGCCATCATGTCTGAAATCACAAGAACAATGAGGAAGAGGCTGAAAGAAAAAAGCAAGAACCAGACCATCAACTTCTACTAGTGGCCACAGACAATTACAAAGCTTACTAAAACCCATTAAGGAATTCATACGATACAATTTCTTTTCAATCGCTCAGATGTATGTCACTGTACCAGAGAAAGTTAAAATATATGACCAGAGCATTTGGTGCTTGTAATCCCACCCTGCTTGAAAAAGACATTTTTAATTAAAAGAGCTCCAGTTTTGCAACAGGGAACCCCAACACAAGTGATTTATGGGAAGACAAGAGCAGCATCCCAAAGGCTGAAGGCTAGGCATACTTCTAATTCACATCAAAAACCGAACGCTACAAACCAAACTTGTCCAGCAGCTAGCACCCTGTCCTGACACAGGGAGCTTATGTGCCAAATAAGTCAAAGAAAGCTGATTTAAAAACTTCAGGGTGGACTCTAGTGTGACCAGCACTGCTTTTGCATATGCAAATACCTGTGTTCTGATAGCCTGGCTGAGTAGGAGCCAAAGCTGGGGAGAGCCTCCCATCCGGACCGTGGGTGCCTCCAGCTGCTCCGGGAGCACCCGGCATTTTGGGGCATGTGCCCAGACCCAAGGTCTCGTCGGCAGACTGCAGGCTACTTCAGGAAAGCCAAAAAGCTGTGCTTTTTCCCCCATTACCTTAATCTTGTTGTTATTAAAATATGTAAATCATAAACTACATGAAAGTAGTTGCCATGAACTGCTTAAAACTAGTTTCTACATTGATGGCACTGAAGCAATGTTGCAAACAGCTAACCCACTAACAGAAATGTCTTTAAGCAGAACACAGTTCATTTACTAGCACCACCACCAAAAGTATGTGAATTTTGTGCGTGCCTGTGTGTGCGTGTGCTTTTTTTTTAATGTTCTACTGTAGCACTTATGAGCCTGTGCTGGGCACCACTCGTACCCATGTCACCTGATGGGAAAGTTGTATCTTCAAGTATTGCTGAAGTCCTGGCAATGCTTCATTAGTAACTAAGGATGCAACAACCCAACTATTTCTCTGGCTTACTGCAAACCTCAGGCATGCTCAGGTTGCACGGGGCTCAGACAGGACATTGCAATACTGCAGTGCTGTGCAAGCGCTCAACTAGGGGGCTGTTGTAATGAGCAAGCTCTAGGGACTGACTCTGACAGAATATTCCCCATGACTGGCAAAACGAGTCTTCCTAGAAAGAGGGGGAGTTTCAGACCTACTTGTCCAAATCACAAAAAACTGTATTTTGCTCCCTGACCTGCAGAAGGAGCGTCCTCCTTCATGGCATCATCCATAATCCTACATGAGAAGCAGAGGATCCACCATGTCCTCTGGTGCACTGAAAGCGCCAGGGTGGGATGACAGATTCATCTGGGCAGTACTGAACTTCCACGGAAAGGCATGCAGCCTGCTTTTTCCCCTTCCCTTTCTCTGAAATTCTATTTGTGGTGATGTCAGTGCTACTCAATTGGTTAGATTACAAATGGGTTATTTAAAATAATCTCACTGTAGGCAGACGTGTAATATAAAACAAAAATCAAATTTTAAATTCTGCTCATTTTTCTACATTAACGAAAAAAAGGTGTCCCTGCTGTGTATTGTCAACAAAGAATATTAAATACCTGATTGTTTCAGACAGGGCCAACACTTCCATTTATACTCATTTATTACTCAGCAAAGGATTCCTGAGCTTGCAAAAACAACAAAATCCCAGAACAGTAATACCAAATAGAAGTAACAGTATGATCTCTTGGTTGCTTTGTTTTGTTTTAATAAGACTGAGATTGGACAACTACAAATTCTGGCAAAATAGATTTGAAACCCTAATAATGCAGAAATTTAGAACTTACTATACCTTTTAGAAGAAAGTTGTGTTGTGACTTGGACAGCTTCGAAAGCACATGATACCAAAACAAATGGGATTACAACCTGTTTAAAACACAAACTATATTTTAGTTTACAACCACACTTATAAAACAACCTGGAAGACAGACGAAACATTTTCACACTTTCAAAATTATCAGGAAATGTTTATGGTGTGAAAATAAAAATATTGGCAAGAAAAGCTTGAAAACCAGTTTGCAGGAAGCATGTTAGTAAATGAATAATAAGAAAAAAAACCTTCTACGGTCACGGCTGAACTGCAGTGAAACAAACCATGCGGTAATATGAAAAAGGATAATTAAACCACGCTCATGATCCTCACTTCCTTTATCCATTTTTGCATTGTCAATAAATACTTCAAAAGGGCTAGAATACAAAACTATCCAGGTCCAATATCTCACGTGACAGACTGCAGAACTCCAAGTACAATGAGACAATTTCAGCTCAGCCACAAATATCTAAATATAGATTATGTTCACCAACAAAATGGCAACACTGTTCCTCCAAAACCAAGTCAAGCAAATAGAAATAGACCAGTGAATTAGAAAAAAAAAAAGTGTGCTAGAAATAGTTTATTTCTAATTTAAGTCTGCTTTCTCTGGGACAGAAGGAGGAGAAATAGAGGCAAGAAATGTCATTTAGCAATAAGCCGTAAACTCAGTGTCTCTCCTCTGTGCTGCGCTCCTGAACTCAAGTATCAGGAAGGAGCTCCCATACCTTGCCTGAAAACAAAAAGCGCAATTCAATCCCTAGCAACTAACAAGATAGAATCACAGAATGCTTAAGGTTGGAAGGGACCTCTAGAGGTCATCTAGTCCAACCCCCCTGCACACGCAGGGACACCTAGAGCACGTGGCACAGGACTGCGTCCAAGCGGGTTTTGAAGATCTCCAGAGAAGGAGACTCCACAACCTCTCTGGGCAGCCTGTTCCAGTGCTCTGGCACCCTCACTGTTAAAAATTTTTTCCTTAAGTTCCTGGGAACTTTTGGTGTTTCAGTTTGTGGCCATTACCTCTAGTTCTGTTGGTGGCCACCACTGAAAGAGGCCAGCACCATCCTCTTCACCCCCTCCCTTGGGGTATTTATATACACTGATCAGGTCTCCTCTCAGCCTTCTCTTCTTCAGGGTGAATTCTTACGGGACTGAAAGTCCCAGCTCCCTCAGCCTCTCCTCATAGGGCAGATGTTCCAGGCCCCTGATCATCCTTGT